>CM054158.1:48865607-48893107 GCA_028751875.1 Rapana venosa | reverse complement strand
TGCCCCCCCCCCCCCCCCCCCAAAAAAAAAAACAAAAAAAAAAACATGGGGGGGGGGGGGGGAGATCGTCTGTATGCGTTTGTATGTTCCAAATCAGCAGTCTCGCATCTATTGGGTGGGTTTTTTCTTTTTTGTGGGTTTTTTTGTTTGTTTTTTGTTTGTTTTTCCGTGTTTTTTCTTTTGGTTTGACGTCATGCTAATTTTTACGTCACTGGTCTAACTCGCTAAATCTTGCTTTTTTCTTCTTCTTCTTTTGAGATGTTCTAACACACAGTACGAGGAGGCGCATCAGGTTTTGCTGAAATACACGGCAGAATTAATATCCTGGCAAGGCTTTGGTCGATTAAGTGACTTCAGCAAAGGTAGGATTTGGGTTTGATGAAATATCTGTCTACGGTTCTGAGTTTGTTATAGACTAATAACAGACTGAGATTGTTTTTATCGTATTTGTGTGTGTGTTTTAAAGAATTTTGTCACCCATACTTAACCAGCACGAAATGGTCTATTTTTTGGATAACTGCAACGGGTTGTTTTTTGGTTGTTGTTGGGGTTTTTTAACATGTGGGCAAGATGTTCTGCATGCATTCGTACACACCGCCTCGGTTAACAGTCTCATCCCAAGGACTTTGACATTCAATTCATTTTTTTTTTTCTCTCTCTCTGTCAAATTGGGGGGAAAGGAGAATGGAACCCTGGACCTCACGGTTTACTTGTTAGGCAGATGAATGTCTTAACCGTCCTGCCACCTTCCTCCTTAGACTCTGCTGTAAGATTGACAAAATGATCTTACTTTGATTCTGCCACTGGTTCTTCTTCTTCTTCTTCTTCTTCTTCTTCTTCTTCTTCTTCTTCTTCTTCTTCTTCTTCCTCCTCCTCCTCCTCCTCTCTCTTCTTCTTCTTCTTCCTTCTTCTTCTTCTTCTTTTTCCTTTTAATTTTAAAATGTGGTCACCAAGTTTTGCAACTGCAGCAGTCACTATGTTCATCCCAGCACTGTCTTGCTCACAGTTCTCTCTGTCTGTCTGTCGCGCGTGCTCTCTCTCTCTCTCTCTCTCTCTCTCTCTCTCTCTCTCTCTCTCTCGGGGAACGGGATAGCCTGGTGGTTAGAGCGATGTATTCGTGATCTGCTGACCCGGATTCGATTCTCGTTCAAGAGGATTGTTTTCCTTTGGAGTTAACATCAGTGCCAACTCCACTCTCCCCAAAAAGTCTTTTGGATGAGACTACAAACCGAGATCCCGTGTGCGAACCCTGCAGAGCATCTTGCGCACGCTTAAAACCCATTCCGCTTTTCGGAAGAGTAGGCCATTGTGTGCCGGTGGGAACAGATGACAAAATTTACAAAAACCGCATACACACGGGGACTGGGTGAAAAAGAATCGCATGAGTACTTATTCCATTATCCTCGAAATAAAAGAATAAAATCTCTCTCTCTCTCTCTCTCTCTCTCTCTCTCTCTCTCTCCTCATCTCCTCATCTCTCTCTCTCTCTCTCTCCCCTCTCTCTCACCTCCTCTCTCTCTCGCTCGCTCTCTCGCTCTCGCTCTCTCTCTCTCTCTCTGTCTCTCTCGCTCGCTCTCTCTCCTCTCCTCTCCTCTCTCTCTCTCTCTCGCTCGCTCGCTCTCTCTCTCTCTCTCTCTCTCTCTCCTCTCAATCTCTCTCTCTCTCTCTCTCCCTCGCTCTCTCCCCTCCTCTCCTCTCTCTCTCTCCCCTCTCTCTCTCTCTCTCTCTCTCTCTCTCTCCCCTCTCTCTTTTCCTCTCGGGACGGGATAGCCTGGTGGTTAGAGTGATGTATTCGTGATCTGCTGACCCCGAATCGATTCTCGTTCATGAGGATTTTTTCCTCTGGAGTTAACATCAGTGCCGACTCCACTCTCCCCAAAAAGTCTTTTGGATGAGACTATAAACCGAGATCCCGTGTGCGAACCCACGTAGAGCATCTTGCGCACGCGTTAAAACCCATTCCGCTTTTCGGAAGAGTAGGCCATTGTGTGCCGGTGGGAACGGATGACAAAATTTACAAAAACCGCATACACACGGGGACTAGGTGAAAAAAAATCGCATGAGTACTTATTCCATTATCCTCGAAATAAAAGAATAAAATCTCTCTCTCTCTCTCTCTCTACTCTCTCTCCTCTCTCTCCTCTCTCTCTCTCTCTCTCTCTCTCTCCTCTCTCTCTCTCTCTCTCTCTCTCTCTCTCAGTGTGTTCCCTTAGGGATGGGGTGTGTAGTGCCTGGTCTTCTCCTGTGCTTGTCACTCTGCAGGAGGTCTGCCTGCTGGCCTCAGCCGACACATTCCCACTTCAGAGCAGCTCATTTCATTGTACAGATTGCATGCTGGGTGTGTTCGTGTTTCTGTGACATAAGGACAGGATAAATTTTTATATATATATATATAAAGAGAGAGAGAGAGAGAGAGAGAGAGAAGAGAGAGAGATTTTTTATGTTTTTTTATTCTTTTATATCGAGGATAATGGAATAAGCACTTATGCGCTTTTTTACATCCAGTCTCCGTGTGTATGCGGTTTTGTCAATTTTGTCATCTGTTCCCACCGGCACACAATGGCCTACTCTGACGAAAAGCGGGACAGGATTTAACGTGTGCGCAAAATGTTCTGCATGCGTTAGCACACGAGGCCTGGGTTTATAGTCTCATCCGAAGGACTTTTGGGAGAGTGGAGTCTGCACTGATGTTAACTCCAGGAGAAAGTATCCCCTTGAACGGGAATCGAACCCGGGTCGTCAGATTGCGAGCGCAATGTTCCAACCACTAGGCTATCCCGTTTCCCCAGAAAGAGAGAGAGAGAGAGTGAGAGAGAGAGAGAGAGAGAGAGAGAGAGAGAGAGAGAGAGAGAGAAAACAGTTAACATAATAACATAACAGGGTATATATTATGTATAGCTAACACTTCTCCTTTTCAAACAGAACTGACGAGGAAGTACACCATGTCAACGTCCTATTTTGGGCTGTTTTATCCTAATGACCTTGCTTTGTCTTTGTTTCAGGAGTGCAACCATGGTGGGAAAATCGGAGATGTTTTTGGCCTTCTTCTGCACCCTTTGTGTGGGCCTGCTCTCCATCTACTACTTTGGAGATTTCAAGCTGCTCCCTGTTAGACCACCTGCAATGCAAGGACACAGTCCAGATGGGATGCCAGATAACGCATCACTTGCTTTCTACAGAAATATTTCAAACAGGGTACAGAATGACCCCTTAGCTCCAGTTGCAAGAAAGGGTTCAAACAGAATACAAGTCAAGCCCTCTGCACAAACTTGTCAGAGAGAGGAATGGGTGCCTATGCAAAGAGTACAGGGACAGGAACAGCTAGGTTTACCTGAAGATCTCACCTATATGTACGAGAAGAAATGTGTAGATTACCAGCAACCAGCCAACACCAAGAAAAAGCTGATCTTGGTTTTCAACCGGCAAACATACTGGTTTACTGAGGACAGACGTTACACCAGTGTCTTCAGAGGCTGTCCTTATGATGCCTGCCAGTTTACTGATGACCACAACTTACTGCCACAGGCAGACGCTGTTTTCTTTTATGTTTGCAGACTTTTTGAGAGATCCCCTCCTCCCAGACATTCTTACGCACAAATATGGATTGCTTTTTGTGTGGAATCCCCCGTCCACTACTATGGCTTTCACAACTTGGAAGTGTGGAGAGATGTTTTCAACTGGACCATGGGCTACAGAGTGGACTCGGATGTGTTCTACCCCTACAGTGAACTAGCGCTTCGCCCTGGCACTTCATGGAGAAACTACAGCAGTATTGCCTTGGCAAAAAGCAAACCCATAGCTTGGTTTGTTAGCAATTGTCAAACACACAGCAAAAGAGAGCGGTATGTTACTGAATTGCAGAAGTACATCATGGTTGATATTTTTGGAGGCTGCTCCAGCCAAAAGTGCCCCAGAAGTACAGAAGGCACTTGTCTAGAAATTCTTAACACAACGTATTATTTCTATGCCTCGTTTGAAAACTCCCTTTGTGGGGATTATGTGACAGAAAAGTTTTTCAAAACCTTTAAGGTCGATGTTGTCCCCATTGTTCGAGGAGGTGCCAACTACAGTCGGTATTTCCCTCCCGGTACGTTCATCAACACAGCCAGCTATTCCAGTCCAAGAGATCTGGCAGACTACTTGAAAAGTCTTATGGCTAACCCTCAAGCCTATGCACGCCTGCTAGAAACCAAAGACCATTTTATTGCAAATCCAAGCAGAGGCACTTCTGTGCATTTGTGTGAACTGTGCAAACGGCTCCACACTTCAGGCTCAGAATCAAAAGTGTACCCTGATTTCATGAAATGGACCCGGAAAAAGAGCTGTAAAAAGCGGTCTGATATTTGAGGGGATGGGGGGTATTGTTTGTTTTTTATACTAGGGACTTGTTTGTGATGAGAAATTCATATCTACCAAACACATTGCACAGTGAGGAAGATGGGAAGTGATCAGGGAAACGACAGGTTTTATGCAACATTCCTCACAGAGGGTGGCTAAAACTGGCAGACCAAGATGAAACTTGGACCACCACACAAGGAAGAAGAAAACCATTCCATGTGTGTTCCTGTGTGCTAAATCCTTTTTAAAAGCAAGTTGTGACCCTCTGTGCTTTGTCAAGGCAAACTTAGGTAACAGGAAAAGAAGAAGGAATGAAGACATCCACTTTTACATTTCGCTTTTTTTTCGAGCAAAACTTGGCTTGGAACAGAGCCTGAACAATTACAGTTTGTGTCTGGGAATTCTATGAGGATCACAGTCTGGTTCCTTCAATGAGAACGATCACTCACCATCCTATCTTGATACTGTTGTGTCCTAGTGTGTACAGAAGGCAGCTCTGAGAGTTCCTACTCTCAGAAAATATACAGGAAGGAATATACATTCCAGACCATGTGCCATGCTCTCTTTTTCAGATGCTTGCGCTTTTTTTTGGTATATTTGTTTTTGCAGTTGTAGGTTGTTTTCTCTTGGGTTTTCTTGTGTGTTTGTTTATTTGGATTTTTAATTTTTGTTGCTAGGATGTAGAGGGTTAAAGGTGCGTGTTGCTTGTACAGTGTGTCAGTGTCCTCCACACTCTCCCACACCTTGCCTGCTTCCCAGGGATGGGTGCTGCCAACTTCAACTTCCCCAAAACACACACTGCCTGTAAAACAACAAGGAAAAATATCCAGTGCAGTACTCCCACGACTCCTGAAGGAGTCCACGGGGAAGTCAAGCCAAGTGACGTCACGGCTTTGGGCAGTGTGTTGAGCCAAGAAGAAGAGGAGTAACTCTTGTATACAGAATTTTTTTTTTTTTGCAAGATGTTGTCGTAGCATGAAGTTGTGGATGTTCATTATTTGGTAACCATGCGGATGTTTTCAAGACTTTGGTAAAAGTGCCAGTGTTTGGTTAGGAGAGAGAGAGAGAGAGAGAGAGAGAGAGGAGAGAGAGAGAGAGAGAGAGAGAGAATGAATGAATTAATTAATTAATTAATTAATCTTTTTTTTTTCAAGGGTAACAGAATAAACATACGCATACGAGAGAGAGAGAGAGAGAGAGAGAGAGAGAGAGAGAGAGAGAGAGAGATCTGTAGTAATTTGTATTCTTCACAATAATATCATTTTTGTATTGCTGTGCTTTGTTGTTGTTGTTGTTTTTGTTCCTTTCCCCTTTCAGTTGGTGTTTTTGTTGTTGGTTAAACCAGGTTTGTTTCTTTTTTCTTTCTTTTTTCTTACTGTGTTGTTATTATTCCTAACATGGCATGGGATAGCCCAGTGGCCAAATTAGAGCATGCACACTCAGGAAGCTCAAGTTTGTTTCACTTTTGTTACTACTGTGTTGTAGTTATTTCTAACATGGGACAGGCTAGATCAGAGGCCAAATTACACCATGCACACTCAAGCTTAAGTTCAGCAGCATCGATACAGGCTGCACACCCAACCTTTAAATTTTGCCGCTCCTGTTTTCCTACGATTACCCTCCTTGCATTCAGACCACACGTAGGCCTACTCAGGTACGTATACCAGAGAAATTAAAACTTTTTTTTTTTTTTTGAAAGACTTGCCTGACTTAAAAACTCGTGTGATTTTTGTACAAACTTGATAGGTTTGATTTTTTTGTTTAACAAACACTGCACTTTCTCAGTCGTTTGTCGTCTGCTAGCTTCCTAAGCCACAATTTCAAAACAAAACAACAACCAACAACAAAAACAATAACAACAAAATATGCATAGTGGTGTTGTGTTTAGATACCATCCTCGAAGTAAGAATGCGATTTACGTGGTGGGGGGGAAATGGTCGCATACGCAACATCTCACCATTGATGAACCTCAGAACTCTGGCCCAGGATCGAAAAAAAAAAAACAGAGGGGGGAAAATCATCATTATTATCATCAGTAGCAGCAGTAGTTGTAGTAGTCGTATATTATTATCATTACTACTACGTTATTATCATCATCATTATTGTTGTCTTCTTATCATTATTATTTTATTGTTGTGGTGGTTATGTCATTGCTATTATCATTATCATCATTATCTGTCATTATCATTGGTGTTAGGTAGGCCTATATAAGTAGCAGCAGCAGCGCTTGTAGTAGTAGTAGTGGGGGGGGGGGGAGGGGGGTAGTGATTTTGCCGTTCAGTTGTTGCCATACCTATTATATTTATTAAGCTTTTAATCAGCAGCCCTTTAATTATTCATCTCACTAGCCTAGCTATGGCGACTTTATCACACCGTTTGGCTCCAAGGGATGACTAAGGCCTACGCCTATCAACCCCACCTACGCCACCCAGCCCCCTCCACCACCACACCCCTAACCCCCCCCCCCCCCCCCCCCCCCCCCCCCCCCCTTTTTTTTTTTCTTTTTTTTTGGTTTAATCCATAAATTCCTCGATTATTGAGCAGTCTTTAATCACGAGATCATAAACTACCTATTTGGCGGAAAGCTACGGTATGGATCCATTCACTTAACCCAAGGTTAAAGTCGCAAATCCGATCCATGTTTTTATTCTTCTATTTTATGAAAGCTGCTTGACTGTCAATGGTGGACACAAAAATGGCAGGTAGTACACCAGCAAGAACCTCTTCATGGCGGGCTTCGCTGCCACCCAGCCCGTTAGGAGCTACGCCTCGACCTCATCTCAGGCAACACTATCCAAAACCACCAGAGGGTTCCTATGTGTCCAAATTTGAGCTCAGTAAGTAATGTGCAATGGTTTCGATTTGCAAGTTATTTTGAATGAGGGCTAAGCTGGCGTCCTAAACTCGGCAGCGTTTGAAATCAACGTGAGCATCACTGCTTCCGGTGTGTGCACCTTGACAGTGTTGTGTCGGATTGTTTCACTCAAACAGTCGTTCGTTAAATCAGTAGCGTTCAGTTTCATGCATGTGGTGTTTGCAGAAGAATTCTGACACGAATCTTAATTTAAAAGCGATGCATAAGCCTACGGTTAAGTTGACTGCTGTTCACCCCACCCTCTCCCCTCTCCCCTCCCCTCCCGACCTCTGACCTCTGTTTCCCCATTCTGTTGCTATTACTGCTACCTGTAATCGCTGTTTCTTTCCGTCAAACATATCAGAGTTGCTTGCATAGAAAGTATTGATTTTTTGGAACCTGTGAAATTTCTGAAAAAGCGAGATCTCCAATAATGTAGTGGGACTTAAAAAGCTCAAGATGGGAGGGGACATTATCCAATGGGCCCATCCCATCCATACTTTCACCCTCCCACCATAATATTCAAATGAGATTTGCAGAACGAAGCAGCCCCTGGAGCTGTAGAGTCCCATGGGACAACCGCCACTTTCTCTGAATTGCAAACCCACAAAAACAAGCATTAGCCATTAGGGAAACAAGAGAATGTTCATTAGTCAATTAGCCTACACTACTCTTCCTAATAATGGTTGGATTGGGTTTTGGAGTTGTGGCTTTTGAGTTAGGCCTATGTTTGGCACTGCCAAAATATGCAAATCAAATAGATCTTTCCTTTTTTTTGTACCTGGCAACAAGTGATTGAAGTAATAATAATAATGAATGGAATTTATATAGCGCTTTATCTTGCACAGACAAATCAAAGCGCTGGGCATTTACCATAATGTAATGCTATAGTATTTATGCTTTGGTATCAATGACATTTTGAAGGATTGAATATGATAATTTATAAAATAAATTATATTTATACAGAGCACTTTGAAAACAACAGGAGGCCAGATCTCATAAGTGAGAGAAAAGAACACCAATGAGACTTACGCTGGTGGAGAAAAGAGCAGGGCAGAGCTATCAATATTCAGTGACAACTACACACAAATGCATGCATGTGCACACATATACATGCGCACACCACATGCGCACTTGCTTGATTTGTTTACTTTACAAGATTCAGCACTATATAAATTCCATACATTATTATTACATGCACACTGTGATACACATCACACAGCAGACACATCCATGATTAAACATGTATAAATATAATACATTATATCCTCACGCAAACTATGTAAAGAGACCTAGCAAGACCTGGGCTGCTTGTATTGCAGATGATCTTAGACAAGGGGGCATAAATAAGGAGAAAGCTCAAAACAAAGAGAGATGGAGAAGGCTCATCAATGTCAAACCTCCCTTGGGAGAAAGATGACAAAAAAGGAAGAAGAAGAAACTACGTAAAGAGACAAACATAAGACACAGATTCTTAATTGTTGGGTCAGAAATTATGGTTTTCAATGATTTATTCATGCACATTGTGCAGAGTTAACCCAGTGCCAACTCCACTCCCTCGAAAATCCTTTAGGTGAGCCTTACGACCAAGATCCCATGTGCGAATGCATGCAGAACATCATGCATATATTTCAAAAATCTGTTCTGCCTTTCAGAAGAGTAGGCCATTTGCATGCTAATAGGAACAGATCACTTTTTTTTTTAAATGCACGCATACTGGTGTTGTGTTTAGACATCATCACCAAAGTCAGAATGTGGCTATCTTAATTGTTAGTTAAAAGGTTTTATATATATACCAATGATTGTGTATATATATATATGTATATATATATGGGGGATGAGATAGCTCAGTGGTCGGAGCACTCGCTTTCCCTCAGCCAAGTTATTTATTCATTTTATATCGAGGATAATGGAATAAGAACTTGTGTGCTTTTTTTATCCAGTCCCTGTGTGTATGCAATTTGTATATTTTGTCATCTGTTCCCACCGGCACACAATGGCCTACTCTTACGGAAAGCAGAACAGGATTTAATGTGTGCGCAAGATGTTCTGCATGCGTTCGCACACGGGGCGTCAAGCGTGGTTACCACTAGTCTTGGACAGGTGACCGTTTGCACACCTTGGCTTCTGAACAGTTCACCGAGCTAAAAATGGGTACCTGCCCTCTTTAGGGTCAGGGAAGGTAAAGCAGCGAGGGAGAGGAGATGGGCGCCGCCCTCAATATGCTGGCCCTAGAGAAGTTGAGGCCTCTGACGCCTCGCTCCCCTACAACTTTATAGGTTATGGAACACCCTTTACTTTTTGTGTGTGTGTGTGTATTTTATGCAAAACCTCACTGTAATGATGAACCTTGTAGATGTAGCTGAGTAACACAATAGTAGAAATATATATATATATATATGTATATATAAGTATGTATAACGGTATACCTCTGTTGACTGTATTTCAGACAGAAGCGTACAGAGCGACCATAGCAAGGTAAAACGCAGCAGCACCAAGACCAGCTACACCTCCCTACGTTCGCATCAAAACAGCCTGGACAAGGTAGATTCCCACTCTCCCTTGCCTGACGATGACGCCCCCTCTGCTCCAGTCGAGGTCGGCCGCAACACCAAGTCCATCATGATCATAGCCCTGGTCTTCTTTCTGTCGTTGTTGGCTGTGGTGATGGTGTTTTTGGGTCTGGGCCCCAAGTCCAAGGAGTGAAGGGTGTGAAGTGGGAGGAGGGGGTCATCTCCGTCCATCGAGTGCCGGTTGTTAGGTAAGGGCTTGGGAGATGGTGTGTGATGGTTGTGTGTGTACGTGTGGGTGTATGTGTGTGCAAGGAAAGAGAGAGAATGTGAGTGTGTGTGTATGTACAGTTTATTTTAATCTTTTATCGAGGATAATGGAATAAGCACTGATGTGCTTTTTTTTTACATTCAGTCCCTGTGTGTATGCGGTTTTTTCAATTCTGTCATCTGTTCCCACCAACACACAATGGCCTACTCTTATGAAAAGCAGAACAGGATTTAACGTGTGCTTAAGATGTTCTGTGTGCGTTTGAACATGGGGCCTTGGTTTATAGTCTCATCCAAAGGACTTTTGGGGAGGGTGCACTCTGCACTGATGTTAACTCCGGGAGAAAATATCCCCCTTGAACGGGAATCGAACCCAGGTCATCAGATTGCGAGCGCAATGTTCCAACCACCAGGCTATCCTGTCCCTCTCATTGAGAGAAAGAGAGAGAGAATGTGTGTGTCACTGTGTGTGTTTGTGTGTGTGTTGACTGTTGGAAGATAATGTAATGAAAAATAATGATGATTTAAAAGTCCATGTGATAACATGTATCACAAAATAGTTGCTGGAACAAAATATGTTTATTTTGCTGACTCTTTTAAGTTGGGCGTTTCTTTTTAGAAAATCTCCATTATTTAGTTGTTGGTTTGTTATTTTAAAAATATATATATATACAAACCAAAAAAACAACCCACCCACCCAACCTTTTTTTTTGTTGTTTTTTTTAGTTGTTACTTTCAAAACTGTTTTGACTTTGGTGTTTGTTTGTTTTTTCAGGTTTCTTTTTCTCACTCTCTGGATGTGACATCACCATTTCATAACTGTGTCAACAAGCAGATCATCACCTGTGAAAGACTGCCAGGAGGTGTGACAGTTGTGACTGACAAAGTTTTTGTGTACCATCAACCCTCCACCACTTACTTACCTTTCTTTCTGCTGTGTGAAGATCTTAACCTATGCAACAAAATTGGGACTTCCTGCTTTGTGGAGAATGCCGGTTTGCAGGAACGCAGTCATTGTAAGCGGATCTGTAGATTATTGTGAAAATATCAGGGTAGGTTAGAGCAAATGTAGGCAGCTTTGACACACACACACACACACGTACACACACAAAATGGAGAAAAATTGTATTTTTTGTGAATTTTGCTATGTCCAGTGTATTTTCAGATTTTATTGGCTGATTCTGTAGTTATCACATTGTGATAACTGGAAAATGGTTTCCAGTACAGAGTGTTTGTAAGTTGTGATGAAATAGTTCCTCCAAAAAAAAAGATCGGATTGAGCTTTGGTTTTTTTCTCTTGTCTTTTGAATTCAAATTTTCCTGTAGAACATTTTCAAGTTTGTTGAGGAGTCCTAGAAAAGTGGCTTCCTTTTCTTTTTTTTTTTAATTTCTATTTAGAAGCTACGGCAGGTCATTCATGCTGTTTTTCGTCTACTTTCAGAGAGACATAGGCAAGGAAATATGTGACCGTCGTACTCACATGATATTAGTATTACTAGCAGAATAACGACGGGTTCGGTTCTAAGTTGTGTAGCTTGTTTAAAGTCCCATCTTGGTATGCCTTTTTTTTTTTTTTTTTTGTCCAAATGCTGCGCAGACAGATGTTAAACATTCTTAATTACAATCATTCATCAGAATTTCTCTTGAACTCTTCAGATTTTAAGTGTTAGGATGAGTGTAACTTTGTGGGATAGTGGGTAAAGAGTTTCCAAAATTTTGACTTGGGACAGTTTTGCATAGAAGTGGAGAGAATTTGTCATTATCCGTTCTTAAGTCAGTCTCTTGTTTACTTAGCCTGCTCCGTCACTCTTGCTGTTATAGAGGTCTGATATATATATTGGTCATGGGGGTTTAAAAAAGAAAAGAAAAAAATCTGTGTCGTCATCTTTGGATTTCACTTTTGCTTGTTCACCATTGTTATCGTTATCACTGCGTTATGAAGTGCGTTAATTTATTTGTATCGGATGCTACATGTTAGAGGTGAAATTATTTATGTCTGAGATAGGGCAGATGTATTGCTTGACCATAATCTATGAATTCAGCTGGTCATGCCCCCCTCCCCCACCCCTACCTTTTTTTGTTGTTTGTTTTACTATAAATATTTTTTAATCTGTTTTAGAGCAAAGTGATTCTTCATTGCTCACAGTCGTTTGAATCGAAGCAAATCTGCAATGTATGTAGTTTCAAATATAATGACAATTTTTTTTTCTTAAGTTTTCAGTGATGAATGAATTTTCAAGTTCTTTAAGGAACAAAGTTATCTCTTAACAAATTTCTTATCGTGCATGTTTTGGGCTGTCTCTTGTTTTGATTTAAGCAAATATTTCTTAGAAGGCCATATAAAGTGTGACATGATATCATGCCTGGATAGACCAAGTATTACCTTAAAAAAATTTAATAAACAGCCCCCCCCCCCCCCCCCTCTTGAAAGAGAAAAATGCCCGCAAAGGGAGTTAACCGTAAACCTTGATATGACCTTGTTGGTTACACTGCTCGCAGATCCAACATCATTCGGTCAAGAGTGCTAAATTTAGCGCGCCCCTTCCTTTTACCAAGTCCAAGAGTGGCCAGTTCCTGCTATAATCAGCACCAGCCGGCCCCAGCTAGGCTGGGATGGGATGGAATGGAATGGATAGCAGGCTGAAAGTGGAAAAACTAACAGTCGTGGTTAGTCGGTCAATGCAGAACATCCGGGGAAAATGCTCGCGTCTCTGATTGTCGATGAAAGGAGTTGCCGAAATAACGCAGCATAATGTAGATGAATGTTTCTGTTTGTCGTGCGATAACACCAGTACTGGATTATCTCAAATCCAGAGAAGTTCTTAACGGTTTACGAGCCATGCGCATAAAAAATGATAAAACAGAAACACATTTTATTGCAAGAAATAATACAATCTGGTCAACAGTATCAACAGAATTGTTTTCTGTTCGAAGTACTTATTCCTTGTACTTTAAAAAAAATAGACTACTGTTAGTTCTAGCTTTAGATGAACTTTATTGTGTGGATTTTAAATAGATTGGATGAAGTTTCTATGCTGTAAGTGTAAGTAAGTTAGATGGGTTAGCCTTCTTGTTTTCATTTTCTGTGGCAGTTTGTTCTGCTTAAATTTATGATTTGGGGGTGGTTTATATTTTAGGGTTTGTTTTGTTTGGGGTTGTTTGGTTTTTTTGAGGGAGGGGGGGGGGGATTGTTGTTGGTTTGGGTTGGGGGTGGGGGGGGGGGGTTTGCTTCATAGATGAAGAAACATAGGTTTTTAGTAGGAGCTTGTCTCCTTTTTTTTTTATTGAAGAAAATTTTTGTTAATTCATTTTTGCTTGCTGTGTTGGCTCACTTTTTTTTCTGTTATTTTTAAAAGATATTTTTTGTAAATCTTTTTTGCTTTTTTTTTTTTTTTTTTTTTAGCTTTTTGTGGAGGAGAAAAAGGGAATGCTCAGTATAGTTCAGAGTTGAAACCACATATGAGCCTTATGAACTCTTTTCTGAGTAAACTCCAAGAATTATAAAAACATGAGTGAAGTTTCCAGTATAGCTACTTTCATCTTTGAGCTGCACATATCCCTTGAGAATCGTTTGATTTGTGGGGAAAGAGGAAGTGTGGGGAAGGAAAGGAGTAGATTTCTAAGGTGAAAGTAAACGGTTTCTCTGCCAAGTGGAAAAAAAAAAAATGTTATTGATCTCATTTTGGTGGCCATTTGAGCATCAGGACTATCAGGCATTAAGCCTCTTCATAATCACAGAAATGTTCCATATGATTATCATAAATATGTGCTTTGGGTGGCAGCTTCTGGGAGTGGAGTGGAGAGGAGGTAACTTAGTTGTGAGTTAGTTTTGTATTGTATACTGAAATGTACTGTGCTTCACTGTGGTGTAGTGTATTGTATTGTATACCATTTTCAATCGTGGAGGATGTCTCAGCTTGAAACTTCGGCTGTTGTTGTCCCCACGGAGAGAGAGAGAGAGAGAGAGTGAGCCAGCATGTCATCATAACCGCAGCATAGTGCTACTTAAGAGAAATGTTCCTGTCTGCAAATAAGTGACGCTCCTCCGCCACGTAATCAGTAGCCTTTTGCGCCCGAGGTCAGTTTTTAACTGTTCACCATTGTTGATTTATCTGTATTGCAAAAGTTATCTTTCTTTCTTTCTTTTATCTGCCGCTGGTGCCTTTCGGCGTCGCAAAAGTTATCAATTTTTTAAAAAAAGAATAAATTTGTAAATGAATATATAAAAAAAATAATAATAAAAAAGCTATCAAATAAAAAAATAAATAAATAAATGAATTTAAAAAATGCAAAAGCTATCCAAAAAAAAAAAAAAAAATTTTAAGTGTAAAAGCTATCAAAGAAAAAAAATGAATAAATAAATGGAAAATTTTTTTAACAGATTCACAATCAGACAGTTCTATGACAAGTTATGACCAATTGAAAAGCCAGACTCCAGGAAGTGAAAAATGGACAAATGTTTGTATCATAATAGTGGTCAGCATGAAGAGTTGTGTGTTTCTAAACGCATTTTTTTAAGGCAAGTGGATACAAAATTCTGCTGTCATACTTCAGTACAAGATAGAAGAAAGCTTGAATAGCTTTATGAACAATCGAAATCTCTAAATCGACAACCTGACACCTTCCCCCCCCCCTTCCCACCAGTCTTAAAATAATTTCTAGCAGAAAAGTGGGTCCACTTGCTTTGCGACTCATTTTGTCATGGTGTGTCACATCATGATATTTCTTTCCTTAGGAAAAATAATTTTTTGTATAATTAGCCTGGGACAGTTCTATAACTGTGTGTGTAGCACACAGAACTTTGGTTTATGATCGTATCCACAGGACTAGTATTCCGACCACCACTCATAGTCATGTGTAATGGGGAGGGGTATTGGTTTCAGGTGCAAATTGAACCCATGAGTTTTTAGCTGTTTTAGACAGGTGCAATACTGCTTGGACACCAATCCAGATTTTTATTTTTTTTTTTTTTTTTTTTTTAAACTTCGCAGAGTATGTTATGTCTGAAGTTGTGATCATATGGTTTGAGTTGTGAATCTCTGTTATTTTTTGTTGTTGTTTTATTTGTTTTGGTTTTGGGTTAGGGCTTGCTTTGGGTTTTTTGTAGGGTGATTTGGGTTAGAGCTTGCTTTTTTTTTTTGTAGGGTGATTTGGGTTTTATTTTTTTGATGTTTTGGGGGACTGTCGTTTATTTGTTGTTGGTGGGGGTTGGTAATAATCTTAAACTCATCTTATGATCATTTCTCATTTCTGTATGTGTTAGAATCTCCAGTTTTCAGCTCATAGATATATTGGAACAGGATCATCGGGGTGATATTGGTGTTGTTTTGGTTGTGTGGTTTGTTGTTTGTTTGTGTTGGTTTTTTTTGGGGGGGTTAGTTCATTTGTTTTTAAAACATTAGGCACTTGAATGCTCAATACCTTGTAACTCATGCATATCTTTGATTCTTGTTCTTTATGCATTTTGGTTTTTTGTTGTTGTTGTTTTTTTTAAGAAAGGCTGTACATAACGAGTTTTAACTGTGAAGTCTTCTCCGTAAGGTGGTGCTGGTTTCTTCTCTGCAGCTTTAAGTGTAATCTGGTCGGTTTGAAAGCAGGCTGGTACAAGGATGTAGATCTCTGTCTCTTGTTTCTGAAAGATCCCTAAGGAGAGAGAGACTTCTTGCAGAGGTAGATCAGTCTGTAAGATGGTCAGCTCTCTGTGTCAGTGTGTTGTGTGTGTGTGTGTGTGTGTGTGTGAACTGTTCCGCTGTAGCCGTTGTAAGGGAAAATATAATCAGGAGATATTAAATAAGTATAAAGTAATTTTTTTGTTTTTTTAAATCTGTATTGTAACTGCTGTATATTGCTGCTGCTGTCTAAATTTATCGGATCTGACATCTGGATACACACTAGTTCATGTGTTTTTGCACCGTGCGCGTGCGCATGCACGCACACACACAGTCAACCAGCTAAAATCACTTTTTAGTGGATAGACGTTAAAACAAAGACACAGACACACTCGATCAACTGGCTAAAATCACTTTTTTAGTGGAGAGATGTTAAAATGAAGACATACACACATAAACGATAATGGTGAAAATCTCATCTCTTACAGGAAAGTTGAGCTCTTGCCATGTTTAAGCCTCTTTTACATTTCTCTCTCATTTGTTTTGTTTTTCTTGTAAACCTGTTATGAAATACACCCTTGTGAGAAAATTACTTCCTTTTATGCCTTGCCTGTGCTTGCCTGAAGTTAACACGAGATTTAAAGTGACCTGTTTAATCGGTTAAAGAAAATTACTGTCTTAGATTAGAACAATTTAACACTATTCCTACGTTAAGGGAGAGAACCAACCCCTCTTTCCCAGTACATGTGCACTGTGCACATTTGTATGCTACCGTAACCCAGTAGTGGGTGATACGGAGGGAAGGGTTAGTGAGATAGTTGGATACCCTATAGCAGGTTACCTGTAGGGAAAAGGTTCAAACTTTCTTCAAAATTGTAAAGACAGTTTCAGAATGCCTTGTTTTCCACTGAAGTGTGGAAATGTATGAAGTGACTGGTTAGAATGGAGGGAGGGGGGACAGAAAGTGTATTAGTTTTATTACTTTTTCAGAGGAATGCTAAGATCTTACACTTGTTGACTTCTCTACCTTTTTGTTGTTGTTTTTTTTTAATTATATTATTTAGCCGGTTGATTTTAAGAGTGCCTCTGTGCGTTTTATTATCTGTGATCAGTGTTTGCTAAATTTGTTCATTTGTAAACACGTTTACAACAAAACCAAACTGATTATCAGCAGAGTTTGAAGTTACAGATACTAGTTGTGATTTGTGTCGTGTGTGATTTTTCTGAATCTGTCACCTGTTTTACCTGTGGAATTGTTCTAAAATTTGAATTCAGATCTTCGATTTTTCTGTGTTGAAAGGAAAGTACGTGAAGATGTGATCTCTGGACTCAACTGTGTTCTCTTTTCATTTTTTTCGGGGGAAAAAATGGGTGATATATATTTATATATTGGGAGGGGGGGGGGGGGCGGATTTACTGGTCTTCCTTGTCAATTTCTACTGACAGTTTCATTGCCTTGAAATCCTGCTACATGCAGGTAAATTTTTCAACTGATCTCGTCATATATCCTGATCCATTTTTCGAAAGAGTAGGCCATTTTGTGCCAGTGGGAACAGATGACAAAATTTACAAAGCCGCGTACACATGGGGACTGGATGTGAAAAAGCACATGAGTGCTTATTCCATTATCCTCAGAATAAATAAATTTTAATAAAATAAGAAATTGGTGCCTTGACTTTGTAAATCACCCCAGATGAATACAATTCCAGCAGTTTTGTTGCTCAGTCCAGCTGTCAGTTATCTTGTGTCCAGCAAGAATTTTTAATGAATGAATGAAAGTGAAACAAACAAACAAAAAACTGCCATCTTCCTTTTAAGAAGGAGTTGCCCATTTCAGATTTTGAAGTCCTAGGCAAAATCAGCCGATTTTCTTTCTTTTATTTTCTTCCTTTTTTTAAAAAACAATATATAAATTGATTCAAAAGATATGTTGATAGCAATTGTTTTGGGTTTTTTCTAAAGGTAATTCTGTTAAAATAATGAAAGCAATATTGTTAATGAAAGTATCTCACTCAAATTTTCTCGTCTAAATTTTTGCCGTGAATTTTATTCAAGAGACCTGTTGATTGCAGTTGGTTTCAGTGTTCCGATTTTACCATGCTAAGAAAGAAAAAAGAAAGAAAAAGTCTTGTGTGCTTTCGCATACACCACAGTGGTCTTTTAAGTAGTGTTTGGATTGAATGTATGAAAACGCAGGGTATCTGTTGGTCAGTCAGATCTTTTAAAGTTTGATTTTTTTTTTTCCTTATAACATGGCTGATTGAAAAAAAAAAAATTTTTTAATAAGACTTAAGTATCAGTGTTATTGAATGGTGAGGTTTTCCTAGAAAATATGAAACTTTAGATTTTTTCCTCTTTATCTTTTATATTGGGAGTATGGGGTTTTTGGGTTGTTTTTTTTTTAAAGACAACAGTAGAAATCACGGCATATAAATACGAAGGAGAAGAACTGTGAATGGATTTGGTTATGCTTGCATTTTCAGGGCTAGTAGTATTATTGTTATTTTTGTTGGTTATTTATATTATCATTATGAGGTTCCATTTTTGGGGGGAACGAATATTATGAGGCATTACTAATCAACATACCAATGAACTTAAGGCAGCATTTTGAGACTAAAGAATATGAAGAGTAATATTTTTTATTTATTAATGGTGATTGATTGGTTCAGGTGAAAATCATGGCTCTACAAGGTAGCATATTCACAGGTGCAAAAGTATAAAAACATTATATATATATATATATATGGTTGTGTTGATGTTGTTGCACAGAATATATAATCATGTGTTTGCATCACGCTAGACAAAACGTAGCTTAAATTTATCACCAGTAACCATTTTCCTGTATGTTTTTGTGGAAAAATTGCTTATGGGAGTTTCAAGCTTACACCGCATTTTCATGCAAAACAGTTCTATTTTGCTAGTTGTTTGGTCATAAGGTATGAAACACACAATCTTGGAAAAACTGGGGGGGTTAACGTGTGTGAAGAAAGTTTTCACTAGATGGATTTGAGATGTGCTTTTTCCAACTGTTTATACCATGTGATGAACAGCAATCAACATACTTATTGGAAAAGTGTTTTGTTTTCAGCATTATCACTTTTTGAAAAAATGCATGGAGATCTTTTGGGCAGCAAGAGTTTAAATAGAATCACTCATATTTGTGATTTTTGTCGCTTATCGAGCAAAGTGAATTTTCTCTCTTCTTTAGGGCTGTATAGCAGATTTTTGCTTTCACCGTCTGCAAAATCGATCTTTATTCATTTACAAACCACGATCATCCTTGGCAGTGTTCTTTCTGTCTTAAGGTTACAGAGCGTAAAATCTTCCTCCACACATAGTAAGAAAATGTTACTCAATATCACCTGCAGTGTGTGTCTACTTACAGTTTTTAAAGCGGTTGTGTTTTGCAGTGCACTTAGCAGATGTGTCTCTCTGCCCTGCGTTATTTATTTTTTGTTTTCTTTTTTCCCTGTCCTTGGCAAAGAGAGGGTACAGTGTGTTTTGAACTGGGGGGGTTTTTGCGTGTGGTAACACCTCCTCAAGAATCGTGAAGCGCTTGTTTGCTTTCGGGTAATTTGTTGCCCAAACGCCACTTTGTTTTGTTTGTTTGCAGTGGCTGATCTGGCTGTGAAGAGAAAACTTTAGAGACTTGTTATCTTTATCTGAATTAGCAGTTACCCAAAGGAATAAAAGCGAAAATCTGTTAAGTGCATTTGTTGAAAGCGATGCGCCGCCCCCCCCCCCCCCCCACCCCCCCAACATTTTTTTTTTCATATAACTCCACCATCTATCCTTTTTGCTTTGCCCAAATGTTTGATTCGTGAACAACCGACAAGCAGGCTTGTCTTTTCTTTTCTTTTAAAGAAGCAGGGTCTAAAGGTTTGTGTAGAACGCCATTCACACAGTTTCTTGGCCGATATGGTTTGAATGATCAGTTTGTGCATAAAGGAAGTTGCATGTGAATGCCTTTGCATTATATGCATGTGTTCTCAACTAAAATGCTTGTGCTGAGTTTGGTGGGGTGGGGGGGGGGTGAAAGAAATGCAACCTTTTTTTTTTTCTTTTTTTTTTTAGAATGTGGTTTATTCCCATGCATTAAAATCTGCTGAGGTGGCAGAAAGAAAGAATTTAAGCATTTGAATTCCTGATGATGAAAAAAGGCATGCTTTTCAGGGCTTAAAGATGGTTTGATTCAAAACAAAACAAAAATTCATAGCCGTTTGATTATCGAAGAAAATGTTACAGAGAGTTACGTGACTGTAATCTCTAACGTGAATTTTAAGAAGATTGTTATTTAAACGCTATACGTACTTTAAAGGAGAGAACCCCTCTTTCCCAGTACTCTGTGCACATTTGTATGCTACTGTCACCCAGTTGCGAGTGAAATGTAGGGAAGGGTTAGTAGATGGTTGGTTACCCTACAGCATCATCATCATCATTAACCATTACACCCAGTGGTGTGTAGGGCAGCAACAAAGCGCTTCCACTCCTGCCTATCCTGGGCCAACCTAGTCACTGATCCCCAAGAGTGCTGCATGGCCTTCATCTCCTTCCTCTCGGCTTTGGCCATCAGCATTCATACGAGTCTCACTGGACCCGTGAGGTCCTTCGCACGCTAAAGTAGAAGTGTTCTCTGTTGCTGTTTCCGTAACATCTCTTCTTTTACGGGACAGGGTTGTTAGCCCTGTGCCCAACCCCCAACCTGGAGGAAGGGTTCCACCTTAGTCGCCTCTTACGACATGCCTGGTTGGAGGGCAGGGATCCTATTCTTGCAATGCTCACTTTGCAAGCATACCCTGGGAGTCCCACGGGGATACCCCCCTATAGCAAGGTTAAAGAATGATTTGGGTGGTTTAGGTCTACGATATTCTGAAAGTGACTGGCCAAAATATGAACGTTGACCAATGGTTAAAAGTCTGTAACTGCTATGCATTTTCTTCACTTAGTGATACCAGAGGAATCTCTTTTCATGATACGGGTTGATGTAGACTTCGGTCCCTTGTGGATTCAGCATTATATCTCTGCTGGGTTGTTGGGTTTTTTTCTTCTTCTTCTTCGTCTCTCTGTCCCTGTCCTTGTCTGTGGCTTTTGGGGGAGATTAATGT
The DNA here is from genome assembly GCA_028751875.1 of Rapana venosa. NCBI lineage: Eukaryota > Metazoa > Mollusca > Gastropoda > Neogastropoda > Muricidae > Rapana > Rapana venosa. Next base: position 48,872,421 of record CM054158.1, on the reverse strand, counting down.
GTGTTGGGAGTCGATAGAAACGAAAACATATCCGTCTGTCTTTGGCCATGTATGTGTTTCTGTTTTGCGATTGAGATTTCAATCAGTTATCTTTAAAAGTGTTGTGATTTAAAGGCTAAATGTAATAAGGTGAGGCAGAACAAGAAAATGGTCTACTAACCCCCCTTTGTAGGTTTTAAAAACAGAAATGTATTTTGTGGTTCATATTTTCTCCCCATGCTTCAGAGCAAATTTTCTACATACTTTTTTTTTGGGGGGGGGGGGGGGGGGTTGGTTAGTGGTTGTGAAGAGTACAAGAAGAAAAAATTGAGAAGTGATATTGCTGGTTGTGAAAAAAAAGATATTTATCTCCCTTTCCTGTTCTCTTTTCTCCTCTCTCTCTCTCTCTCTCTCTCTCTCTCTCCAACACAACTCCCATTTCAGTCTGTGATTAATGTTTTCCCTTTCTCTCTCTCATTTCAAATTCAATTCTGTGATGTATGGTTTATATATCTTCTGTGTGTGTGTCTATCAGATCTCTATTCCTCTCCCCCCCCCCACCCCCCCCCCCCAAAACCAAAAAACAAAAAAAAAAATCTTTGAGTGTAGATCTGTAAACTTTGTCTATTCATACAAAGTTAACAGCGGTTGCATTCCTCACAAGTGGTGAAACACTTTTTGCAGTTTTGTTTTTGTTGTTTTTTAATCTGGACTTGTTGACCAGCCCCCTCCCCCCCCCCCCCCCCCCCCCCCCCATCCTCTCCTCTCCTGTCCTCTCTCTCTCTCTCCCCTCTCTGCTTGCTTTTTGTTCCTGCCTTTGCATCTTTATGTTGAACAGTATCTCTTCAGTTGAGAAAAGTAACAAATTTTTGACAAGCCGCTTCTCGCAAAATCAATATTGATACGAGTAATAACATCACAATGATATATGATTTAAGGTAGGAAGTTTTGAGAGTTTCTGTGTCACATTACTGTTTTCATATTGATTTATGCAAATAGGCTTCTGTTTGGATATAATGATGCGAAGTAAGAGGGTTTCTTTTTTAATGCCAGTTTAAGTAGGGGGGGGTGTTTGTTTTGGTTTGTTTTTAAGTACTGGTGCACCCATTTGAGGGGGGTGGGGTGGGGTTGTTTGGTGTGGTTTTTTTAAAGGGCAGTGAGTGGGGTTTTTGGGCAGTTTTTCATGTTATATGCAAAGCTACGGTAATTTCCTCTTAAATCTTGTGGTGCCGGTGTTCGTGTACGATGATGAGTTCAGCTATTTATCAGGTGGAGTTAACTTATGTATGCATGGCAGCTTTCGTTATTCCAGTGACGTTTTGAATATAACGCGTGTATCAGATCTCTCTCTTTCGCTTGATTCATTAAAGACTAGCTAGCCCATAGGCTCAGCCAGTTTGGCATGTCTGACAAAAGAGGGGGGGGATTTCTTCCTCGCCTCCCCCTTCACGTAACACCTGTGTTTTCCTCCATTTTGCCTCCTCCCTGTACTGCTTTGCGTGCTAAGTTAACCTCAGGCGCTCTTCCCCCACTCCATCCCACCCCTATCCAATTGTCCATGAATCTTGATTAGCGGGTGATTTTTGTGTGTATGTGTGTGTGTGGGAGGAGGGTTGGGGGGGGTTAGGTTTTGATTGCATTGATAGGTTTGGGGGGTTTTTTGTGAGTTGATTTTTTTGTGTGTCTGGTTGGGGGTTTTTGTTTGGGTTTTTTTTTTGTTATTTGGTGTTGGGTTTGTGGTTTTTTGGTTAATTTATTTGGGGATCATGTACACCATACCAGTTTTGTGAGTTATGTACATTACCATGATGATATTTGCCAATCATGAAGAAGAGGTTGTGGTTTTATTATCATTTTATGTTTCCACCTTTGTTTGTTTTTTGTTTTTTTAAGGTATTTTTATTTTTAAGGTTAAACAGGGGTGTTTTTCTTTGGAAGAAATGTTCTTGTGCCACCAGTCAACATGTGTTCTGTTTTGTGTATAATGCTTTTGAAGATAGAAATCTCACTCATTGTGTGACAGCATCGGTTGTCTTTTTATCCACTATTTATTCTCGCTAATATTGTGATGGATTCTTTCATTCTTTGTCCAAATGTCATGAACAAATTGCTTGATATTCATCATGAAGAGGGGCTGGGGGGGGGGGGTCCCCAACTAGACTCTTAACGGTTCACCCATGGTGAGATTTTACGAATGCGACAGTTTATTCACCATTAAGGTAGCCACATTCCAACTTCAGTGATGATGTCTTGACACAGCACCAGTGTGCATGAGTTAGGTGTTTTTAAAGGTTTTTTTCATCCATTCCTACCAGCACAAAATGGCCTACTCTTTTGAAAAGCAGACTGGGTTTGGTTGTTTTTTTTATGTATTCTGCATGCATTCGCACATGGACCCTTGGTTGATAGTCTCATCCAAAAGACTTTCAAGGGAGCGGAGTTGGTACGCTTATTAACTGCTGGGGGAAAAAATCCCCTTGTATGGGCGTCTCAGGAATGGTTCAAACCCCGCCGTTAGTTCGCAAGCTCAATGCTTTAACCACTAGGCTATCCCATCCGCTCAAGCTATCATACCTTTTTTTTTTTATCCAGAAGGCATTGATTTATGAGAAGTATTAATATTCATTTCTCCACATTTTTGTCAGCATCATTATGGGTAGTTAATAGTTTGGGGGGGGGGGGTTCTTTGGGGCAACATTTCTATGATCTTTCTACTAAGTTTGATAATTCATCATTTTATTTTTTTTATAGTAAGGCATTCATGACATTTATAATGTGTTCAGTATTTTTAAATAGTCCGTATGTTATTTTATGAATGTTTGTGAGAATTATCGATCGACTGAAATCATTCTTTATGCTTTAAGGGATTGTTTTTAATGGTTTCAGTGTTTTTATGTTTATTTTATTTTAGAGATTTGATTTTTATTAATTTTAATGTGTTCAGTATTTTGATATCTGGTGTATTATTTTAGGGAATTTTTTTTTGGATTGTGTTCAGTATTCTAATATTATATATCGTATTTTACAAGTTAATTGGTGTCCTGTCGATTGTTTTTCTTGTTAATTGACTTTGCAAAATTTAAAACCACAACATTTCTTTCAATCATTAGAACTTCCCTTATCCCATTGTGAAAGCCATTTTGGGTAGGTTATGTTTTTGTTTTTGTTATTTTTAATTCTGTGGGGGAGGGGGTGATGGTTAGATTTTTGTTGTTGGGTCAGAGTTTTCTTGGTTATTTTTGTTACTTGGTCAGGGGGTTTTGTTAATGTGTTTCGTTGGGGGTTTTTGTCCTTTTTTTCTTCTGGAGTTTGTTGTTTGTTTGGGGGGTTTTTTTGGGGGTGCTGTTATTTGTTAATTAGCTTGATGAGATTATAAACCACACTGTTTTGTTGTTGTTTGTTGGGGTTTTGTTTTTGGTTTGTTTGGGGTTGGTTGGGGTTTTTTTGTTGTTGTTTTGTTGTTGGTTTTTTTGGGGGGTCTGTATATTTTTGTTAATTAGCTTGATGAGATTAAAAGCCACACTTTTCTTCATTAAAATATCCCTTAGGTTTCCCATGATAGCATTTATAGAAGAGATATTACCTGGGGGGGAAAGGGAGAGGGGGGAGATTGGAATGGACAAGTTGATGTGGCTGAGCCTATGGGCTGTGGCTTGGCTTCAGTAGTGTTGCTGTATGGCTTTGTGCAAACTGTAACAGTCGCTATATACATATACTGTAGCACCTATCTTTTATGTATACTTTGAGCAATATTACAGTTTTATCTTACCTAAGAGGTTGGTTTTGTGTGCGTGTTGTTTTGACGTGCATGTGTGTTTCTCTCCCTCTCTCTCTCTCTTTGAACACCACTTGCAAAATCTCAACGTATTTATATCTTATTTTTCCTCTGTGTGTGTGTGTGTGCAGGTCTGTATGTTGACAGGGGACTTTAAACATCCCCACTCTTAATTCATCAGACACCAATGTCGAGATTAGAGTCCACGACATCATGGACCCACAAGGATGGCTGTTCACTGCTTTATCCGCTCTGCTTTAAATGCACCTTTGGATTAAACCATTTTTTAATGAGGATATTTTTTGTGTTTCTCCAACAAAATTGAACTACACGGCGCAATACTGCCCTCACATGACAAAACACAGAAACACCATTTTCCAAAAGGTAAAGGTGTTCCAAAACATATGTGGTCTTTGGGGAGTGAGATGTGCGAGACCTCGGCTTCTCCAGAGGCCAACATACTGAGGGTAGCGCCCATCTCTTCTCCCTCGCTGCTTTACCTTCCCGGACCCTAAAGAGGGCAGGTACCCATTTACAGCTGGGGGACTGTGCTGAAGTCTAGGCACACAAACACCACTTGATAACCACGCTCAATGCTACTTAACCTTAGCTTGGGGAAAGTAAGTGCTCTGACCACTGAGCCATCCCGACCCCATACACTTCCAAAAGCTCCCTCGAAACACAAAAACAAAAATCTTATTTTTACTGTTAGGTCTCAAACATTTTGCATTGTACTTCATGCTGGACTATATCTATACAGGACTTGATGCAAGCATTTAGTTTTTATTGAAATCATGGAACCAAAAAGAAAAAGACCCATCTGTTTAACTTGATGATAGGCCTAATGTGTAAAAGCGTCATGATATAAATGTATGCATTGTGCCTCACTGTTCCCAAAGCTCAATGCATTAGACCTATACCCCTTCCCAACAATCGCTAAGAACGGTAACTCAAAATTCAGTGAGCAGAAGTAGCCTACTTTCAATAGCATACATGTTACTTCTATCGTTCGTTCTGTGACGGCTATTTTCTCGCTGTTTTCATACAACCAAAAAGGTTTGGTAGAACAAAAATCGCACGTATATACACCACAAAAACATATACTTAAGATATGACCGCTTAGATCTAGTTTTAGATTTAATCGTTTAGATCTACATTAGAGCTCACCTTGTACAATACCCCCCCCCCCCTTTTTTTTTTACACTGGGGAAAAAATAACCACACAAATATTCTTACATCCTGGATCTGCAAAATTATAATTTGCTGACAAATATCATAATGATAAAATTAGTATATCTGGCAAGAAAAAGAGAGAGAGAATGGGAAGAGGGGGTGTGTAAAACAGACTGAGCTGGTCAAAGACAAACTTGTAGCATGATAACCATCTTTTTCTCTCAAACAACAAAAATGTCAACACCTAAATCACAGTCACTAATGAAAACGATAGCTTTTCTTTTTTTCTGTTATTTACCACGGGCTCCTGGAGGTTCTCTTCCTCCACAAGTGCCTGTGACATACCTTGTGGTACTTGTTTGGTTTGAAAGTCTCTTCCCGTCTTATCCGCTGAATCCATCTGAAGAGTGGAATCTTGTGAAAATTCACACCTGCAATGAAAACAATTGCAATTCAAACCGCAGCATCCTATCGGCATTTTTAATGGCGAGCTCTTTTTTTTTTCTTTTCTTTTTTTATATTTACATAATCTCTGCGACATTACGGCTTCCAGTTATCCCTGTCAACGCGCCATCTTCTGGCGCGACAAGGGAAGACAATTTCCGGTGTCCCAGCCCCTGACAGTGTTGGTTTGTTTTGTTTGTTTGTTTTCTCAAAAACAGGCCTAAAAATAAGCCCTTGCTTGATAAATATTGTTCCCCCTGTGTGTTTTTATGGATAATTTGTGTTTTTAAAATGAGTTATTCAATAAACATTTGTCTTAAAGCCCACTTTGAAAAATAGGGCAACTAAATTTTGCCTACAGCAAACTCCCCCACCACTACTACCACCCTGATCTGCATAGATGACGTCAAAAATAATAATGACGTAGACCTACGATTAAACTCTGACGTGACTAAAGTCGTAGGTCTAAGGTTTCGTCTTCTTCTCTCCTCCACTTTGTTGTGGTGAACCGATGGCAGTCCAGCCGAGATATTTCATCACCAAGAAAAGGCAGGGCTGTCAGTTGGTGTGATTCTCTGCTTGGGTTGGTAGGACTACTGTTGTTAATATTGCTGTTGGGTTTGGGTTGTTGTGGGTTGTTGTTTTTTTTTAATGTTTTGCTGTGTTCTGTTAGAAGTCTGTTCACATGCCAGACCACAGAAAATTTTCAGTCAAGAGGACAGAAAAAACAACAGTGGGAACAGTCCCATAGCATAAATCTCACCATTGGTGAATCACTAAATCTAGCAGAGGAACGACAAAGTGAAGAGAAAAAAAGCTATGATAGTTTTGTTTCATTTTGATGTCGTGGTCTTTTTCTGTTTGGTTGGTTTTGTTTTGGGGTTTTTTTTGTAGGGGTTTTTTGGTGGGTTGTTGTTGTTGTTGGGTGTTTGTTGTTTTTTGGGGGGAGTGTTTTGTTTTTTGCTGTCTCAATCCTCTGTGACATGCCTATCTGGCTGTTCCCACACCACTTTTCCAATCTCTCCACCAAGACCATATCCAAGCTGTTCAGCATGTCATTTCTTCAGGACTAGAGGTTCTTGGCGAAGCTTATCAGTGGTAGACCGCTGTAAGGTCCCCATCCAGAAGGGCTCTGCACTGCTGCTAGATCACTCCTGTTGTGTTTTGTGGTACTTCTTTTGATGCAGTATACTCGGGACATCACCTCCTAAGCCCCTTACTGATGACACAGTTTGTCTAGGTGTGGAGCCAGAGTTGGGCGCTCATATGCAGTAGAAGGTAAAGGTGTCCCATAACCTATGTGGTCGTAGGGGAGCGAGGCATCAGAGACCTCGCGTCTCCAAGGGCCAGCATATTGAGAACGGCGCCCATCTCCTCTCCCTCGCTGCTTTACCTTCCCTGACACTAACGAGGGCAGGTATCCATTTACAACTGGCTGAATTG
>CM054158.1:48858107-48860607 GCA_028751875.1 Rapana venosa | reverse complement strand
CGGAAGAGTAGGCTATTGTGTGCCGGTGGGAACGGATGACAAATTTGACAAAACTGCGTACACACGGGAAGTGGATGGGGGGGGGGGGGGGGGGGGGGGGGAAGCACATGAGCGCTTATTCCATTATCCTCGAAGTATAATAATGAGAAGAAGAAGAAGGATGATGATGATGATGATAATGATAAGAAGAAGAAGAAGAACAACAACAACAACAACAACAACACACACGCTTGAACGGCAGCGCAACGCATTAATTTTCGCTCCCATGAAAAGACAACACTAGTGGCTATCTGCCCGAACGCTCAACAACGAAGAAGATTATTTTGTCAACATTTTGAGAGTAAATTATAAGATCAGTACCCTCTGTTACAAATGTCTCCACAAAACTGCACCCTCCTACCTCTGTGAATGTCTTAACCTGTATACTACTTCACGTTCCCTCCGCTCTACTGCAGATACCTTGTGCCTACGAATACCTAGATTCAACCAATCCACTGTTGGCCGCCGCTCTTTCTCTATTTCGGGTCCATCGACCTGGAATGAGCTCCCTCTCTCTCTCCGCCAGAAACCTAGTTATGACACTTTTAAATCCAGCCTCAAGACATATTTATTTCAAACCTAAGATTTCCCCCCTCCTGTTTCATATCAGAGCTATCCCACCCTCACTAACCCATGTCCTATCACCTGCTAAAGTATAGGACCTAAGTGAGTGTGTGTGTGTGTGCTTTTGTAAAACATTTGACTATTGACATTTTATTTCATAGATTTTGTCTGCAGCGCACTATGTTTGTAAATATCTGTTTGTTTAAACTATTGATCATTTATCATTTATCATTGATCGCATGACTGTGTAAGATTAGGTTGAATGCATGCGCTTTGATTTGTCTTTTCAAGATAGAGCGCTATATAAGTTCCATGTATTATTATTATTATTATTATTATTATAACTTTGTTGTTGTTGTTTTTTTGTGGGGGGTGGGGAACAGCAACAGAGAGAAGGCAAAGCTCCCTTCTTCCTGCAGAAGTGGAGCTCAATCATTCCAGACCACTTGGCCCAGGACCCTAGGCCCTTGATGAGACCGCCTTGGCCTTGGGAACAGCCGAGATACGAACCCAACATGCGGCTGCCTAACACTTACGTGTCACCAGCTGAGGTGAGACTGAACACAGAAATTTACACAAATGCATTATGTGTAGTGGGGGACGGGATTTATTTTTATTTTTTATTTTTTTATTTTTTTTAAATTTATTTTATACCATTTTAAGTCACGAGATTTCTCTGCGTGAAATTCGGGGCTGCTCTCCCCGGGGAGAGCGCGTCGCCACAAGAGCAGCGCCACCCTTTTTTTTTTTTTTTAGCCTAGCGGTTAGAACATTGCGCTCGCAATCTGACGACCCGGGTTCGATTCCCGTTCAAGGGGATATTTTTTGCCCTGGAGTTAACATAATAATAATAATAATAAATGTATAGAATTTATATAGCGCTGAATCTTGTAAAGCAACAAATCAAAGCGCTCAGATGACCTTTTTATTTTTTATATTTTTAGTACGTACTGATATAGTGGGGACGGGATAGCCGAGTGGTTAGGGCATTGCGCTCGCAATCTGACGACCCGGGTTCGATTCCCGTTCAAGGGGATAGTTTTGCCCTGGAGTTAACATCAGCGCAGACTCCACTCTCCCCAAAAGTTCTTCGGATGAGACTAGAAACCGAGGCTTCGTGTGCGAACGCACGCAGAACATCTTGCGCACACGTTAAATCCTGTTCCGCTTTTCGTAAGAGTAGGTCATTGTGTGCCGGTGGGAACAGATCACAGAATTTATAAAGCCGCATACACACGGGGACTGGTTGTAAAAAAAAGCGCATAAGTGCTTATTCCATTATCCTCGATATAAAAGAATAAAATTTAGATTTAAAAAATATACATGCTGATGTGCCGTGCGATTACACACCAGAGCTTCACACACACACACACACACACACACACACACACACACACACACACACACACACACACACCACCGCCACCACCACCACCACGGCAGCAAGACATGTTTTCCCTTGCGAAACACTTTCGAACAAATGCTACTCGGTATGTTGTTGTTTTGGGGAGTGGGTTTTGTTGTTGTTGCTGCTGCTGTTTGTGCTGGGCTTATTTTTCTGGGTCTTTATTGTGTTGTTGTTGTTTTGGGGAGTGGGTTTTGTAGTTGTTGCTGCTGCTGCTGCTGCTGCTGCTGCTGCTCCTGCTGCTGCTGCTGCTGCTGCTGCTGTTTGTGCTGGGCATATTTTTCTGGGTGTTTATTGTGTTGTTGTTGTTTTGGGGAGTGGGTTTTGTAGTTGTTGTTGTTGTAGTTGTTGTTGTTGCTGCTGCTGCTGCTGCTCCTCCTCCTCCTCCTCCTCCTGCTGCTGCTCCTGCTGCTGCTTCTGTTTGTGCTGGGCTTATTTGTCTGGGTCTTTATTGCTTTGTTGTTGTTTTCTGTCGTTTCTGTCTTAACAGTA
>CM054158.1:48840607-48855607 GCA_028751875.1 Rapana venosa | reverse complement strand
GTAGTAGTATACGTCACACACACACACACACACACACACACACACACACACACACACACACACACACACACACACACACACAGAGTAAAACGAATCAGGCCGTTTCTTTGCATTTTATTTATGGGGGAAAAATTACTAGGCAATATTCACAGCTAAGTATATTTAGCTAGTAAATACAAGAAAAACAACAAATCATAACATCGTGTGTGTGTGTGTAGAAGATATGTCATCTATTAACAATCATACCATGTTGACAAATAGAGAAATTGAAGCTCCTATGTCCAAGTCCAGTATAAAAAATATATATATAATTATATATATATATAAATTGTAGGTGGATCGGTGGTCTAGAGGTAACGCGCCTGTCTAGAAAGCGAAAAGTCCCGGTCGGAAGTGTGCGGTGGTTTGTATCCCGTTTGGACCCGAAACTTTCCCCCCATCCATTAGACCATGAGTGGTGGTCTGGGCGCTAGTCTTTCGGATGAGACGATAAACCGAGGTCCCGTGTGTTACACAAAAATTATTTAGCGCACGTAAAAGAACGGGACGGGATAGTTCAGTGGTCGGAGCACTCGCTTTCCCCCAGCCAAGTTAAGCAGCGTCGTGCGTGGTTACCAGTTGGATGGGTGACCGTTTGCGCGCCTTGGCTTCAGTACAGTTCCCCCAGTTCACCCAGCTGTAAATGGGTACCTGTCCTCTTTAGGGTCAGGGAAGGTAAAGCAGCGAGGGAGAGGAGATGGGCGCCGCCCTCAATATCCTGGCCCTAGAGAAGTGAGGTCTCTGACGCCTCGCTCCCCTACGACCTTATAGGTTATGGGACACCTTTACCTTTTTTTTTTAAAAGAACCCACGGCAGCAAGAGAGTTGTCCCTGGCAAAATTCTTTAGAAAAAAAGTCACTCTGAAAGGGAAACAAATGCAGTTGTAGACAGAAAAAAGAAGAAAAAATGGGTGGCGCTGCTCTGTGGCGACGCGCTCTTCCCGGGGAGAGCAACCGAATTTCACGCAGAGAAATCTGCGTGACTTAAAGTGGTATAAATAAATAAATAAAAATAAATAAATTATATATATACAATATATAAAATATACAGTATATATATATATATATAAAAAGTGTGTGTGTGTTTGAGAGAGAGAGACAATGACAATGACAAATGCTTTTATTTCAAGGATAATGAATAAGCACCCATGTGCTTTTTTACATTCAGTCCCAGACAGACAGAGACAAAGAAAGATAACGCACAAAAAAGACAGGAACTGTTTGAATTTACAGGTACGGTGTAAAAAAATCGCATCTTCAGTCGTCAACTTTTGAGTTTCAGCAATTAATTTGTTCTGGATGTTGCGACCAAGAGCATACAAAAGGTAAAGGTGTCCCATAACCTATAAGGTCATAGGGGAGCGAGGCGTCAGAAACCTCACTAATCCAGGGGCCAGCATATTGAGGGCGGCGCCCATCTCCTCTCCCTCGCTGCTTTACCTTCCCTGACCCTAAAGAGGGCAGGTACCCATTTACAGCTGGGTGAACTGAGGGACTGTACCGAAGCCAAGGCGCGCAAACGGTCACCCATCCAAGTAGTAACCACGTTTGATGCTGCTTAACCTTAGCTGGAGAAAGCGAGTGCTCCGATCACTGAGCTATCCTGTCCCCATGTATAATACACTTGTCATTTTTACTCTTTTTTTTTTGAATGAATATAACTCTATCAACAACACAACCTGAAATACAAACAATGATAATCTATGAACATCATAATTTAAACACACACAAAATAATGATTCTCAACATCATTATCATCAGCAAATAGCAGACACTCTTTTATGTTTGTTTTATTTAACAAAAATTTAAGTTCACAAACAAAACAAAATAACGTATTTTGTGGACAGGCAAAGTTTGGCAATAAAATAGTATTTTAAAAGGACCAAACGCAACATCGCAGAAATGTTGATGGGGGTTGCTGCTATCAACAAAATTATTAATGTTTGAAGAAAGACAGAAAAACGTAAAGAAGAAACAAAAAAGACAGAACAAGAAGGAGATAAAGAAAGCAAACAGTTGATTCCTTCATCTTTCGTTTTCTTTCACGTAGTCTTAAGTTGGAGGAATAATTCCTCTTGCCTTCATTTCTTTGTTTTCGATAAAAAGAGAGAGAGAGAGAGAGAATGTCGACTTTTTAAGAATTGATTTTTTTTTTTAAGTAATAATATGCGGAGTAGAAAATGAATTAGGAGGATTTTTTTTCTCTGTTCACCGGTTGGTTTTCCCCGCCCTCCCCTCAGATATGTTCTGTGTAATTAATTGCAGTTGTATTCGTGGAAGGAAGGTGGCAGGATGGTTAAGACGTTTGCCTGCCAACAAGTAAACCGTGAGGTTCTGGGTTCGATTCCCAGCCTCGCCCTTTCTTCCCAGTTTGACCAAAAAAATCGAACTGAATGTCAAAGTCCTTCGGATGAGACTATAAACCGAGGCCCCGTGTGCGAACGCATGCAGAACATCTTGCTGCACACGTTAAATCCTGTTCCGCTGTTCGAAAGAGTAGGCCATTGTGTGCCGGTGGGAACAGATGACAAAAGTTACAAAACCGCATACACACGGGGACTGGATATATAAAAAAGCACATGAGTGCTTATTCCATTACCTCGAAGTCATCTGAGCGCTTTGATTTGTTGCTTTACAAGATTCAGCGCTATATAAATTCCATACATTATTATTATTATTATTAAAGTCTCTCTCTCTCTCTCTCTCTCTCTCTCTCTCTCTCTCTCTCTCTCTCTCTCTTCTCTCTCTCTCTCTCTCTGTGTGTGTGTGTGTGTGTTATACATTTCTTCATGTTGGTTTGTTTTTGTGTTGTTTTTGTTTTTATTTGGGAGGGGGGGGGGGGGGGGGATCTTGAGGGCCTGGTGTAAAGAAGCCCTTGGCTTATCCATTTACCCTATTTAAAATGTTCGAGCTTCTCTCTCTCTCTCTCTCTCTCTCTCTCTCTCTCTCTCTCTCTCTCTCTCTCTCTCTCTCTCTCGGGACAGCCTAGTGGTCAGAACATTGCGCTCGCAATCTGACGAGCCGGGTTCGATTCCCTTTCAAGGGGATATTTTCCTCTGGAGAACATCAGTGCAGACTCCACTCTCCCCAAAAGTCCTTCGGATGAGACAATAAACCGAGGTCCCGTGTGCGAACGCACGCAGAACATCTTGCGCACACGTTAAATCCTGTTCCGCTTTTCGAAAGAGTAGGCCATTGTGTGCCGGTGGGAACAGATGACAGAATTCACAAATCCGCACACACACGGGGACTGGATGTAAAAAAGCACATGAGTGCTTATTCCATTATCCTCGATATAAAAAAAAAAAATTAAAATCTCTCTCTCTCTCGCTCTCGCTCTCTCTCTCTCTCTCTCTCTCTCTCTCTCTCTCTCTCTCTCTCTCTCTCTTTGTTTTTGTCTCCTGTTTTGTTTTGTTTGCTTGTTCCTATTGTTGTCTATAAATAGGGGGGTTTTTCCTATCTTGATGTTATCCTGGTAAGGGCGGGGACTGGATGTAAAAAAGCACATGACCGCTTATTCATTATCCTCGAAATAAAAGAATTTAACCTGACTTGACTATCTCTCTTTGTGTTTGGTCGTTGCAGTCTTCTCTTGTTTTAACATAAATGAATGACAAACTGAAATTAACTTACAAATGAAAAAACAATGCATCGATTAAAAGAAAAAAACACAAACAACCAACTAACAACAAAAAAACCCAACACAAACAAACAAGAAAAAGCAGACACGTAAACCTTACGAAAAAAAACAACTGTAATAAGCCTTTTTTTTCCCATTCTTTAAGAGAATGTTAGATTCTTCCTGTGGGCTAATGGTGGGGAATTTTCGCTTCCAAAAGCTCCTCGAAAATAACACGCAAAATGCATGCTGGGTTATGCTCGGGTTACTCACACCATCGGCCATAACTTACTTGCCCTTTTGGCCAAAGATGGATGAGGTTTTAACGTGAGTATGCCAGACATCCTCCACACATTCGCGGAGATTTCGGTTTATAGTCTCATCGGAAAGACTCTTAAGGGGAATGGTGTCCAAATCAATCAAAGGTAGTTAACTCCAGAAAAAAACTCAGTTCTGTCATTATTGGCCGATTTTTGGTTTTTAATTTATTTACTTCTTTTTTGGGGGGGTAATTATTCTTTACTTTGCTTTTTTTTTGTATATACACTTTTTCTCCATTAGGCGTATAAAAGAATTCGATCAGACGTGAAATTAGACATTTTGTGTGCACTATTCTGAGTAAAGCTGCGTGTATGCGTGTCAGTCATTGCATTACGTATTCAGCCAACTGGAACTCTCTCTCTCTCTCTCTCTCTCTCTCTCTCTGGCACAGCATCAATGGGGATCAATCTAGAGCTTTCTAAAGGCATCAAAAGCTTGGAAACGTTAGGAGAAACTAGTGTAGGCCTATCGCAGTAAAGACTGATTAGGGCTTATTAAAGCTTCTATGTTGTGTCTCTCTTTCGGGAAAAAAAAAAACACAACCAAAATCGTTGCAATAGATTGGGGGGTGGGTGGGAGGGGTTGCTTGGGTTTGGGTTGTTTTTTTGTAGGGGATGGAGGATGGGGTGGGGGAACTAAAAATAGTTGAGACTTCAAATAGAAATCAAAGTGTATTTCTGCTTACTGTGTTTGGTGGTTGTTTTCTTCTTTTTCTTTTTTTTTTCGGGGTGGGGTAGGGGGGGGGGGTATTTTTTATACTATCTGGGCGAGATTCGAGGTTTACCAATGGTGAGATTTTGGCGTATGTGACCGTTTGCTCACCATTAAGGTAGCTGCAATCCGACTTCAGTGATGATGTCTAAACTAACACAGTGTGCATATTTTGTGTGTGTGCGTGCGTAGTGTGTGTGAATGTGTGTGTGCCTCTGTGTGGTGTGTATGTCTGTGCGTGTGTGCCTCTGTGTGTGTGTGCCTCTGTATGTGTGTGCGCCTCTGTGTGTGTGTGTTGTGCCTCTGTGTGTGTGTGTGTGTGTGTATGTCTGTGTGTTGTGCCTCTGTGTGTGTGTGCCTTGTGTGTGTGTGTGTGTGCCTCTGTGTGTGTGTTGTGCCTCTGTGTGTGTATGTGTGTGTGCCTCTGTGTGTGTTATGCCTGTGTGTGTGTGTGCTCTGTGTGTGTATGCCTGTGTGGTTGTGCCTCTGTGTGTGTGTGTGCCTCTGTGTATGTGTGTGTGTGCCTCTGTGTGTAGTGCCTCTGTGTGTGTGTGCCTCTGTTGTGGTGTGTGTGTGCCTCTGTGTGTGTGTATGTGCGTGTGTGTGTGTGCCTGTGTGTGTGTGTGTGTGTGCCTCTGTGTGTGTATGCCTGTGTGTGTATGTGCCTCTGTGTGTGTGTGTGTCCTCTGTGTGTGTATGTGTGTGTGCCTCTGTGTGTGTGTGTATGTCTGTGTGTATGTGCCTCTGTGTGTGTGTTGTGCTCTGGGGTGTGTGTGTGCCTCTGTTGTTGTGTGCCTGTGTGTTGTCCTCGTGTTGTGTGTGTGTATGTGCGTGTTGTGTGTGTGGCCTCTGTGTGTGCCTCTGTGTGTGTGCGTGCCTCTGTGTGTATGCGTGTGTGTGTGTGCTCTGTGTGTGTGTGTGTGCCTCTGTGCGTGTGTGTGTGTGTGTGTGCCTCTGTGTGTGTGTGCCTCTGTGTGTGTGTGTGTGTGTTTACATTTGAATTTGTTAACATTGTTAATTGTTATCGGTTTTGTGTGTAAGAATGTGTTGAAATGCAAGCGCTTTGATTCGTTTTTACAAGATATAGAGCTATGTAAATTCCTTTTTATTATTATTATTATTATTATCAAATACCCGGAGTGTTAAACTGGGAAACGCCCAACATCAAAACATCAAAACAAGCATGGGTGTGGCATAGTGTGGTGGGTTCAGAATGGCTGAAGTGAGAGTAGCATCAGTCTAATAATTATACTATGTATACTATATAATAATGATAATATATGGAATTTAAATAGCGCTGAATCTTGTAAAACAAACAAATCGAAGCGCTTGCACTCAAATCATTTACACGCATGCAACTTTCCTCAAATAACATAAGATATTTCATGTTTATGCGGGCGCGTGCGCACACACACACACACACGCGCGCGCGCGCGCGCGCGCGCACTTAGGTGGTGATGAAGGAGGTGAAGGATGCTGTTGAAAAAGTAGGAACATATATGAGGGCAAAGTGTCAGGTAGGAAATAAGTGCGTTTTGAGGCTGCTGTGACATAGGCTACTATATATTATGTCACAAGAGACAAGGCAGAACAAATGGAGCAAACCTGGGATTTTAAAAAAGTAATAATAATAGTAAACAAATCAGATAAAAACTTCCAACGAATATGACGTTTTCTAACCAAATCAAACGCTTCTAAATGTGTGTGTGTGTTTTCAATTCTGTTCACTTAAAGTGATATTAGACGATGTGCTGATAACCATATGCACTCTTTTAAACATTAAACATAATCGTAAAATAGTATACGTGTGTGTGTGTCTACGATTTTACGTCTGTTCACTTAAAGATTGAACTTTAAGATTGACTTATTAGACGAATAGTATACGTATTGGTTTAAACACAATTTTATTAGTTCAGAAACAACATAGCGCTAATACATGAAATGAGTACAACAAGCAATGCTTATCATTTGAGTACTCTAACATCTTTACCATATGTGCAAGATTGGGCTGCAGCTGAATAAATGTGCATCAAATTAATAGTTGAACAATAAGAAAAGATAACTGTAATTATTTAAAGATTACGATTACGTATTAGTCAGTCTAGTCAAGCAAACAATTAAATCATGATGTACACACACATTCACACACACACACACACACACACACACACACACACACACACACACACACACACACACACCGACTGAATAACACAGTGTAACAGAATGGTTCCCTCATTTTAAATGGCCACATTACCATCTCTCTTTCCCTCTTCACCTTCACTTATCCCCCACAGACTGTTGGGGGTACCACTGAAGATTTTGCAACCAGATTCCTCCACTCCTCGCGGTTTTTGAGCTTTCTGTGACAAGTCGTTCCACTCAAGGCCACCAGTCCACACTCTGATGATGTCTTCCAAAGGTTTTCTCTGCCTGCCTCTGCATCTCCCTCCTTGTACTGTTCCCTGTAGTAGGACAGTTTTACTGGCTGCTTCAGGCCTTGCTCGGGAGCTGCAGTGAAACAGTCAGCCAGAGTCTATAATTCTTCGACAAGCCCAACCAGTCCAAGAGTCAAACTTCTCATCCAGTGCGTACTTTCAACCTCACAGTGATTCCCATGGAGGATGAGTTGAGTCATAGCGCATATTCTGGGTGATCCACAAGATGTTAAGCTAGGGAACGCACAACAAATCAAACCGGACAATTTTTTTTTTAAGAAAACAAAGATTTTTTTTTTAAGTAGATAATAGTAAGGGACCTCAAGTTACTGCAGACTCGGGCATCACATGTTCACCAAGTTCCACATTGGTGATTTTGTGGTTGTGCTCCTGTGGCATTTCTCCCATGACGGCGGAAGAACGCTTGCTCCAGACCTGTCTGTCCAACACACCAAAACCTGAGGGCCGATATCTGGCCTACTGACCTGCCGATGAGGGACAAACTCTTCGGACCCCTGGAGGGCCTTCAGCCCACCACAGCATTTGTCAGGGCCTCTGAGGTTGCTATTTGACCGTTCGACGACGACGACGACGACGACGCCGAAGAAGAAGAAGAAGAAGAAGAATATCATCTACCACCTCAAAGAAATCGTATCTTTAAACTCTGTTCACATTTAGTGATCTTGATACTACTTGATACTCTATTTGTATGTCTTAATACACAAAACCTCTGTTAAGGAAATATCTTAATACACAAAACTAATCTCAGTATTTCAACGAAATCATTTCGTGTTTGAGGCGACAAAGTAACAACAAGCAACACGTACACAGTTCTTCAAAAATGACATGTTCAGTACCGCTTAAAACTAGAATGTTGTATGTTGTTGCTTCGATTTTGACGTCTGATCACTCAAAGTGACCAGAAAACTAGAACGCTAACATTGCTAGACAGAAGAATAAAAGGAAGGAAAGGTAAAGGAGTCCCATAACCTATAAGGTCGTAGGGGAGCGAGGCGTCAGAGACCTCACTTCTCTAGGGCCAGCATTTTGAGGGCAGCGCCCATCTCCTCTCCCTCGCTGCTTTACCTTCCCTGACCCTAAAGAGGGCAGGTACCCATTTACAGCTGGGTGAACTGGGGGAACTGTACTGAAGCCAAGGCGCGCAAACGGTCACCCATCCAACTGGTAACCATGCTCGACGCTGCTTAACTTGGCTGGGGGAAAGCGAGTGCTCCGACAGAAGGATACATAGATAAAATGAACAGATAGCCTAAATCAATCAATACTCATGAGAAAGATCGATTTTTTTAAGCGCATGTCCGTTGCCAGTAGCTCAGGTTGGCACTATCGGCTGCCTTCCAACTGTCCATCTGTCCTGAGCGGTGACGTCAGACACGAAGCACTTGGAGAATTTGAAGTTGTATTCGATGGTGACGCAATTGGGAAAGGATGACGTACACCAGTTCTGGCAGCCTTGCAACGTGGTAATGTTGTCTCTCAGGTTGTTGCGGGAAATGTAGAACTGGGGGTACATGACGAAATCCTTCTGCAGGTCCGAGTAAGAGCAGTCTGCAACAACAACAACAAAAGAGAGAGAGAGAGAACCAAAAAATGTTGTGTTTCTGCTATTTGTGTGTGCATGTTTCGCGAGTGTGTACACACGCTAGCACGCACGCATGCACGCACGCACGCACGCACACTCACTCACTCACTCACTAAGGGGACTTTTCCCCTGGAGTTAACATCAGTGCAGACTCCACTCTCCTCAAAAGTCCTTCGGATGAGACTATAAACTGAGGCCCCGTGTGCGAACGCACGCAGAGCACCTTGCGCACACACTATAAATCCTGTTCCGCTTTTTGAAAGAGTAGGCCATAGTGTGCCGGAGGGAACAGATGATAATTTTTTTAAACCGCAAACACAAGAGGACTGGATTTTTTTTTTTTTTAATAGAAAAGAAAAAAAAGCACGCGAATGCTTATTCTATTATCCTCGATATAAAGAAATAAATAAATAACTAAATAAACACAAACACACACACACACAACACACACACACACACACACACACACACACACACACACACACACACACACACATGCACACGAACACACACACACACACACACACACACACACACAACACATGTGTTGTTCAATATTCTATAAATCCTCATTCACATGACAGGATCAAACCACTGTCGCTTGACTTAGACGAACACTGTGGCCTAGTGGTCAACACCGTTTGACTTCAATCCTGTGAGTTCATAAAGTCGTGGGTTCGAACCTCGTCTAGTAAATTAAAGGTGGGGGTGTTGACCGTTTCCCACGTCAATTCAAATGCAGACCCTTATCACCAGCTTTCACGACAAGCACAGGTGGTCATTTTCAGACTACGCACAGGGCACAACAGGCTGAACAAACACATCCACAGAAAATGAAAATTGCACCATCTGCTATGTGCCCCTGTGGAGAAGAAGAGCAGGATACGGCCCACATCCTACAAGACTGCAGGACCTCCAGACGCTAAGGCTGGAAGTGTGGCCTGAGCCCACGCCTCTGGAGCAGAAACTGTACGGCACGGTGGATGACCTGCAGGCAACTGCTGAATTCCTCAGAAGATCTGGCCTCACAACATAACCCAGGCAACGCAAAAAAGAAGAAGAAGAAATGCAGACCTGCCAGTGCCTTAATTCTGTTCGTGAATAGACAAATACGGAAGATTAGAGAAAAGGTAAAGGTGTGCCATAACCTATGTGGTCGTAGGGGAGCGAGGCATCAGAGACCTCAACTTCTCAAGGGGGCCAGCATATTGAGGGCGGCGCCCATCTCCTCTCCCTCGCTGCTTTAACTTCCCTGACCCTAAAGAAGGCAGGTACCCATTTACAGCTGAGGGAACTGTACTGAAGCCAAGGCGCGAAAACGATCACCCATCCGAGCGGTAACCACGCTCGATGCTGCTTAACCTTAGCTGGGGGGAAAACGGGTGCTCTAACCACTGAGCTATCCCGTCCCAGAAGATGAGATATGCCCGTTAAATATCCCAATTCATGTGAGCGTTCAGTGGGTTACGAAAACACGAACATACCCAGCATGCCTCCTGTACCCCCAAAAACTGAGCTGCTCTGAAGTCGGAGTGTGTCGGCTGAGGCCAGCAGGCAGACAGACCTCCTGCAGAGTGACAAGCACAGGAGAAGACCTGGCACTATGCGTTCCACCCAATAAGGGAACGCAGAGAAGAGACTTGACTTGACTTGACTTGATCTGACCTGACCTGACATGAAATGGCATGATGTGACTTGACCTGGCTTGACTTGACTTGACCTAACCTGACATGACTTGATCTGACCTGATTTGATCTGACACGACTCGATTTGACTTGACCTGGCTTGACTTGGTCTGACTTGATTTGACTTAACCTGACCTGACCTGACCTTACAGATCTTGAACTCTTTTCTATGCATAATTATGTACCTAATAACCCGACACGGTACAAAAAAGCAGTCGTGCAACCCATTTTGAGGGATTAATTTCCTTAATTTCCAGGTAATCCCGGATCGATGGGGAGCCTGTTTCACTCTTGTGTGTGGGTGTGTGCGTGCGTGCGTGGGTGTGTGTGTGTGAGTGTGTGTAATGAAAGTCCTGATATGACCTTTGCGGGTGTTTGGGCTCTCAGCAAGCGCTTAATCAGAACAAACAGAAGAAGAAGAAGAAGAAGAAGAAGAAGAAGAAGGAGGAGGAAGAGGAGGAGAGAAGAAGAAGAAGAAGAAGAAAGAAGAAGAAGAAGAAGAAGAAGAAGAAGAAGAAGAAGAAGAAGAAGAAGAAGAAGAAGAAGAAGAGAGGAGGAGAGGAGGAGGAGGAGGAGGAGGAAGGAGAAGAAGAAGAAGAAGAAGAGAAATTAAAATATTGGTTTTAAAAAGATAAAAAAAAGAGGGGTGAGAAAAAAAGACAAAAATTAAACAGAAAGGGAAAAAAAAGAAAAGAAAAGAAGAAAAGAAAAGATTTTCAATCGGTGTGTTGGCGTTAGTGTGAGTGTGTGTGTGTGTTGTGTGTGTGTGGGGTGTGTGTGTGTGTGTGTGTGTGTGTGTGTGTGTGTGTCTGTTGTTGTGTGTCTGTCTGTCTGTCTGTCTGTCTGTCTGTCTCTGTCTCTGTCTGTGTCTGTATCTGTGTCTGTGTGTGTAGTGAGTGAGTGAGATAAGAATAAGAAAAAGGGAGGAGAAAGAGAGGGAGAGATAAAAAGAGAAAAACAAAAGAGAGAAGGAAAGGAAAAAAGAGAGGAGGGGAGAAGAAAGGGGGAAAATGAAACGAAGGAGTAGATGGAAGAGGAGGAAATACATGAAGAAACAAGAAGGGTTAGTTTGGGATGGGTTGGTTTGGGATGGGTTGGTTTAGGATGGGTTGGGATAGGTTGGGTTGGGATAGGTTGGTTTGGTTTAGTTTAGTTTGGTTGTGCTGGTTGGTTAATTAGTTGGCTGGTTGGTTGGTTAATTAAATGGTTGGTTGGTTGGTTAATTAGTTGGTTGGTTGGTTGGTTGGATAATTAGTTGGTTGGTTAATTGGTTTATTGGGTAGGCTTGTTGTTGGCTTGGTTGGCTGGCTGGTTGGTTGGTTGGCTGTCTGGTTGTTGGGGTTTTTTTCCTCCTAAATCCACTCGAATCAATTTTGAGCTGAAGGCACATCACTTTTCCACAGCTTTTCCTATAAAAAGACACACCCTTAACTCAGCCCAGAGGCGCCGTGGTCGAGTGGTTTAGGCGGTCAACAAGTGATCCAGAGGTCGCGGGAACGATCCCCGCTCGGCTCGGTGTTGTGTCCTTGGGAAAGACACTTTACTCCTATTTTCCTCACTCCACCCAGGTGTACAAGTGGGTACCAGCTCTGCTGGGGAAGTATCTGGCGACAGACTAGCGTCCTGTCACAGGGGTGGTGAAAAAACCATCAGTTCGCTTAACGCTACAGAAACCGGGATAAGCTCCGGCTCTATGGGCCTTCTGGCTCGAAAGAACATACTTAACTCAGCCCACCACCCTACCCATACCCCTAACCCCCCCCCCCCCCCCCCCCCCCCCCCCCCCCCCCCCCCCCCCCGGGCCGCCTCCCTTCCGCGACCTAAGACATGGTGTTAATGACTCTTGTTTCGTAATTAACTCTTTAATGCCTTTTCCGGACTACTACCAAATTAGGCGTTTTATGCTGCGCTGCCGATCCTCTCCCAGTCTCTCGCAGACACGTTTCATGGTGGCAGGAAAATTGCATGCTGGGTTCGTTCGTGAGCGCCGTGCCACTAGGTCATAACTGAATCAAAGATGGATTGGCTTGGAACGTGTGTGCAACAAGATTTTATGCGCGTGTTTACACACAAGACTTCGGTTTTGGGTGTGTTGGGAGGAGGTAGGGGAAAGGTGGTGGGGGGGGAGGGGGGGGGGGGGGGTTAGAGGAGGGGTGGGTGGGGTTGTTGTTTGTTGTTTGTTTTGGGTTGTTGTGGGGGGGGGGGGGGGGGGGGGGGGGGGGATTGTTGGGGATGGGTAGGAGGGGAGGGGGGGGGGGGGGGTGGTCTCATTCGAAACCTGAGCAGGGGAGTTAAGTCAGAATTAATGCGTTTTCTCTCCCTTTAGTACTTGAGGAATCGTTTGAGGGGTGGGGGGTGGGGGGTGGGGGGATGGTGGCTGGAAACAGAATTTTATAGACTGTGTCTCTTGGGTAAAAATGAACGTGGCAGAGCCTACCCCTTTTCCGGGTACAGAAAACTAATGTCTACCCCAGGAAAAAAAAAAGAAATCTTTCGTGGTTGATGAGTCACAGTCGGTTTGAACCTGAAACTTCCAGAACACAGATTTGACGGTCCGACCACTGAGCCAGTCTGTGTCTTCTTCCTTTCTTTGTTTCTTTCTTTCTTTCTTTCTTTCTTTCTTTTCTTCTTCTTCTTCTTTTCTTCTTCTTCTTTCTTTTTTTTTCTTCTTCTTCTTCTTCTTCTTCTCAATCATCTTCTTTTCCTCCTCGTCCTCTTCCTCCTCAATCATCTTCTTCTTCTCCTCCTCCTCCTCTTTCTCCTTCTTCTTTTTCTCCTCCTCCTCTTTCTCCTTCTTCTTCTTCTCCTCCTCCTCCTCCTCAATCATCTTCTTCTTCTTCTCCTCCTCCTCCTCCTCCTCCTCACCCTCCTTCTTCTTCTTCTCCATTGAACGCTCAGACAGCAACTATTGTTGTATGTCATATGAGCGAAAATGCGTTGCGCTGCCGTTAAGCGCCTGACAAGTCAGGCCCAGCGCTTCAGACTTCGGCGTAGGAGGAGAATTGTTATCTTTAAAGTCTTTCCAGAAAAAAGAGGCAGGAGAATGGACCAAGAAAATGGACAAGAAGGGGGTAACCGGTAAGCGAAAAAACAAGGCAGAAACACAGAAATGTCAGCATTGATGAACCTCGAAGCTCTACCCAAAGAATGCCATCCCTCCCTCCCCTTCCCAATCAAAAAGGATTGGACAAAAATGATCACATACGCAAAAATCTCACCATTGGTGAACCTTGCAGCTCTAGCCGAGGGTAAAAAAAAAGTTTTTAAAAAAAAAGGTAAAGGTGTCCCATAACCTATGTGGTTGTAGGGGAGCGAGGCGTCAGAGACCTCAGCTTCTCTAGGGGCCAGCATGTTGAGGGCGGTGGCGCCCATCTCCTCCCCCTCGCTGCTTTACCTTTCCCTGATCCTAAAGAGGGCAGGTACCCATTGACAGCAGAGAAATAGTAACTAGCTGAAGAACAAAGCAAAAACAACAACAACAACAATAACCCTGACTCCTAAAGAAGTGATGGAGAAGTCAAGACACATCATTTTGTTTTTAATAATAATATTAATAATAATAATAATAATAATAATAATAATAAATAATAATAATAATAATAATAATGTATGGAATTTATATAGCGCTGAATCTTGTAAAGCAACAAATCAAAGCGCTTTTTCTTCATTTTTTACATACCACTTATAAAGTCAAGGCAAGATTTCTCTGCGTGAAATTCGGGCTGCCTCTCCCCAGGGATAGCGCGTCGCCACAAGAACAGCGCCACCCTTTTTCCCCCCCTGTCTGCAACTGTAACTGTTTCCCTAATCAGAGTGACTTTTTTTCTAAAGATTTTTGCCCAAGTACAACTCTCTTCTTGCCGTGTGATCTTTAACGTGCGCTAACTCACGGGACCTCGGTTTATCGTCTCACCCGTAAGACTAGCACCTGCTACTCATGGATGGGAGGGGGGGGGGGGGTGGCTCAAACAGGGATTTAAACCACCGCACACTTCCAACACAGGGACTTTTCGCTTTCTGGGGTTTATCACAGTTCTTGATTAAACCATTGACGCTGGGGGCAACAACAGCAAAGTGAGAGGCTGTATGACCAGTGGCTTTCTTTCCCACTCATGGAATTCCACTTTACAGCTTAGTCTTTAGTGATCGACTATGACTCTCTGACAAGGAGGCTTGACTGGCACAGTCATTATGTGCTGCAGCCCTGGGGGCTGGCTGGTTGGCCTTTGGAGAACATCTCCAACGCTGACTGTCCTTATGCCCACGTGGCCGAGCGAGTGGGGATGTACTGTGGGCAAGGCATCTCCACTATAATCAAATTTCTACCCAGTTTCCAAAACAGCAGCTGCCTCCTCTGCTGTTTTGGAGGTCATCGTCGAACACGACGACAAACATGCAGGCAGGGTCGTTCGTTACCTCTAGACCACCGATCCGCTCTTTCCCAAGATCGTTTCAGAGGACTTACTGAGCTGGCAGGAGTCTTGCTCTACGGAAAAGAAGTAGCCTGGAGTGCAGAGGCATTTGCTGGCGAAGCACTCGGCATTGGTCTGGCTGCATTCATTGTCCAGGCTGCACGGCTTAGTT
>CM054158.1:48813107-48833107 GCA_028751875.1 Rapana venosa | reverse complement strand
GACTGAATTATAGTTTGGTGGAGATGGATGATGATGATGATGGGGGTAGTACTAGGGGGTAGGGATGGGGAGGGAGGGAGAGGGGAAGCCTGAGCTTGTCTTGTTTTCTTGGTAGGAACTCGAACTCAAACTGGAACTGTTTATTGAGAGTAAATGGATAAGCTCAAGGCTTTTTTACACCATGCTCTAAATATAAAAATTTTAATTAATTTTTTTTAACCCTCACCCCAACATACTAACAAACCCGCAAACAATCGTTATCAACATTCTTCAACACACACCAAAAATGAAAAATCAAAACTGATTATTATCATCAAACGCTATAAATGAGAAGTAGATACAATGACGATGACTGTCATGCAAGTGAAACAATGGAGAAGGAAGGAAAAGCAAACAAACAAACAAGCACAGACAAACAAGTCTTTTTCTTTCAAAAACGGCAACACCCACAGACAGAGAAAGAGATAGAGACAGACAGGCAGCCACAAAACAGTGAAGGACAGAGAGAGAGAGGAGGGGGGGGGGGAAGGGGAGTGGCTTACAGAGTTATGGACAGTATGAGGACAGAGATAGATAGACAGGGAAACGGACAAAAAACAAAACAAAACAACAACAACAAAAAGACGTGAAGAGTGAAATCACACTAAACACGAATTGTGTGCTAATGACTACTACAGATAATTAAACATGAAGTGTGTGCTAATGACTACTACAGATAATTAAACATGAATTGTGTGCTAATGACTACTACAGATAATTACCCAGAATTGTGTGCTAATGACTACTACAGATAATTAAACATGAATTGTGTGCTAATGACTACTACAGATGATTAAACATGAATTGTGTGCTGATGACTACTACAGATAATTACACATGAATTGTGTGCTAATGACTACTGCAGGTAATTACACATGAATTGTGTGCTAATGACTACTACAGATAATTAAACATGAATTGTGTGCTAATGACTACTGCAGATAATTAAACATGAATTGTGTGCTAATGACTACTACAGATAATTACACATGAATTGTGTGCTAATGACTACTACAGATAATTAAACATGAATTGTGTGCTAATGACTACTACAGATAATTAAACATGAATTGTGTGCTAATGAATACTACAGATAATTAAACATGAATTGTGTGCTAATTACTACTACAGATAAGGATTTGGAACACAACAAATGAAATTCCAATCATAACATTTCAAAAAGATGTCTGTGACAGCCTTTCTTAAATGAAGAAAACTAGGCTTCTGTTTTAGATCATCAGGGATATTGTTCCATAGCTTACTACCTGAATAAACCAAGGATGACATGACTAAGTCTATCCTGGGGCAGGGAATAAATAGAATATTTTTACCTCAAATAGTCCTGATCAAAAAAAGTTCATACAGATAGGCTGGTGTAAGATTATTCATAATCTTTGTACATGAATACACCTTTATTGAAATGGCATCAATGTGAGATTGATTGAAATTGCACACCGAACGAGAAAGTTTGCGTGTATGTACCTCGCCATAATTATAGGCAGCCATACTCCGACTTCAGAGGATTTTTTTTCCTCCTTTAAAGGCGAGTGCAGGTTGTTGTTATGTTAAGAGTTTGTCATGAGGAAGGTAATCTCAACAGAACGTTTTACCACCTAACAACAGTTTAGTTGTAAGCCATGGCATGGCAATCACCTGACATCAATAACTGACACAGCTTTTGGTCTGGGCCAATCTTAGAGGTTTGGGAAAATCAGGGTTTTCATGCTCTAGGTAGGTTGGTCTACCTGGCCTACAAGCCCTGTCTACCCGAGACTCGTGTGTGGCGGGTTCAAATGAAAGATACGGGTAGACAGCACTTGTGAAACATATACAGATTTTTTTTTAAATCTTGGTGGAGACCAAGGTTATGGCACATGACCGCCACAAATTGGAAAGAGCTTGTTTTGTATTGTTTGTTACCTCGTTTCGTTAATATAGCGCCCTCACGACCAGTCTCTGCATTAGTACAGTGGTGTTATCTTCTTCTTCTATTTCTTTTTCTCCTCCTCCTCCTTCTCCTCCTCATTTTCCATCTCCTCTTTCTTCTTCTTCTTCTTCTTCTTCTTCTTCTTCTTCTTCTTCTTCTTCTTCTTCTTCTTCTTCTTCTTCTTCTTCTCCTCCTCCTCCTTCGTTTTCTTCTTCTTCTTCTTCTTCTTCTTCTCCTTCTCCTTCTTCTTCTTCTTCTCCTTCTCCTTCTTCTTCTTCTTCTTCTTCTTCTTCTTCTTCTTCTTCTTCTTCTTCTTCTTCTTCGTCTTCTTCTTCTTCTCCTTCGCATTCTTTTTCGCATTCTTCTTCAAACGCTCAAACAACAACTACTATTTCCTGTCATATGAGAGAAAATGCGTCGCGCTGCCGTTAAGCGCCTGACAGGTCAGGCCCAGCACATCCGACTTCAGCATGGGAGAGAATTGTTATCTGTTAAGTCTTAACTGGGGGGAAAAAGGCAGGAGAATGGACCAAGAAGGCAGAAAACAGACAAGAAGGAGGTGGTGACAGGAAGGAAAGGAACAAGACAGAAACAAACAAAGAGGGACAGAAGAAAGAGAATTCCTAGCACAAAGTTTCCAGAAGGTGGGGATGCTATTTTTGTACTAACAGCCCCCAGAATCAAAAACGGCCATCGGACCATATGAAGAGCTCCTGACTTCAGTGAAAAGACGCAGACTAAAGTGGTTCGGGCACGTCACACGAACATCTGGACTGGCCAAGACTTGTCCTACGACAGGGAACAGTACAAGGAGGGAGACGAAGAAGAGGCAGACAGAGAAAACGATGGGAAGACGACATCAGAGAGTGGACTGGTAGCCTTGAGTGGAACGACTTGCTACGGAAAGCAGAGGACCGCGAGGAGTGGAGGAAGCTGGTTGAAAAATCTTCACGGTCCAAGGGACTACGGGATAGGTGAAGGTGAAGGTAGCGTGCATTCTGACTTCGGGGATTGGGACCTGTGTGAAAGGTGGCGAATATCATCATCCTGGCTGGCTTGGAGTCAAGTGCCTATGTCTGTTCCAGAGAAAACCTAAAGGGGCCTCATCAGTATTGATAGTTATGACCAGCTAAGAGTGCACCACTAGGCATGCAGTTGGTATGCACCAGGCGCCTGGTGATGTTTTCATCAGAACGAATGAGGGGAGGGGAGAGGGGATGGTGAGTTCTGCCATTCATGAGTTAATTGTCCCTTGTAGGCTTACTTTTTTGTTTTTCTGATACTGTTCGTATTATTGTTTTGCAAATTATTGTCGCTATGTTCGCCAGGAGGCTGACATTGTTGGTTGTTTGGTTGTTTGGTTAGTTGTATAATTATGTGTGTGTGTTTGTTTTGGTGTTGTTTGTTTGCTTATTTTTGGTGGTGGTGGTGGTGGTGGTGATTGTGTCTGTTTGGGGTTTTTTGCTTTGTATTTTGTTGGGCGGGGGGTGGGGGGTGGGGTTGGCCGACTTCAAACCAAAGAACCAAATATTCCATAAGCCCTATCTATACAAAATTGCTGTCGGTGGAGGCAAGCGTTCCTCAGCTTTAACAACAAACACGCAAGGAGGTCACCCACATATGCAACTCTGTACAAATTTCTGCACAGGCCTAGGGGGTTGTTTTTTTCCACACATCAAACGCGCATCAAAAACTCACCACAACAATTCTTCAGTGAGGGAGAGTGCATCACGCCTTGTGTGATCATGGGGATTGATCCATACCGGGAATCAATCCCAACTGCATTAGCTAATTAGGAAGCCATCCGGCTGTGGGGAGACTGGCTTAGTGAAAAGCTATGTTCTGGAAAAACAGGGACTTTCTTTGGCGGTGTGAGGATGAAGGGAATTAGAGCCTCGTTTGCATCGTTAATATATGTAGGACTGGAAAGAGGGAAAAAAAGTTGGATTGGAAATAAAACGCGATTTTATTGAGAGTTTGGTTTATGTGAGTCCACAAAGAGATCTGTGATTTGTATACAAGGAAGGAAGGGAATGAAAGAATGGAAGAAAGTGAAAGCCAGTGTTATGTACTGTACATGCATACATACACGTAATAATGTGTGTGTGTGAGAGAGAGAGAGAGCATGCATGAATTCACACATATACATGTATGCAAAGCATGTGAACACACACATACACACATTTTGATACGCATGCATACACACATATCCCTCAACTCTAGTATCACACATCATCATTCCCTGGAACTCCAGTCCCTTTTGAACACCACACGAAGGTAACGATTCCATTTCAGGTCTTTCCCGACTTGCCTGGTGCTTTTCTTTCAGCTCTCTTTCTATCCCTTTCGATTTGTCAAGGGGGTTTTCTTCTGTAAACAACGCTTGTCTTGTGCTGATGAGCACTGATTCCAAGTTGAAGGAGACAGTCTGACAATAATGACAATCTGAAGGCCTCTGCTTTCGATTTTTTTAAAAAGAAAACACAGACATTTCTTTCAGCGCAGCATTCGGCTTGCTTTCTAGTATTGATGAAAGTTCTACAATGGACATCTTGAGTAAAATAGGATGATGAAAACATTTCAGAATTTGTAAGAGCTGAGGATTTGTTTGTCTAGTTGCCTACTGAGCAAGGGAAGCTACCAGAGCGAGAGAGAGAGAGAGAGAGACAATGACAATGACAATGACAATGACAAATTCTTTTTTTGACAATGACAAATTCTTTTATTTCGAGGATAATGAATAAGCACTCATGTGCTTTTTTACATCCAGTCCCCGCCCGTAGGGATACATCTTAACAATAACCCAACACTTATACAGTCTCACAGTAGAAACATGGGAGAGAGAGAGAGAGAGAGAGAGAGAGAGAGAGAGAGAGAGAGAGAGAGACAGACAGACAGACAGACAGACAGACAGACAGACAGACAGAGACAGACAGACAGAGACAACAGACAGAGAAAGATAGAAGACAGAGACATACAGACAGGAAATATAGAGACAGACAAAGACAAAGAGACGGAGTCAGAGAAACAGCGAGACAAAGAGAGACAGACGGACAGAGAGACAGAGAGAGAGAGAGAAAGAGAGAGGCAGAGAGACAGAAGAGTAAGAGAGAGGCAGAGAGAGTGTGTGTGGGTGGGTGGGTGAGAGAGAGAAAGAGAGAGTAAGAGAGTGTGTGGGAGAAGAGAGAGAGTGTATGTGTGAGTGTGTGTGTGTTTTGTGTGTGTGTGTGTGTGTGGTGTGTGTGTGTGGTGTGTGTGTGTGTGTGTGTGTGTGTGTGTGTGTGTGTGTGTGTGTGTGTGTGTGTGTGTGGTGGTGTGTGTGCGTGTGTGTGTGTGTGAGTGTGTGTGTGTGTGAGTGAGTGAGTGGTGACAGAGAGAGTGAGAGAGTAAGAGAGTGATTTTTTTAAATTCTTTTATATCGAGGATAACTGGAATAAGTAATTATGTGCTTTTTTACATCCAGTCCCCGTGTGTATGCGGTTTTGTAAATTGTCATCATGTGAGAGAGAGTGTGTGGGGGTGAGAGAGAGAGAGACAGAGACAGACAGAGAAAGACAGACTGACAGACTGAAAGACAGACAGACAGACAGAGAAGAGATCCATGAAAAGACAGCAAGTACACAATAAGTCCATTTACACGAACCCAAGAAAATCAGAGACAGGCCTGTTCAAATCGCGAAAAACAAAGCACTTGGTCATCCTCAATCTGTTTACACAAACCAGCCCCCTTTGCCTAAAGCAAAGTCTGATTCAAAGGGAAATTCATTTTCCTCACCAAACAGCATCTCTGATGCCAAATTAAATCGTCACGGCACGGTCCTTGAAATGACATGGCATGGCACGGCACGGCAAGGCTCTCTGTCTGTCTGTCTGTCTGTCTGCCTTTTTCTGTCTGTCTGTCTGTCTGTCTTTGTCTGTCTGTCTGTCTGTCTGTCTGTCTCTCTCTCTCTCTCTCTCTCTCTCTCTCTCTCTCTCTCTCTCTCTCTCTCTGTCTGTCTGTCTAATTGTGTATATATTGTTCTCTCTGTGTGTCTCTCTCTGTGATTGTGTATATATTTTGTTCTGCCTGTCTGTCTGTCTTTGTCTGTCTCTCTCTCTCTCTCCCTCTCTCTCTTCATAATCTTATGGTTTGGTGTATTGTTTGATATCATGACATAATTCCTATCCTAAGAACAACGGGAACTGGGGGGGGGGGGGGGTTAAGCACATGAGGAAGGAGAAAGAAAGGAAGACCAAAAGCAACGTGGAGGAGTTATGTAGAAAGTGAGATGAAGGCCATGCAGCACTCTTGGGGATCAGTGACTAGGTTGGCCCAGGATAGGCGGGAGTGGAAGCGCTTTGTTGCTGCCCTACACACCACTGGGTGTAATGATGATGATGATGATGATGATGATGATGATGATGATGATGATGATGATGATGATGATGATGATGATGATGATGATGATGATGATGATGATGATGATGCTTTGATGTGTTGCTTTACAAGACTCAGCGCTATATAAATTCCATACATGATGATGATGAGGAGATGAGGAGGAGGAGGAGGAGGAGTGCTTATTTAAAATTCTGGATATAAAATATCTTACCTTACCTTGTCTTACCTTGTCTTATCTTGCTTTGTCTTGCCTTTCCTTGTTTTGCCTTGCCTTGTTTTGACTTGCCTTGTCCTGCCTTGTCTTGCCTTGTCTTGCCTTGCCTTCCCTTGCCTTGCCTTGTCCTGCCTTGTCTTGCCTTGTCTTGCCTTGCCTTCCCTTGCCTTGCCTTGCCTTGTCTTGTCTTGTCTTGTCTTGCCTTGCCTTGCCTTCCCTTGCCTTCCTTTGCCTTGCCTTGTCCTGCCTTGTCTTGCCTTGCCTTCCCTTGTCTTGCCTTGTCTTGCCTTGCCTTGCGTTGCCTTGTCTTGCCTTGCCTTCCCTTGTCTTCCCTTGTCTTGCCTTGCCTTGTCTTCACTTGCCTTGCCTTGCCTTGTCTTGTCTTGTCTTGCCATGCCATGCCATGCCATGCATTGCCTTGCCTTGCCCTGTCTTGTCTTGTCTTGCCATGCCTTGCCTTGTCCTGCCTTGCCTTGCCTTGCCTTGCCTTGTCTTGCCTTGTCCTGCCTTGCCTTGCCTTGTCTTGCCTTGCCTTGCCTTGCCTTGCCTTGTCTTGCCTTGCCTTCCCTTGTTTTGCCTTTCCATGCCTTGTCTTGTCTTGCCTTGTCTTGCCTTGCCTTGCCTTGTCTTGCCTTGTCTTGCCTTGCCTTGTCTTGTCTTTCCATGCCTTGCCTGGTCTTGCCTTACCTTGTCTTGTACTATGGTTGTTTTTAGCGGTGTTGTTTTTTTTTAACATAATTTCTGATGAATATGTGTTTTTAATCGAAGAATGAATGTCATTGTTTGCTATGATTTCTTTTTTTTCCACAACTATTATCTTTGGTGCTGCATTTTTTTCTTCTTCATCGTCGAACGCTCAGATAGCAACTATTGTTGTCTGCCGTATGAGCGAGAATACCTTGCGCTGCCGTTAAGCGCCTGGTATGTCAGGCCCAGCCCATCCGATTTGGCCATGGAAGAGACGCGTTGCTTTTAATTTTCAGTATTGTGTTTTCGGGGACGGGATAGCTCAGTGGTCGGAGCACTCGCTTTCCCCCAGCCAAGTTAAGCAGCGTCGAGCGTGGTTACCAGTTGGATGGGTGACCGTTTGCGCGCCTTGGCTTCAGTACAGTTCCCCCAGCTGTCAATGGGTACCTGCCCTCTTTAGGGTCAGGGAAGGTAAAGCAGCGAGGGAGAGGAGATGGGCGCCGCCTTCAATATGCTGGCCCTAGAGAAGTGAGGTCTCTGACGCCTCGCTCCCCTACGACCTTATAGGTTATGGGACACCTTTACCTTACCTTTTTATTGTGTTTTCCCCTTTTATGTTTAACCGATTGTTTTAATATACATGTATGTTAACAAGGACATATTGTAAGGCTTGGTTTAGTATTAAAAAAAATGTTATCTTTACTTATTAAAGATCGTTTTTTTATTCCATCTTACCTTCCTTCCTTCATTCATTCATTCATTCATTCATTCATTCTGTATCCAATTTTAGTTGCTTCGTGCGTTCTAGACTTAATAATCATTTCTCTACGAAGCGTGAGGAACAAGGTACGGAAAAATGAATGTCTAGAGATCGCCTGTACAACACGCATTCAGCGCACATAAAAGAACCTACGGCAACAAAGCGAGTTGTTCCAAGCAAAACTCTGCAATAAACAGCCACTCCGATGATGAAAGAAAACGACATGCAGGCAATTTTTATTGTTATTTATTATTATTATTATTATTATCATCATCATCATCATTATTGGTGGCGCTGCTCTTGTGGCGACAAGCTCTCCCCGGGTAGAGCAGCTTGAATTTCACGTAGAGAAATCTGCTGTGACTGACAGTGGTATACAATGCAATACAATGATTATAATATAATACAACACAGTACAGTACAATACAGTACAGTACATCACAGTACAATACAGTACAGCATGCTGCAATACAGTAGAGTACAATACAGCTCAATGTAGATTAATACAGTACAATCATACAATACAATACGGTACAATACAGTATAATACAATAAAGTGCCATACAATACATCATCATCATCATCATCATCATCATCATCATCATCATCATCATGATGATGATGATGATGATGATGATGATGATGATGATGATGATGATGATGATGATGATATATGGAATTTATATAGCGCTGAATCTTGTAAAACAAACAAATCGAAGCGCTTGCACTCAAATCATTTATACGCATGCAACTCTCCTTAATCATAATGAACAACAGATTTCAAATCCATGCGCGCGCATGCACGTACTTACGCACGCACATAAACACACTTGCGAACACACTTAGGAGGTGAAGGATGCTGTTGAAAAGTAGGGACAGATATGAGGGGAAAGTCTCAGGTAGGAAATAAGTGTGTTTTGAGGCTGGATTTTAAGGTATCAAATGAAGGCTTTTGGCGAAGTGAAAGAGGGGGGTCATTCCAGGTGGATGGACCAGAAACAGAGAAAGAGCGACGGCCAACAGTAGTTTGTTTGAATCTGGGCGTTCGAAAGCACAAAGTATCTGCAGCTGAACGAAGGGAACGGGATGGAGTGTACAGGTGAAGACAGTTACAGAGATAAGAGGGTGCAGATTTGTGGAGACATTTGAAACAGAGGGTATTGATCTTATACTTCAGTCTTTGTGAGACAGGCAGCCAGTGAAGAGTACAATACAGTACCATGCAATACAATACAGTACAATACAGTGCAGTACAGTACAATACAATAGGTAGAGTACAATACAGTACAATGCTATACAATAGGGTACCTTATAGTACAGTACAGTGTAATACAATAGGTAGAGTACAATACAAAACCATTCAATACCACACAATACAACACAGTACCATACAGAACATGTCCAGCTTTAGACAGGAAATGAACCCATAATCTTTTGTTAATCAAACAAAATCCACAACCGCCAGACCATTATTGCATCGTAAGACCGTTATTGCATACACACTGACGAATAGTTTCAATACAGCAGTGACTGAAACAGCAAACGAGCTTCTTGGCAAACGCCGACCAGTCAAAAAACCATGGGTCACACCTAACATCCTACAACTATGCGACAAGCGTAGAGAGTTGAAGAAAAAGAAAAATGAAACAAAAGAAAGAGCAGAACAATATAGGGCAGTCAACAAAAGAATCAGGAAGTCCATGACGGAGGCAAAAGAGAAATGGATCGGTGAACAGTGCCAAGACATTGAAGAGAACATCAAGAAAAACAATAGCAAGAAAGCATATCAGCTGGTGAAAGACCTGACTAGCACGAAACAGAGAAAAGGTTTAACAATCCAAGACAAAAATGGGAAGTGTCTCACTGACGACCAGGATATTCTGAACAGATGGACAGAATACTGCTCCGACCTGTATAACTATAGAACCGCAGGAGATCCAGAAGTCCTTAATGTACCCGAAAGCAAAGACACAGACAGTCACCCTATCCTCCGAGAAGAAGTGGAAACAGCAGTCAGATCGCTGAAAAAGGGGAAGTCAGCAGGGGCTGACAACATTCCAGCTGAGTTGGTCCAAGCTGGGGGGGAAGCCATGATTAGCGCCCTACTAAGAATCTGCAACAAGATCTGGCAGACAGGAAAATGGCCAACACCATGGACACAGTCACTCATCATCACCCTCCCCAAGAAAGGAAATCTACAACAATGCCATAATTACCGCACAATCAGCCTCATATGTCACCCAAGCAAGGTCATGCTGCAGATAATATTGAATAGACTGAAGCCACAAGCAGAGACCATCATTGCTGAGGAACAAGCAGGTTTCAGAGCAGGGCGCAGCACAACAGAACAGATATTCAACCTCAGAATACTATGTGAGCGGTACCTTCAACATCAACAAGACCTATACCACGTATTTATCGATTTTAAGAAGGCATTTGACAGGGTGTGGCATGCAGCTTTGTGGGCAACCATGAACTTGTACAGCATCAATGCAAACCTGATCAGAGTCATCAAACAGCTGTACAGCGAGGCCACCAGTGCAGTGTACTACAACAACAACATTGGAGAATGGTTCCGAACAACAGTTGGAGTAAGGCAGGGCTGTCTACTCTCACCCACTCTTTTCAACATCTTCCTTGAGAGAATCATGGCTGATGCACTGGAACATCATGAAGGATCAGTCAGCATTGGTGGCAGAACGATCACAAACCTCCGCTTCGCAGATGACATTGATGGAATAGCAGGATCAGAAAAAGAGCTTGCCAGCCTAACAGAACACTTGGATAAGGCCTCCAAAACATACGGCATGGAAATCAGTGCAGAGAAGACCAAACTGATGACTAATAACACCAACGGCATTAGCACTGATATCAGGGTTAATGACCAGAAGCTGGAAACAGTTCAAAGCTTCAAGTACCTGGGAGCCATTGTATCCGACCAGGGATCCAAGCCAGAAGTAGTATGCAGGACTGCACAGACAATAACAGCTTTGTCAAAACTAAACACCATCTGGAGAGATAAGAATATCTCACTTATCTCCAAGATCAGACTAATGCGCTCCCTTGTCATATCCATATTTCTGTATGCCTGTGAATCATGGACCCTGACTGCAGATTTGGAGAGAAGAGTACAGGCAGTGGAGATGAGATGCTTTCGGAGACTCCTTGGCATCTCTACAAAAACCACATAAGCAACGAAAGCGTGCATAACAGAATCCAGCAAACCATTGGACCCTATGAGAACCTTCTAACGATCGTGAAAAAGCGTAAACTTAAATGGTATGGGCATGTCACAAGATCCCAAGGAATTACAAAGACAGTTTTGCAAGGCACTGTCCAAGGAGGAAGAAGAAGAGGCAGACCAAGGAAGAGCTGGGAGGATAACATCAGTGAATGGACAGGCCTAGAACTCAACAAAACCCTGAGAAAGGCAGAACAGAGAGAAGAATGGAGGGAACTGGTTGCTGAGTCTTTGAGGGTGCCCCCACGGTCGTCAGACTACGGGACAGATAGATAGATAGATAGAAGACCGTTATTGCATACCTCATCGTAAGACCATTATTGCATGCCTGATCGTAAGACCATTATTGCATACCTCATCGTAAGACCATTATTGCATACCTGATCGTAAGACTATTATTGCATACCTGATCGTAAGACCATTATTGCATACCTGATCGTAAGACCGTTATTGCATACCTCATCGTAAGACCGTTATTGCATACCTGATCGTAAGACCGTTATTGCATAACTGATCGTAAGACCATTATTGCATACCTGATCGTAAGACCAGTATTGCATACCTGATCGTAAAACCATTATTGCATAACTGGTCTCTCTTTCCTAAATCTGCAACCAAGTAAACGTGGGTTTGTTTGTGATCTTTTTGTTTGGGAGTTGGGGCGGGGTGGGG
Source organism: Rapana venosa (assembly GCA_028751875.1). Classification (NCBI taxonomy): domain Eukaryota; kingdom Metazoa; phylum Mollusca; class Gastropoda; order Neogastropoda; family Muricidae; genus Rapana; species Rapana venosa. The sequence continues at coordinate 48,821,189 of CM054158.1, read as the reverse complement.
GGGGGAGGTTGTTGTTTGTTGTTTTGTTTTGGTTTTAGTTTTGTTTGGGTTTTCTTTTTCTGGGGGGGTTTTTGTGTGTGTTTTTCGGTGTGTGTGGTGAGGGGGGGGGGTACATTTCTCCGCTAGAAGTCCAAGGTTCACTAATGGTGAGATTTTTTTTGCGTAATCGACCGGTTCCCCCCCCCCCCCCCACCACCACCACCACCCCCTCACCACCACCACCACCATTAAGGTAGCGGCATTCCGACTTCCGGGATTCTGTCTAGACATGACACGATGTGTGCATACAGTTTTGTTTTGGGGGTGGGTTTGTTTTGTTGTTGTTGGGTGTGGGTTGTTGTTGTTGTGTTGTTGTTGTTGTTTTTTTGGGGGGGGATTTTGTCATCAGTTCATACCGACACGCAATGACCTACTCTTTCGAAAGGCGGAACGGATTTTTAACATGTGCGCAAGATGTTCTGGGTGTGTTCGCACACAGAGCCTCGGTTTATAGTCTCATCCGAAGGACTTTGACATTCAGTTCAATTTTTGTGTGTGTCAAACTGGAAAGAAAGGGCGAGGCTGGGAATGGAACCCAGAACTTCACGGTTTACTTGGTAGGCAGGTGAACGTCTTAACCATCCTGCCACCTTCCCTTCTTTTCTGAAATGACTGCATGAAAAGATTTTCGATTTTCTCTATCTATAAACAAACAAAAGGGGGTGGAGGGGTGGGGTCAGAGTGTTTGTATAAGGTTCCTCGATTTCTTTTGTCTGGGAGCAAATAAAGATCGTCAAATGTTGACATGATATCATGTTCTGTTTTATCAAGCCTCAAGACTTCTTTATATAATCTCACCTGAGAAATTCCAAGTGGCGCATGGAAAATCACACATAACACATCCCACAATAATTATCATTGATTGCAGTATGAAAAAACAGACAGCTCCATAACCTATGTGGTCGTTGGGGAGCGAAATGTCAAGAGACCTCGGCTTCTTTAGGGGCCAGCATATTGAGGGTGGCGCCCATCTCCTCTCCCTCGCTGCTTTACCTTCCCTGACCCTAAAGAGGGCAGGTACCCATTGACAGCTGGGGGAACTGTACTGAAGCCAAGGCGTGCAAACGGTCACCCATCCACTTGGTAACCACGCTCAATGCTGCTTAACCTTAGCTTGGGGAAAGCGAGTGCTGTGACCACTGAGCTATCCCGTCCCCTTATACGTTACTTTACACTAAAAACAAGCTCTGTAAACTTCATAACAAATACATGATGACGACAGTACCCGCATTCCCATTTAATAATAATATAATTATGGAATTTATATAGCACTGAATCTTGTAAAACAAACAAATCGAAGTGCTAAAATTTCGGGAATGATGTCAAAACACGACACTAATGTACATGCCTGTTGTTTTTCAATGAAATTTTTTGCAATGGCCTACTCTTCTCAAAGGAGGAACAGGTTTTTAACGTGTGTGTGTGTGCAGGATGTTCTGCGTGCGTTGACATATGGGATCTCTGACTACCTGGGTGGTCAGAGCGTTTAACTGCCATCCCTGTGGTTCCATGAAGTCGTGGGTTCCAATCTTGGCAACTGCGTCTAGTGATTTTAAGGTGGCGAGTCTTACGATCCCTCTGGGTCAACTCCACATGCAGACCTGCCAATGCCTTCAATTCCAAATACTTTACTATCTCCAGACAGAGAAATTCAGCCTTTATTTTGTACGTGTATATATATAAGATCAAAAATGCGTGTCAAAGATCCCGCAATTCATGTCAGTGGGTTGACGGGTTACGGAAACACGAGCATACCCAGCATGCACCCTGTGCCTGGAGAGGGATGGACTCCGCCAGGTTCGACTTGCCCAAGAAAGGCGATGAAGAACTCATCTGCCATGTCCAAAAGGCTTTCAGGGGGGCTTTCAGGAAAGAACGGAAGATTTGAATAGAACTGGAAATTGAATTAAACTGAACTGAATACCACTTTCAGTCACAGATTATGCTACCAGAGAATACAGACTGGAACCATATTTCATAAACTATGAAAACAAAACCCATAAGAAGACGTATTGTAAATTTCGCACAAGCTCTCACAATTTAATGATAGAGAAAGGGAGGCACCAAAATATATCCAGAGAGGACAGAAGATGTAGATACTGTAACAAAATAGAAGAGAATTTCATTTATTCGATGAATGTATTTTATATGATGAATTCAGAAATAATGTGTTATTAAAAATCAAAACGAAAGGCAAAGAACGCAAAAACTTTGTACATAGATTAAGTGACATAATCACAGTTGATATGTATCAAGCAGATATCATCAGATATGTATATGAGTGTTTTGAAAAAAGAGAGAGAGAAAGAGAAGTAGAATGCAACATGTTTTTAGTGTACATCACTTTTAGCCAAATTAGATAATAATTATAATTGATGTTTTTGTTGTGTCAAATAAGCCTACATTACTTAATGACAATTAAATATTCTGAATCTGAATCTGAATCAGCAGATTTCTCTACGCGAAATTCGGGCTGCTCTCTCTCTCTCTCTCTCTCTCTCTCTCTCTCTCTCTCTCTCTCTCTCTCTCTCTCTCTCTCTCTCTCTCTCTCTCTTCTCTCTCCTCAGGAAGAGCTTGTCGCCAGAAGAGCAGCGCCACCCTTTGTTTTTAAAATTTTTATTGCTTGCAAGTATTTATTTCTCTCTCAATGTGGCTTTATCTCTACAGATTTCTACCAGGGACAACTCTCTCGTTGCCGTGGGTTCTTTCACGTTCCCTGAATGCGTGTTGTGCACGGAATCTCGGTTTATTGTCTCATCCGAAAGACTAGCATCCAGACCACTACTAGGGTCTAGTGGATGGGGGGGGGGGTGGAGGGTTGGCACCATCGGGGATTGGAACCCACACCTCTCGCTTTCTGGGTAAGTGCGTTACCTCTAGACCACCGATCCACCGAAAATGTATTGTGAGACAGAAGGGTGTGCATTACATCCACAATATAAAACTCTCTATATAAAACTAGTGTATTCTAAAGGTAAAGGTATCCCATAACCTATGCGGTCGTTGAGGAGCGAGATGTCACAGACCTCAGCTTCTCCAGGGGGCCAGCATATTGAGGGCGGCGCCCATCTCCTCCCCCTCGCTGCTTTCTTTACCTTCCCTGACCGGGTAGGTACCTATTTACAGCTGGGTGAACTGGAGGTAGGTGGGGGGAAGGGGGGAGGAGGGACTGTATTGAAGCCAAAGTGCGCGAACGGTCACTCATCCCCGCGGTAGCTATGCTCAACACTGCTTAACCTTTGTCTTGAGGAGAGCAAAGTGCTCTGACCACTGAGCTGTCTTCCTGTCTCGTAAGTTCACTGTACTAAAGCTTGTGCCGTCAGCGCCTGGGGTTTATCACAGTTCTTGATTAAACCATTGACGCTGGGGGCAACAGCAAAGTGAGAGGCTGTATGACCAGTGGCTTTTCCACTCATGGAATTCCATTTTACAGCTTAGTCTTTAGTGATTGACTATGACTCTCTGACTAGGAGGCTTGACTTGCACAGTCCTGATGTGCTGCAGCCCTGGGGGCTAGTTGGCCTTTGGAGAACATCTCCAACGCTGACTGTCCTTATGCCCACTTGGCCGAGAGAGTGGGGATGTACTGTGGGCAAGGCATCTCCACTATAATCAAATTTCTGCCCAATTTCCGAAACAGCAGCTGCCTCCTCTGCTGTTTTGGAAGTCATCGTCGAACACGACGGACTAACATACATACATACATACTAAAGCTATATATCAAATGAAAACAGGCAAGTCATGACACGCAGTTCGTAGGCATCCGTCAGTCTCGTAGTAAGACTATGGAGTCGCGCTTTAAGTGTTTATTTATACTCCAGAGCGCAAAGCCTGGGTAAGTACGAATGGAGGGCAAGCTGTTACCCATGCAGCAGACCCTCTCCCCACCCCCACCCCACCCACCCCCACCCCCACCCTTTCCACGTCGCTGGAATGGTCCGTTGGAAAGGCAATCGCCGATACACATCGTGACACGGTTCCAGTGCCATTGCAGGGGTTGCCAGAACGATGCTGTATACAGCTCTGAAGATCCGACCGACCTCCGGGATGGTGTCTAAACACGACTCCTGTGTGCATGCTGGGTTTGTTTTTGCTTTGTCATCCGCTCCTACCGGTACACAATAGCCTACTCTTCCGAAAGGCGGAACGGGTTTTTAACGTGTGCGCAAGATGTTCTGCATGCGTTCGCACGCGGGACCTCGGCTTAAGGACTCATCCGAAGGACTTTGACATTTAGTTCGATGTTTTCGTCAAACTAGGAAGAAAGGGCGAGGCTGGGAATCGAACCCAGAACCTCACGGTTGATTTGTTGGCAGGCGAACGTCTTAACCATCCTGCCACCCTTCCTTCCTCACACAGTTGATATGATAACAGCGAAAACGATTGGCAGCAGATTGTGAACGTCATTTTCTTGTTCTTTTGTTCCTCAGCTTGAGCTCCGAGATTCACCAATGGTGAAATTTTGCGTATGCGACCAAAACGGTTAGGTTACTTTGTTTTCAAGCTATTTTGGCCTCCATCAATACAGCCATATTCCGACTTCGGGGATGTATTCGGAGTGTATTCGTGTTTCCGTAACCCACCGAACGGCTGACATGAATGACAGGTTCTTTAACGTGCATATTTGATCTTCTGCATGTGTGTATGCACGAAGGGAATGAAGGCACTGGCAGGTCTGCACTTCAAGTTAACCCCGGAGATCGTAAAAAAATCCCTACCCTTAATTCACTAAGACGCCGCCGAGATTCGAACCCACGACTTCATGGTCCCGTGGGATTGAAGTCGAATGGTCTTAACCACTCGGCTATAGCGTCCATCTGTGAACATTGTGACAGGCGAGTGGTTCAGAGTTCATAGCTGAGAGGAATCATGGTGTTCTCCACAAGAAGCCATCTTTCCTTTATCCACAGAGGCAGAGACAGACAGCACACTGTTGTCTGCTTTATCAGCGAAAATGCTTCGCGCTGCCGCTAAGCACCTCACAAGTCAGGCCCAGCGCATCCGACTTTGTCGAGGGAGAGAATTGTTATCTTTTAAGTCTTTCTGGGGGGGTAGGAAAGGCAGGAGAATGGACCAAGAAGGCAGAAAATAGACAAGAAGGAGGTGACAGGAAGAAAAAGAACAAGGCAGAAACAAAGAGAGGGATAGAAAAGAGGGAATTCCTAGCACAAAATTTCCAGAAGGTGGGGATACTGTTTATACTGACAGGCCTCCCAGCATCCCCACAGTGGAGCACGTGAGAATATAAAACGTACAAATAAAGAAAAGGCAGCGTTCTCCATTGTGTCAGGTTTGGGGGGGCTTTTTTTAGTGTGTACAATCTTAACAACCACACTCACCATTATAGTTCTTTTAACTGACCATCTTTTCTTCGTGGTATCTTCTGCTCCAGTTGTGTGCTATGTGAGTATGACCGATAACGAGTTTAGAAACTAAAAACGAACCCAGAAAACGATCATAAGTTTACAAAAAGTTTTATCATGGATCAAACAATGTCATTTTCATTTCAAACTTTGCTTTTAAAGCCTGTCTGTTTGCGACGTATAGCTAACTTGATATGGAATAATGAAGCAGCAGACGAATAACAAAGTGTGTTGATTGTTGTTTAATGAATACACATGAAAATGTTAAGAAACTAAACCAGTCAGTGTCGGCCTGGATAAAATATACATGTATGCATCTTTTAACCATGTGAAGTAGATCTGAAAAGGAAACAACACCCAACAAAGCAAAACGCCCAAAAAGAAAGCCATCAGAACATAATGTCCAGCTCCTACCCAGAGTGAGTGTGCTGTGGTCTCAGTGGGAAGACTTTTTATATCATGATGATCAGTGACATTGAGGATGACGTAATGATGCTGCTGTGGAAGTGCATATGCTTTGAGACTACTTGACAGGGTTGTACTCTACGCTTACTATCATAATGTATCCCGGCGTCAACCGGGCCCCGAGAGATACATACACCTGCAGTGTTGGTCAGGTAATTTGAGCAACACTCTCAAACTCGCATCCGTTAAGTGGATGAAGCTCGACTGTGTGGTCCCAGTCTTCCCACTGAGCCCACAGCACACTCACACTGGGTAGGAGCCGGCCGGAGTCCGAAAACTCCATATTCACCACTTCAACAAACATAGGATCGTCATCATCAACAACAAGCGAGAAGAAGCAGAAGACGACAAACAATCACGACAACCGGAAAAAGTCGTGGATTTGTCCAGCTGCTTCCGGTTTGATCGACACCCCAGCAAAGGCGTGTTCACCAGTTCTTCGGGCCTGCGTTTGTGTTTGGTTTGATAGAGACATATTTCCAGATCCACAGACATCTCCGCTTCTTCCATCTTGCCCCAGAAGGCAGAAGCGACGCTGTCTATGTCCGGAACCAGCTCAGGTTTGTCAAGGTCCTGCAAATGCAAGGGTGACCAGACGACCACAACCTTTCTGTTGTTTAAGGTCTGGTCAATGACCTCAACATCCTGAGTGCTGCTGAGACCGCGGAGGACAGCGCTGGTGATGTACAGGGAGTCCACAGCCAGTGCCTGAAGAACTGGCCAGAAGTCATCGTGGTCAGCGTTCACCGGTGACCAGTCTGCGCTGCAGGTTGTTCGGTTAGGAGGCAGCGGACATAGAGACAGGCCGATGGTGACGGCGATGGTGTCAGCCAAACATCTGCCGTTCTGCTTCCAGATGTAAGGAGCGCAGGACCCGTGTGAACAGGAGGAGAACCCACAGTGCAGGTTGGACCAGGGCACCTGGCCAAGGACTGGCTCTGCCGCCGCTTCCTTGCCCGCCGTGTTGCTAACCTGTGTGTTTTCCAGTTTCCAGATCGCCTCCATTGGATACCACTGTATGGTGAAGGAGTCTTCAGGCCTGCCTCTTGTTTGCACCGCCGCTCTTTCGTGGTCTGGTTGTGGTTCAAAACACTGAAGAGGATCTGAAGAAGAAGAAGAAGAAGAAGAAGAAGAGAAGAAGAAGAAGAAGAAGAAGAAGAAGAAGAAGAAGAAGAAGAAGAAGAAGAAGAAGAGGAAGAAGAAGAAGACAACACTTCTTTGCCAGAGAGCATTTCACTGGTTTGGTTTGCCTGAAAATGGGCACGCGTGTCTCTTTCTGCACACAGAGCACAGTACTTGTTTTTGTAGATCTGACCACGAATTTGCACAAATGAGAAGGCCTCTTCTTTGCATAGCTCTGAGAGTTCTCTTACAACGCCGTTGATCCGAATTCCACAAGCTGGACATTCATACAGGTCAGTAGCAGGGTTGCAGGTGTGGTAAGGAACTCCTTCTGGAGGCTGCCATTCTACAGCTGCTGAGTGTTCAGTCATGAACGCTATGATCTGTTCCAGAGATGTGTCGTTTTGAGGTCTGTTTTCTGCCGACATATAGACCCGAGCTCGCCACTTGGTGTCAGGATACACGGCGCCAAATGGCCCATGTTGACTCCTGCATTTGTTCTTGTCTTTGTCCTTCTGGTAGAGATAGCGCCACCAGCAGGTGTAGCAGTAAGTGTTTCTGAAATGAAGGCCGAGGTTGGAATCGGTCACTGGGAAGGACTGGTGCATGTTCGCAGGATCCTGGGTGGTGCACGCCTTGCCCTGCAAACTCCCTGGTGCTGTGTCGCTGGGACAGTAGTCAATGACCCTGACCCCCACTGCAGGGTTGCAGCGGGCTTGAGGAACCTCTCTGTAGTCACTGGCCAGGTCTTCAGGGGGAGCTGCTGCGGAAGAGAACGCCCTTTGCGAGGTGTCTCCAACATCCAAGGAATCCCCGACATCTAACAAACCCATAGCAGGATTTGCTGCTGTTGGAGGAAGTGAACTTGGCACAAGGCTTTGATTTTTATTCAAGAGTTTTGGACTAAGCAGGACAGGGAAGTTTGGCTGAAGCATGTTCATAGGTAGGATGCTCGGAGATTTGGTGGTAGCCGGAGTCTGTGCGGTTGTTTTCGACTGTGAGTGGTCACTGTCTTCAAATACAGATATTCCAGCAAGTTCGGAATATCCGGGTGTGGAATGTGGATGTGACGATGTGGTTTGCGCATGCGTCG
>CM054158.1:48738107-48808107 GCA_028751875.1 Rapana venosa | reverse complement strand
AATAGCAGGATCAGAAAAAGAGCTTGCCAGCCTAACAGAACACTTGAATAAGGCCTCCAAAACATACGGCATGGAAATCAGTGCAGAGAAGACCAAACTGATGACTAATAACACCAACGGCATTAGCACTGATATCAGGGTTAATGACCAGAAGCTGGAAACAGTTCAAAGCTTCAAGTACCTGGGAGCCATTGTATCAGACCAGGGATCCAAGCCAGAAGTAGTATGCAGGACTGCACAGACAATTACAGCTTTGTCAAAACTAAACACCATCTGGAGAGATAAGAACTTCTCACTTATCTCCAAGATCAGACTAATGCGATCCCTTGTCATATCCATATTTCTGTATGCCTGTGAATCATGGACCCTGACTGCAGATTTGGAGAGAAGAGTACAGGCAGTGGAGATGAGATGCTTTCGGAGACTCCTTGGCATCTCCTACAAAGACCACATAAGCAACGAAAGCGTGCATAACAGAATCCAGCAAACCATTGGACCCTATGAGAACCTTCTAACGATCGTGAAAAAGCGTAAACTTAAATGGTATGGGCATGTCACAAGATCCCAAGGAATTACAAAGACAGTTTTGCAAGGCACTGTCCAAGGAGGAAGAAGAAGAGGCAGACCAAGGAAGAGCTGGGAGGATAACATCAGCGAATGGACAGGCCTAGAACTCAACAAAACCCTGAGAAAGGCAGAACAGAGAGAGGAATGGAGGGAACTGGTTGTTGAGTCTTTGAGGGTGCCCCCACGGTCGTCAGACTACGGGACAGATAGATAGATAGATAGATTATCAAATTTATTCATGCTTGAACACACTCTGATGGGCCTTACAATAATTTCTGTGTGTTGTCGCTGTTGTTGTTGTTGTGCGTTCCCCAGCTTAACACCCTGGGGGGTCACCCCGAACATGCCACTCTCTGACTCACTCATCATCCCACCTGGAAATAATCACTGTGAGATAGGAAGTACGCTGAATGAGAAGTTTGCGTGCATGACTCTTTTCAAGTACCTCGCCATATAGGCAGCCATACTCCGACTTCAGAGGATTTTTTTTCTTTTTTTTTTAAAAAGGAGAGCGCAGGTTGTGTTATGTTAAGAGCTTGTCATGGCTGAAGGTCAATCTCAACATAACATTTTCACAACATAATAACATGTTAAGTGTAGGCTTTGGCAATTAGCTGACATCAATAACTGACACGGCTTTTGGCCTGGGCCAAATTTCTGTATTAAGTTTGAGGGGGTGGGGAGGGGGGAATAACCTAGTGGTTAGAACGTTGCACTCGAGATTTGCCAGCCCGCGTTTTGAGTTACCACGAAGACGTCTTTTCAAGGGGAATTTCCCCAAGAGTTAACATCAGTACAGACTCCACTCCCCTGAAAGTTCTTCGGATAAGACTTTCAACCGAGTCACCGTGTGCGAACCCATGCAGAATATCTCGCGTACTCGTTAAAACCCGTTCAACCTTTTTAGAAGAGTAGGCCAGTTGTGCCAAGGATGACAGAAAAAAAAATGAATGAGACTATAAACCGAGGCCCGTGTGCAAACGCATGCAGAACATCTTGCGCACACGTTAAATCCTGTTCCGCTTTTCGAAAGAGTAGGCCATTGTGTGCCGGTGGGAACAGATGACAAAATTTACAAAACCGCATACACACGGGGACTAAATGTAAAAACAAAAAGCACGTGAGTGCTTATTCCATTATCCTCGAAAAAAGAAAAAAAAAAAGCGCTTTGATTTGTTGCTTTACTAGATTCAGCGCTATATAAATTCCATACATTATTATTATTATTATTATTATTATAGACGAAAACGCATCCACGATGGTGTCGTGTTTAGACATCATCCCTGAAGTTGGAATGTGGCTACCTTCATGGTGGGTAAAAACGTTGGCATACACAAAATATCTCACTCTTGGTGAACCTCGGAGCTCTTGCCGAAGAACGAAGAAAAAAATATCTCAAGTTACATTTTGACTAAAAGAAATATTTGTTTCAGTCCTTTTCTTTCAAAACAAAAAAAAACAAAAAAAAAGGTTTCTTCAATAATGGAGACATCTGTCGCAATTTGTTTGTGCATACATAATACCTACACATAACGCGTCGTCCTGTCATGACCATAAAATATGTCTACTATTTGTGACAAAACCAGCTACAACAACAACAGGAAACACACACACACACACACACGCACACACCACCACCACCACCACGTCACACCACACCACACCACACACACACACACCACCACCACCACACCACACACACACCACACACACACACACACACACACACACACACACACACACACACACACACACACACACACACACACACACACACACACACACCAACACAACACACTCGTCTAAAATCACTTAATGAACAACTAAATCGAGCACACACACACACACACACACACACACACACACACACACCACACCACACACACACACACACACACACACACACACACACACATACATATTTGGGGACGGGATAGCCTAGTGGTTAGAACATTGCGCTCGCAATCTGACGACCCGGGTTCGATTCCCGTTCAAGGGGATATTTTCCCCTGGAGTTAACATCAGTGCAGACTCCACAATCAGTGCAGACTCCACTCTCCCCAAAAGTCCTTCGGATGAGACTATAAATCGAGGCCCCGTGTGCGAACGCACGCAGAACATCTTGCACACACGTTAAATCCTGTTCCGCTTTTCGGAAGAGTAGGCCATTGTGTGCCGGTGGGAACAGATGACAGAATTTACAAAACCGCATACACTCGGGGACTAGATGTAAAAAGCACATAAGTGCTTATTGCATTATCCTCGATATAAATGAATAAAATAAAATAGATAAATAAATCAAATAAATAAACACACACACACACACACACACACACACGCACGCACGCACGCACGCACGCACACTGACACACACATAACACAACAACAACAACAACAACAACACACACACACACACACACACACACACACACACACACACAACCAGTTTTACCATCAACAACAGGCGAACAACGATGGTGACATCCAAGATAAAGGGAGAGAATCAGCGACACACAGCTCATACGTCGACTCCCAAGTTTGAATGGCGACAGTCAGAGAAAAAGGTGGGCTTTTATTTCTGGAATCTTCTTCAAGACTTCGACAAATGTTGACTTCATGCAGCTAACAACTTAATGATTCCATTACTCACATCAGTAAGCCTACTGGTTGAGTTATCAGTTCATCAATCAATCCCACAGTTGGTTGATAATGCTGGAAATGGTGAATTTGTAAATTAACCCATCTGATGACTACGTTTTTCTTATTAAGTAGATTTTTCGTTTTGAATACAAGAGCCAGCCACCCACTCACCCCCACCGTGGGGTTGTTGGGTCTTGTCAGAATAAACAGCATCCCTCACCATCGCTGATCCCTCAGATTCCGAATCCTTTGGGGCGCCTTCGAAGCTTTGTCAACCACCTTTCTCCAGTCCTCGCGTCTCTCGGCCGCTTCAGGGTGTCTCTCAGCTCCATGTCTGTCCACTCTCGAATGTTGTCCTCCCATCTCTTCCTTTGTCTGCTTCTTCTTCTTCCTTCCCTCACTGTGCCTTGTAGGATTGTTTTAGCAAGACCAGAGGAGCGTGTGACGTGACCAAACCACTTCAGTGTTCGTTGTCTTGTGAGTGTTTGAAGGTCAGTATAGGGCCCGATTTCATTGGGGATGGGTCTCTTGACTTCTTCATTCGTGATGTGGCCTTTGTATGAGATGCCTAAGCATCCCTACTGTCTGGAAATTCTGTGCCAGGAATTCCTTCTTTTCTATCCCTCTCTTTGTTTCTTCCTTGTTCCTATTCTTCCTGTCACCACCTTCTTGTCTTTTTTTTTTGTCTTGTTGGTCCATTCTCCTACCTTTTTTTCAGAAAGACTTAAAATATTACAGTTCTCTCCCATGACGAAGTTGGATGCGCTGGGTCTGACTTGTCAGGTTCATACCGGCAGCGCGACGCATTTTCGCTCATATGACAGACAACAGTAGTTGTTATCTGAGCGTTCGAAGAAGAAGAAGAAGAAGAGCTGAACATTTTTCTTAATAGGATTCTAGATGTTTAATAAATTCCGCTGGGATATTCTACACTTCCATTAGGTTTCCTGGTGGTTGTTTTTCTGTCATGAAATATCCCCACCCAGGACCTGATGAAATGATTAGTTGGCTGATTGATGTTTTAGGCTCTAATATTATGATAGTTCACCTCATCTTTCTTTTATGTAGTAGGTCTATCTGGCCTTGCAGACTTCGTGGGGTGGGAGAGGGGATAGAGAATAATTAGCCTATTTTCTGGTCGCAGTATTCGTTTGTCCAAGTGATGGGAAATCTATCCGGAAAAACGATACGATTCATTATCAAGGAGAGCTGGCTGAGAGTTGAAATCTGACACCACGAAGTGAGTGTGGTTTGCTTTGTCAAGGGAAGTAATCAAATTATGGTCAAGTTCTGGACTTTTGCTCCTGGATTTTTTCCCCCTGTTCCTCGGCAAAGGGCTTCGAGGTTCATCAATGATGAGATGTTTGCGTGTGCGACAGTTCACCCCACCCCACCCACCATTAGGTAACCGCATTCCGACTTCGGGGATGGTGTCTAAACACCATGCGATTTAAAAAATTTTAAAAATTATTATCCGTTCTTGCCTGGCACGAAATGGCCTACTCTTCCGCTCTCCCGAAAGGCCTGCTCTTCAGAACATAATAATAAATAATAATAATAATAATGGAATTTATATAGCGCTGAATCTTGTCACGCGCACCCGTTCCGCCTTTTGGAGGAGTAGGCCATAGTGTGCCGGTGGGAATGGATGACAACATTTACATAACTGCATACACACGGGGACTGAATGGGGGAAAAAAGCTCGTGAGTGCTTATTCCATTATCCTCAAAATAAAAGAATGAATAAAATAAATAGATAAAATAAGTAATGATGGAAAGGGCTTTTTAACGAGTGGGCAAGATGTTCTGCGTGCGTTCCTGCGTGCCTCAGTGTATAGTCTCATCTAAAGGACTTTGACATTCAGTTCGATTTGTCAATCTGGGAAGAAAGGGCAAGGGTGGAATCAAACCCAGAACCTCGCAATTTACTTGTTAGCATGTGAACGTCTTAACCATTCTGCCACCCCCTTTCTTGGGGTTTTTTTTTCTATTTCTTTTATGAAATGTTGTCAGTGGGGACATGATTATACATAAATAGTTTGTTTTTGGTTGGTGGTTTAGGTTGTATGATATTTCAGCTTATATTTATGTAATGAAATAGTTCTAAGACTACCTGGTCTTGGAGACTTGAGCAAAATATAAAAAAATGTACAAATCAAATCATCCTTTGTTCTGGTGGCCGTGTTCAGTTGTCCAAGTGCTGGGAAATCTAACAGGAAAAAAAATGTCATCCATTATCTTTCACATGAGAGATGGGTCCCAGTTGAAAACTGAAACTGCGAAATGAGTATGGTTTGTTTTGTCAGCGAAGTAATTGAATTATGGAGTTAGTTTGCTGCTTCTGCTGCTGCTGCTGCTGAGCATTTTCCTGTCCAAGCGCCAAGATAATGCAATATATCTCACTTTGTTGGCCCGTACTACGTGAAGGTTGTAGGTGTCAATGTAGTGTTTTGGTGGGTTAACAAATAAATTGGCAAACAAACAACCCAAAGAAACAAAAGCAACATACATTTGATTTGTAGAAAGAATCTTCAGAGAGAGAGAGAGAGAGAACTCGAACTCGAAAGATTTATTCACAAAAAGGCCATTGGCCCATACATGAAGGGGGGTTGCTGAGCTGCTTAGTATTTTAGTGAGAAAAATAAGGAAGCACAAAAAAACAAAAATGTTATTGTATAACCACAACCACCACAATAAAAATCAGTTACAAAAAATATGACTTAAGAAACCAAGAGAGAGAGAGAGAGAGAGATTGCGGTAGAAAGACAAAAAGCTTTATTTGCATCATGGCGGCGAAAAGGAAAGCCGATAGCCAAGTGCCAGCTGAAGAAAGTGACGAGCTCCTCATCAGGCCTTTGTAAGCAATCTGTAGTTAACAAAATGAGGGACTAAAGAGCAAAGTCGCCGATCATGTCCATGTCTTATTTTGATTTCGATGATTTAACTTGATACTCAACACTGAAAACGAACCGGCGATGTCGGTGTACCGTTTTGTTTCACTTATTTCGTACACTGGCTACAGTGCTTCCACGTGCAGAGAGAATGTACATGTATACATTATCGTTTTTACATGTTTGTCTCGAAGTCGTGTCTCAGTGTATGGTTCTTATAGAGTTCTGGAAGTCCGGAAAATTTTGAACACCCTTTTTTAGACGTGGAAAAGTGCTGGAAAACTGGCTTTGGCCTGTACTGGCTGTAGGCTGTAGCCTGTAGCCGTAGGATTGGGAAAATCCTGGAATTTTCAAATCATTCACCTGTCAGCATCAGGAGCCCTCCATAACATTGAGTTCTAAAAGGTGTGAAAGAAAACTGAAATAAAAATTGAATGTATAAACAAGATCGTAACTACCTTAAAATGTGTACTTGTTAACAATTTTAGCATAGCAGAGTTAACTCTCTTTTCCATTAAGTATGCTGATAAACAATTACTTCCCTTTATTTATTTATTTATACCACTTTAAGTCACGAGATTTCTCTGCGTGAAATTCGGGCTGCTCTCCCCGGGGAGAGCGCGTCGCCACAAGAGCAGCGCCACCCTTTTTTTTTTTTTTTTTGGTCTGCATCTGTATTTGTTTCCCTATCAGAGTGGCTTTTTTCTAAGAATTTTGCCAGGGACAACTCCTTTGTTGCCGTGGGTTCTTTTACGTGCGCTGAATAATTTTGTGCAACACACGGGACCTCGGTTTATCGTCTCATCCGAAAGACTAGCGCCCAGACCACCACTCATGGTCTAATGGATGGGGGAAAAGTTTTGGGCCAAAACGGGATTTGAACCACCGCACACTTCTGACCCGGACTTTTCGCTTTCTAGACAGGCGCGTTACCTCTAGACCACCGATCCACTTTAAGTAACAAGCACATTAAATTTTTCAGTTGTGATTATATAATTTACATCCCACATATTTCAGCAAAGAAAAAAAGTAAAGATGGGCTAACCAGGCAAATTTCAAACCTGGAAGAAATGGTTAAGAAGAAAATGCATACAATTTACTGATAAGTATTCTTCTTCTTCATGTGCCAGGTCTGTTGCAGACATCAGCGATCATGGCCTTCCATTCCTCTCTGTTGTCAGTTCTCCTGATGAGTTCATTGGGGGATTCTTTCCTCGTTGTGTAGCTATTCAGACTGTCTGTGTATTTTGTGCGTTGTCTTCCTCTGTCTTTGGTACCACAAATCTTTCCACACAATATTTGCTTTTCTATTCCATCAGCTCTGTTTATGTGCCAAAAAAATTGTAGTTGTCTTTTTCTGATGGTTTTGAGTAGGGATCTTTTGTACCCGGCCATTTCCATTACTTCTTCGTTTGACTTCTTTTCAGTCCATGATATTCTCATAATTCTTCTGATATACCACATTTCTGCTGCTTCAAAGTTCAAGTCTTCTTTCGAGGTCTTTTGTCAGCATCCAGCATTCACATCCGTACAGAAGGATGGACCATATGTAGGCTTTCAGAGTGCTGATTTTGGTGCTGAGTCTTATATTTCTGTTGGTAAAGATGGGCTTCATCTTGGTGAATGTGTCTTTAGACAAAGCGATTCTCTTCTTTATTTCTGTGTCGCATCTGGCGTCTGGAGTTATTGTGAAGCCCAAGTATTTAAAGGTGCAAACTTGTTTTATTCTTTCCCCTTTGCATAAAATGTTACATACAGGCATGTCTGACTGTTTTGAGATTACCATGCACTCAGTCTTCTTTGCATTCAGTTGGAGTCCTTTGTTTTCACTTTCGATTGTGACTGTTGTAAGGATATTTTGTAGTTTTTCCTCTGAGTCAGCAATTAGCACTGTGTCATCCGCATATCTTACTCTTAGTATGGGTCTGGAAAAATTATTGGAGAAGGTCAGGAATTTTGTTTGGTTAACTTGAAGTACTTAATCATTTGTGAAAACTATGTCTATGCCACAGTATGTGTAAAACATTTTATGTAGCGACAGCAGTGATCACATCTTCCAAGCATATCATGCCATATATGCATAATGGGAAGGATCGCCAGAATTATGTAAAGAGTCCCAGTCTAAACTATAATCAAAGCGTTAGATTTAATAGAAATCATTTACATTTGTTATTCATGAAGTCAGAATGTGGCTACCTTAATGGTGAGCAAAATGTCACATCACAAAAATCTCACCATTAGTTTATTTCATTATTTACTATTAATATTAATCGGAATTCAGGTGTGTGCATGCATGCTTGTGTGTGTGCTTATAAATTTATATGAAACTTTGAAAGTGCATTTATATATGGCTGTATGGTTTAATGTCAACGCTTAGGGCAAAGCAAAGATTAGGCGTCAATAAAAAATCTGGCTTATGAATTCAAGTTATCGGTAGTCTTTATGAAGAAGAATGAAGAATCTGTTGATCGCATTGTTCATACCGAGAATTTTGTTTTGATTTGCAGAGGAGCTGGCCAAGAAGTGGGGCGGTCATGTCACCTTTTGGAGTTCAAAGGAAAAAAGATCTTGGTGAGTTGCATCTTCTCCCCCTCCCCCCCCACCCACCCCCAAAAAATACAGCCATATAAATGCACTTTCATACAAATTTATAAGGGAGCACACACACACACACACAAGCATGCATACACACACCTGATTGCCCGTATAATATTAATAGTATAACGAAAACTTTAAAAAATTTTGGGAGGGGTTTCTTCTCAAAAATTATTTTTGTGGCTGTTCTGTCTTGTATGTTAAAGTCTTTAGTAATGTATCATGTTTTACGTCCAGATATCATGTTCGTTTAGGTGAATTCATGTAGGTCTTTTCTGTGTGCTTATGTATTGTTGTATGAGGTTAGTGTTTTACAGCGATTCTGTCTGCGTGCTGTTTGTATTTTAAGTGTGTGTATGCTTCAGGACTCGTACATTCAACATGTAGTGATGTACACTTTGCTTTGTTTTTGTCTGGGGGGGTTTTGGTGGGGGTGGGGGGTTCCTTAGCTAGAGCTTCGAGGTTCACCAAAGGTGAGATTTTTTCGTATGCAACCGTTCCCCCACCACCACCACCATTTGCTGATTTAGGTAGCCACACTCTGACTTCAGGGATGGTGTCTGAACACGACATCTGTGTGTATGCATTGGTTTTTTTTCATTTCTCATCTGTTCATGAATACTGGCACAAAATGGCCTACTCAGTATTCTTTTAAGCACGCCAAGCATTTGCCATCTTGAAACCCGTATGGAGAACAAATGCGATCTCCACAACCACCAAGCTCAGGATCTTCAACTCCAACGTGAAGTCTGTGCTTCTCTACGGGTCAGAACTGAGCGGGTCATCAACACCAGCTCCTCCAAGATCCAGACCTTCATCAACGGATGTCTCCGGCAGATCCTTCATCTCAGATGGTTTGACAGAGTGCCAAGTACCGACCTGTGGATGAGGGCGAACCAACAGCCTATGGAAGTCCAAGTAAGGCGGCGAAAGTGGCGTTGGGTCGGCCACACCCTATGGAAGGAGCCTTGCAACATCACCAGACAAGCGCTCGAGTGAAACCCGCAGGGGAAAGGAAGAGAGGGCGCCCCAAACAGACCTGGAGGAGAAGCCTGCATAGTGAGCTGAGAGACTCCAGCCTGACATGGGAAGAGGCCAAGACCCTTGCCAGAGACAGGAGAAGGTGGAGGGACACTGTTGAGGCCCTATGCTCCGCTAGGAGCTTTAAGGAATAAGAAGAAGAAGAAGTATTCTTTTAAAAGGCAGAACAGGGTGTTTTTTAACATGTGCGCAAGATTTCTGCATGCATTTGCTGCATATTTTGTACATGGGGCCTCAGTTTAGTCTCATTCAAAGGACTTTGACGTTTATTTCGCTTTTCGTGTCAAACTGGGAGAAGAAAGGGTGAGGCTGGGAATCGAACCCAGAACCTCACAGTTTACTTGTTAGGCAGGTGAAGGTCTTAACCATCCTGCCACCTTCCTTCTTAGTTTTTGCCTGTTTACATAGGAGAGTGTTCCACTGTTTGTATTATAATTGGTATGTTTTCTTTTCTTTTTTTCTTTTTTTTTAGGATTGTGGAATAACCACTCATGCATTGGCTTTTTTTTACATCGAGTCCCAGTGTGCATAGGGTTTTTTTTAATTTTGTCATGTGTTCCCACAGGCACATGATGGCCTACTGTGTCAGTGTGTGTGTGTGTGTATATTAATATGCATCATATTTTCATATCATGTGAATGTCATTGTTGTCAGTGTGTGTGTGTGTGTTTCTGTGCATCATATTTTCATATGTGAATCTGAATGCCAGTGTTGTCAGTGTGTGTGTGTGTGTGTGTGTTACTGTGCATCGTATCATTTTCATATATGTGAATGTCAGTGTGTCGTACAAAATACATGTGCCGTCAGCGCCTGGGCTTTATCACAGTTCTTGATTAAACCATTGACGCTGGGGGCAACAACAGCAAAGTGAGAGGCTGTATGACCAGTGGCTTTCCCACTCATGGAATTCCACTTTACAGCTTAGTCTTTAGTGATCAACTATGACTCTCTGACTAGGAGGCTTGACTCGCACAGTCCTTATGTGCTGCAGCCCTGGGGGCTGGTTGGCCTTTGGAGAACATCTCCAACGCTGACTGTCCTTACGCCCACTTGGCCGAGAGAGTGGGAATGTGCTGTGGGCAAGGCATCTCCACTATAATAAAATTTCTGCCCAGTTTTCAAAACAGCAGCTGCCTCCTCTGCTGTTTTGGAGGTCATCGTCGGACACGACAGACAACATACATACAAAATACAACATACTGTCTGTATAAGAACTGTCTGTGACATGGCAGCTAACGTAAGTGGTGTTGTATTTTGATGTCGTAGCTGGACTGCGGCATTCATCCCGGCATGCATGGCATGGAGTCCTTGCCTTTCCTTGACCTCATCGAACCAGAGGAGATTGACCTCATGCTGGTCAGCCAGTAAGTGCTTTGTGTGTGTGTGTGTGTGTGCGTGTGCGTGCGTGCGTGCATACATGCGTGTGTGTGCGCACGCTCGCGTGCGTGTATGTGTTTATTTTATCTTTTATTTCAAGAATAATGGAATAAGCACTCGTGTTTATTTTATCTTTTATTTCAAGAATACTGGAATAAGCACTCATGTGCTTTTTTTACATTCAGTCCCCGGGTGTATGCAGTTTTGTCAATTTTGTCATCCGTTCCCACCAGCACACAGTGGCCTACTCTTCCAAAAAACAGAACAGGTTTTAACATGTGTGCGAGATGTTCTGCATGCGTTCACACACAGGACTTCAGTTTATAGTCTCATCCAAAGGAATTTTAGGGGGAAGTAGAGTCGGCACTGGTGTTAACTCCAGGGAGGAAAATCCCTTTAAACGAGATTCAAACCCAGGTCATCAGATCATGAACGCAATGCTCTAACCATCAGGCTATCTTGTGTGTGTGTGTGCATGCATGTGTGTGTGGATGTGCACGCGCACATGCCTGTGTATGAGTGTGACTGTGTATATCCATATGTGTGTGTGTGTGTACTTGCAAGTGCCTTTTTTAAAAAAAAATTTTATTAGTTTTTTTTTTATATTCTTTTATATCAAGGATAATGGAATAAGCACTTATGTGCTTTTTTACACCAGTCCCCGTGTGTATGCGTTTTTGTAAATTCTGTCATGACTATGTTCCCACCGGCACACAATGGCCTACTCTTACAAAAAACGGAACAGAATTAATGTGTGTGTGGGTGGGTGTGTGTGTGCGTGCGTGCGAGCGCATGCCTGTGTGCGTGCGTGCGTGTGTATATCCATGTAGATATATATATGTGTGTGTGTGTGTGCTTCCCGATGGTGTGTCACCTTGTCGTGGTGGGATGGCTTGCGTGCTTCAATGACCCCCAGAGCTATGTGGGCGGGGGCTTCGGCCTCTGGCAGGTTCAACCATGCTCAACAGGTCTGGGGGGGAGGAGCCAGACTAAACGATGCACCCTGGTCCTCCAGGTTGGGGGTTGTGCATTGGGCTAACGACCCATTCACTTAAAAACTAGTCTGTTACTGAAACTGCAGCATTACCTCTTACAAGCGACATGGTTGGGGAAGAGTCCTCTCTGGTAGAGCCTATGACGGACATGGGCTGAGCTGAAGAGGATCTCCCAGAACCGAGTTCGTTGGAGGGGTGTTGTTGCTGCCCTATGTTCCCCAAGGAACCAAGAGGCATAAGTCAAGTGTGTGTGTGTGTACTTGCAAGTGCCTTGCATGTGTGAGTGCCTGCATGCGCGTGTAGTGAACTGAAGTACAAAACTAAGTGCGTGTGTGCGTGGTGTTACAGCTTTCATCTGGACCATAGCGGGGGTCTGCCCTATTTCATGGAGAAAACCAAGTTCAGAGGTCGCTGCTTCATGACCCACGCCACCAAGGCCATCTATCGCTGGCTCCTGTCCGATTACGTCAAAGTCAGGTAGGGACCCCCCTGGCGGCACTGAAACTGAAAGCTTCGTGTTTTGCAGGATGTGGTGGAATTGTTGGCGAATCAAGCTGTGTGGATAGTGAATGTTTGAGGATCCTTTTATGGTGAAATTAGAAGTTATTCAGAAAGTTTTGATTTCTGCGCTGTGATAAGATAATTTTTTTCAGATTATGACCAAAATATGTAATCGCAACAGAGTTTTGAGAGATTTGGGGGGGGGGTTTCGTGTTGAAAATTGCGGTGTTAACTCTTCTACTACCGCGTTCCGTTTCTCTTACTTACCACTGTATACCAAGTATTTTCTGCAGTGTCTTTCAGTTTCACACCTACTGACTTTAAAAAATAATAAAAAATCGAAATAAAGACAGATCTACATGAAACTTTCTGTACTTGTTAAGTTGTGAATAAAAATTCAATATTTCTTCGTTTGACTCTTGTGTGACTTGTTGTTGTGGAATGCTGATGGCGATGATGTTGCGGTTGTTGTTGGCTACGGTGGTTATGCAATAATTTTTAAAATATGACTATTTCAAGAGGTAAAGAATTGTAAAGATGAAGTGAAATGAAATCAAACATGCAAAATAAGTAATAATGTTCAGATAATATTAGAATAACATGCAATCACACTCACAAACAAGCATACAGGCTGACGAACAAACAGCCATTGAAATCAGGTCACGGTTTGTTCCAATTTTATTTTGCACTTCGCCAGTGAAAAACAGAAGAAAAAAACCCATCATACTACCCACGAGTCACTAGCATCATTTTGCAAGTTTCTGGAGCCACAATTTTCACGAAATTTTTTCATTTTAAGCCAGTCACAGTCATATGCCCCCCTCGGCAGGATCGTTGTTTACACCACTGTCATAGTCATCTTCATCACTCGAATCACCAATAAACACAGCACATCGATTCCACTCTGCAACTCTTGAATCCTCTTTTCAGCTTCTAAGTCCATTTCAGTCCACATAAGTTCAGATTCTGCCATTATTTTCACAGAAAATCCTCCAAAAAGTTCGTTGAAGCAGTCGCCATATTGATGCAGCTCCCTCCAAAAATTGTTACTCGATGACATCGCCGTAAAATCGAAAAAATCGGCACCAAAATCGATCAACTGAAGCGAAAATTGCAAATGGCGGCAGCTACACTATCTGGGAACTCACTGCGCATGTCTAAAACGATAAGGGGTGTGAGACCATGGTATATAAATAGCGCAAAGGGAGACACCCTGTCCCCAGGTATTCGGCGGGCACACCCGCCCGTGGCTTCGTGGATCAAGTAGTAAGAGGGCGGGTCAACCCGCCGACGGTAGTAGGAGAGTTAAGATGCTTTCTCAGTTTTTCTGTTGTCTGTCATTATCACAGTTGCCTGCAGTTTTTGGTTTGGGGTTTTGTTTGGGGGTTTTTAAGTCTTAACATATTTCGTATGTTTTCCTTTCTGTCTGGATTAAGGTTTTCTCTGTTTTTCTGTCTCTCTGGATGTCAGTAACATTTCCTCTGTTTTTTGTCTCTCTGTTTGCAGTAACATTTCCTCTGTTTGCAGTATTATTTTCTCAGGGGGGAGGTGTCTCTCTCTCTCTCTCTGTTTACAGTAACATTACCTCTGTTTCTCTCTCGCTTTCACTCTCTTTGCAGTAACATTTCTTCTCTTTGCAGTAACATTTCCCCTGTTTTTCTCTCTCTGTTGTCATAACATGTCCTTCGGATGAGACTATAAACCGAGGCCCCGTGTGCGAACGCACACAGAACATCTTGCGCACACGTTAAATCCTGTTCCGCTTTTCGAAAGAGTAGGCCATTGTGTGCCGGTGGGAACAGATGACAAAATTTACAAAACTGCATACACACGGGGACTGGATGTAAAAAAGCACATGAGTGCTTATTCCATTATCCTCAATAAAAAAAATTTAAATGAGCGCTTTGATTTGTTGCTTTACAAGATTCAGCACTATATAAATTCCATACATTATCATTATTATCATTATCATAATATTAATTTTCCTCTGTTTTTCTTTCTGTTTTACATTAACATTTCCTTTGGGGTTTTTTTTTTCTCTCTCTCTCTCTCTCTCTCTCTCTCCTCTCTCTCTCTCTCTCTCTCTCTCTCTCCTCTCTCTCTCTCTCTGTTTTGCAACAACATTACCTCTGGTTTTTCTCTCTCTCTGTGTTTTGCAGCAACATTTCCTCTGGTTTTTCTCTCTCTCTGTGTTTTGCAGCAACATTTCCTCTGGTTTTTCTCTCTCTCTATGTTTTGCAGCAACATTTCCTCTGGTTTTTCTCTCTCTCTGTGTTTTGCAGCAACATTTCCTCTGGTTTTTCTCTCTCTGTGTTTTGCAGCAACATTTCCTCTGGTTTTTCTCTCTCTCTGTTTTGCAGCAACATTTCCTCTGGTTTTTCTCTCTCTCTCTGTTTTGCAGCAACATTTCCTCTGGTTTTTCTCTCCGTCTCTCTGTGTTTTGCAGCAACATTTCCTCTGGTTTTTCTCTCTGTGTTTTGCAGCAACATTTCCTCTGGTTTTTCTCTCTGTGTTTTGCAGCAACATTTCCTCTGGTTTTTCTCTCTCTCTCTGTGTTTTGCAGCAACATTTCAACGGACGCCATGCTGTACTCTGAGGGGGACATTGAGAAAAGCATGGTGAAAATCGAGACCGTCAACTTTCATCAGGAGGTGGACGTGGGGGGCATCCGTTTCTGGTGCTACAATGCCGGGCATGTGCTGGGCGCTGCCATGTTCATGATCGAGATTGCCGGTGTCAAGGTCAGTCAGTGTCGGAGCTCGGAGGTTTACTGTAGAGCGAGCAAGACTTCCGATGAACTTTGGAAGGTGGCAGGGATGGTTAAGCCGTTTGCCTGCCAACAAGTAAACCGTGAGGTTCTGGGTTCGATTCCCGGCCTTGCCCGCCCTTCCCAGTTTGACCAAAAAATTGAACTGAATGTCAAAGTCCTTCGGATGAGACTATAAACCGAGGCCCCGTGTTCGAACGCATGCAGAACATCTTGCGCACACGTTAAATCCTGTTCCGCTTTTCGGAAGAGTAGGCCATTGTGGAAACGGATGACAAAATTTACAAAACCGCATACACATACACTGGATGTAAAAAAGCACATGAGTGCTTATTCCATTATTTTCCATATAAAAGAATATATAAAAGAATATATATATATAAAATAAAAACTTGTCAAAAATGTAGGTAAAGGCTTACGACACCAAAAGTTTTGTTTCGTTTGCTGTGACTGTGGAGCCTTCTTCTTTGTTAAACGCTCGCACGGTAACTATTGCTGTCTGTCATATGAGCGAAATTGTGTTACGCTGCCGTTACGCGCCTGGCAAGTCAGACCCAGCACATGCAACTTCAGTGACGGGACGGGACAGCCTAGTGGTTAGAACATTGCGCTCGCAATCTGACGACCCGGGTTCGATTCCCGTTCAAGGGGATATTTTCCTCTGGAGTTAACATTAGTGCAAACTCCACTCTCCCCAAAAGTCCTTCGGATGAGACTATAAACCGGGGTCCCGTGTGCGAACACACGCAGAACATCTTGCGCACATATTAAATCCTGTTCTGCTTTTCATAAGTATAGGCCATTGTGTGCCAGTAGGAACAGATGACAGAATTCACAAATCCGCATCCACAAGGGGACTGGATGTAAAAAAAAGCACATAAATCCTTATTCCATTATCCTCGATATGAAAGAATAAAAAAAATTTTAATAAAAATAAAGTGTGGGAAAGAATAGTTATGTCTTAAGGGGTTTTTTCTGGGAAAAAAGGCAGGAGAATGGACCAAGAAGGCAGGAAATAGACAAGGAGGAGGTGACAAGAATGAAAAGAACAAGGCAGAAACAAAGAGAATGATAGAAAAGAGGCAATTCCTCGTGCTCACAGAATTTCCAGAAGGTGAGGATGCTGTTTATACTGACAGGCCCCGGGCATCCCCAAATGGGGAGGGGTCAATGATTGAGAATGAAGAGTTACGGTAAAGAAACAAGACTTTGGATGAACGTGTCAAAAGTGTAACTTTCGTTACAGGCTTACAATGTCAGAAGCTTTGCTTTTGTTTGCTGGGACTACGGATGTTGTTGGGCGTTCCGCTGCTTAACACCCTGGGGGGTCATCACCCAGAACACGCTCTCTGACTCACTCATCATCCCACCTGGGAATCACTGTGAGATCGGAAGTACACCGGATGAGAGACGTTTGCGTGTATGATGGTTTTGAAGGACCTCGCCATATAGGCAGCTATACTCCGACTTTGGAGGATTTTTTCCTCTTTAACCACTAGACTGCCTTACCCCGGAAATTTTCCGGGGCTAAACGTGCACCCTATACGCCAACAACTCGGAAAATTTCCGGGGTGTTGAACCGAAGTAAACAAGCCAGCTTCCTTGAGTACAGTTAAAGGGAAAGAACTCCAAAATTAATGGAGACCACTCTCCTGTTGCTTGGCAACATCAAGCTGCAAAAACCATGGCAAAAACGATCGTTTTTTCACTCGTATTTTGTGTTTTTATATGTGACTGCTTGGGAAGTTCTTGTTCAAAATTGCTGACACTTCTTGTTGAAGGCATAAATAACTTTACACAGCTGTAAAAGTGGCAAATAAAACACTAGATTTACCTAACAGTGATGAAAACGATCACGTATGATTCAGGAGATCGTGTATTTAAAAAACAATGAATGAGATTTGGCCTAGACATATGTTTGACATTATTGAGATGGGGGGTACTCAGAATGACAGTGGTGATGAAGAAATCGTATTTATGGTCGATTTTTTACATTTTAAATATATTTTCGCAATGAAATATCATGCTAACTAATTTGAGCTGGCCTCGAAGTAATCTACAATACATATACTGTCATTGGGTAGACAATCAGGAATATTCATGTAGTAGTTTCTGAGTAAGAGGGATATGAACATAGCAGTGGTACATAAGAATTTTATTCCCCGGCATATAGGGTGCACTTGCACTGGGCAGTTAAGAGGTTAATGGAGAGTGCAGGTTAATTTAACCTCTTGTCATGACTGAAGGCAGGCAATCTCAGCACAACATTTTACAACATAACAACATTTTAGTGTAGACCTTGGCACTGAGCTGAACTATGAATGAAATGCAGGGATGTTTGTACAACTGGGTACTCTGAAAATTCGGTTTTCAAAGACAGATTCTGTAGAACGCATCCAAAAGACAAAGACATTTTGCTGCCGAATTCACTTTTTAAGTTTGGTTTGGTTTGGGGGGTTGGGTTTTTTTCCCGTTTCCTGAGCTAGAGCTCCGAGGTTCACCAATGGTGAGATTTTGTGTGTGCGATTGTTTTCACCCTTCAGTAAGTGAGCTGCATTCTGACCTCAGGGTTGATGTGCATGCGTTTTTTAAAATTTTGTCACATCTATTCCTACCGGCACACAAAGCCGCCTGCCTCTTCAACATGTTGCAATGTGCGTATGATGTTCTGCGACCTTGGTTTATAGTCGCATGCAAAGGACTTTTCAGGGGAGTGGAATCAGTACTGATGTTGACTCCTAGCGAAAAGTGCCCTATAATAGGTGCCTCAGTGGAAATTCGAACATGGGCTGTCAGGTTTGGAGTTTAACTTTCTAACCATTAGGCTATCTCCCACCCACCTCCAGTTTTAAATCTAATCTGTTGTCTTGGTTTTTGAAGGTATACGCAGTTTGGGGGGGGGGGGGGGGGGGTAAGCAGTTATGAAGCACTAATGATGCTGGAAAGTATATTTTTGATAGTTAAGAAAGTCATTTTGCCTTCTACTAATAGATAAATCACATAATGAGGAGATTCATCTGTATATGGGGGCAGCATAGCCTAGAGGTTAGAGCATTGCGAGGCCCCATGTGCAAACACACGCAGAACATCTTGCGCCCACATTAAAAACCTGTTCTGCCTTTCAGAATAGTTGGCCATTTCATGCCAGTAGGGACATATGGCAAGTTGTTTTTTTTAACATGCATGTGCAGTGGTGGTGTGTTCAGACACCATCCCCGAAGTCAGAATGCAGCTACCTTAAAGGTGGGTAAAAATGGTCACAGCTGCAAAACTCTCAACGTTAGTGAACCTCGGAGCTTTAGCTGAGGGTAAAAATAAAAGTTAAGAAAAGTATTTGCCTTCTACTGGCAAGTAAACAGCATAATGAGCTGATGCATCTGTGTGTGTGTGTGTATGTATGTATATATATATATATATATATATATATGTGTGTGTGTGATTGTGTGTGTACGTATATATATATATGTGTGTGTGTGTGATTGTTATTGTGTTGTTGTTGTATTTGTCCCGCAGATCCTGTACACAGGGGATTATTCCAGGCAGGAAGACAGGCATCTGATGGCAGCAGAAATGCCCAAAGTCCGCCCTGACATCGTCATTATTGTAAGTTAGAAATATTGTGGTCAAGCTCGATTTTTTCTTTTAGTCTGTGTCAAACAGCCCTGATATTGTCATTATTGTAAGTTATAATGTCATTATTGTAAGTTATAATGTCATTATTGTAAGTTATAATGTCGTTATTGTAAGTTATAAAAACTGTCGTTAAGTTTGATTTTTTTGAGTGTGTGTCACCTTTCAGCAAGCAGGTATTAGAGTTTCAAAAGTCGGTTGCAAGTTCTGATGATCATAACTCCACTAAGACCGAAACAAAACTCAGATAAACAGAAATCAGAGATCATCTAACAGAACTTCTGAATCACAAAACACATGTTAAAGTAAACTTACAGAAAATCAGGTGTTTTTTTTAACCTGATTGCTTATGTATTTGTTTACCCTTTCACTCTTGGATTAATTTGAGATTTTTGACAGAAAAACAAAACATCTCACAAAAATTCAAATATTGCTCTGAAGTGTATCAAAGTGTATGTTTTACTGACAGAAAATAAATTGAGATTGTAATTGCTATAAAGAATTATGTTGTGATTGGTGTCGGCAGGGTAACTCAATGAATATGGGAAGATTACTCAGGATTTTAAAGAAAAATAGACAAAACATTTTGAAGAAAAAAAAATGTATTATCTCTGTATTATCAGTTGAAATGATAGCAAAATATGTGCATATGTATTGGACATAACAGCCGATTGCAATTATTTTCAAATCTCTTTTTTTTGGGGGGGGGGGGGGGGGGGGGGGGGGGTACCATTTCAAAGAAAATTCCTGCACGTTTTATTTCCTAGGTGCAAACAGTTCCTGCAGTGCATCCCGTCAGCCACAAAAAATAAGTAAAGGTCACATTGCTGAACAGCATGTGTACCATGATGGCTGTTTGTGTATATGTATAGCCAGTGCATATGTATATTCGGATAAGACTATAACATTGTATCAATGTCAGTATGGCTGTTATGTGTATATGTGTAGCCAGTGTATATGTATATATTCGGATAAGACTATAACATCTTAACAATGTCCTTATAGCTCTTATGTGGATAGCCCACTCATGGAAATTCCACTTTACAGCTTAGTCTTTAGTGATCAACTATGACTCTGACTAGGAGGCTTGACTTGCACCATCCTTATGTGCTGCAGCCCTGGGGGCTGGTTGGCCTTTGGAGAACATCTCCAACGCTGACTGTCCTTATGCCCACTTGGCCGAGAGAGTGGGGATGTACTGTGGGCAAGGCATCTCCACTATAATCAAATTTCTGCCCAATTTCCGAAACAGCAGCTGCCTCCTCTGCTGTTTTGGAGGTCATCGTCGAGAACGACAGACTAACATACATACATGGATAGCCAGTGTATATGTATAATTCAAATAAGACTATAACATCATAAGAATGTAAATATATGCGCAAAATGCCCCCCCCCCCCCCTTTTTCTTTAGTACAGGTATGTATGTTGGCTCGGGGAGAGGGGAGACCATGTCCCCCTCTTTCATTTTTGGTGGGGTGGGGGGAGGATCTGTCCTCTTAGTTTTCAACTGCTGGAATCAGCGCAGAAACACGATTCATTCATCTCAAAAGCCCCAGTGCCTTTGTGTGTCAGGAATCGACGTATGGAACCCACATTCACGAAAACCGAGAGGAGCGAGAGCACCGGTTCACGGGGCTGGTTCATGACATCGTGAACCGAGGAGGGCGGTGTTTGATTCCCGTGTTTGCCCTGGGAAGGGCGCAGGAGCTGCTCTTGATTTTGGGTGGGTGACGTCGTCTGTTGTGATTTTTTTTTTTTATTATTAGTATTCTTATTATTAATCAAGAATAATGGATATCTTCAGTTTAGGCTGCTGTTGATTTTGGGTGGGTGAGACGTCGTCTGTTGTGATTTTTTTTTCTTTTATTACTGTTCTTATTATTAATCAAGAATAATGGATATCTTCAGTTTAAGCTGCTGTTGATTTTGGGTGGGTGAGACGTCGTCTGTTGTGAATTTTTTTATTTTATTACTATTCTTATTATTAATCAAGAATAATGGATATCTCCTGTTTAAGCTGCTGTTGATTTTGGGTGGGTGACGTCGTCTGTTGTGATTTTTTTTTTTAATTACTATTATTATTATTAATCAAGAATAATGGATATCTCCAGTTTAAGCAGCTGTTGATTTTATTACTATTATTAATCAAGAATAATGGATATCTTCAGTTTAAGCTGCTGTTGATTTTGGGTGGGTGAGACGTCGTCTGTTGTGATTTTTTTTTAAATTACTATTCTTATTATTAATCAAGAATAATGGATATCTCCAGTTTAAGCAGCTGTTGATTTTATTACTATTATTAATCAAGAATAATGGATATCTTCAGTTTAAGCTGCTGTTGATTTTGGGTGGGTGAGACGTCGTCTGTTGTGATTTTAAAAAAAATTACTATTCTTATTATTAATCAAGAATAATGGATATCTCCAGTTTAAGCTGCTGTTTATTTTGGGTGGGTGACGTTGTCTGTTGTGATTTTTTTTTGATTTTTTTATTATTATTATTAATCAAGAATAATGGATATCTTCAGTTTAAGCTGCTCTTGATTTTGGGTGGGTGACGCCGTCTGTTGTGATTTTTTAAAATTATTATTTTTATTAATCAAGAATAATGGATATCTTCAGTTTAAGCTGCTGTTGATTTTGGGTGGGTGTTCTGTGACATTGTCTGTTGTGATTTTTAAAAATTATTATTATTATTATTATCAAGAATAATGGATATCTTCAGTTCAATGTCTGTTTGCATCAAGCGATTGTAGACTTCTTCTTTTTTTTAAATCCAAGCACAAAAAAATTAACAAGAGCTGAAAATAGTATTAGAGTTGAAATATAAAACTAACTCAACCAACTATAAATACTGAATTATCGGACTTCTTATTAGCGCTAACACGATGTCCAGCAATTGTGATGGTTCAGATAAAAACTGATGCAGTGATAGATTAGGCTCAGTCAGGTAAATGCTTTTAGATGTCCACAATGAAGAACATGACTATTGCTTCTCTTATCACCACAGGTACAGTTTACATCTTTCGAGTATTTTGTCTTGAAAGCATTTAGTTAAAATCTGTACATGATTATGGAATATGGATAATGGAATAAGCACCCATGTGTCTTTTTTAACATCCAGTCCCCTTGTGTGTGTACACTTTTGTCAGTTTTGTCATCCATTCCAACAGGCACACAATGGTCTCTTCCGCAAAAGTGGAACAGGTTTTGATGTGTGCACAAGATGTTCTGCGTGCGTTTGCACATGGGACCTTGGTTTAAAGTCTCATCCGAAAGACTTTGGGGGGTGGGGATGGAGATGGCACTGATGTTAAATCCAGGGGGAAAAAATCCCCTCGAACGGGATTCAAACTCGGGTCAGCAGATCACAAGTGCAATGCGCAACGCTCTAACCAACCAGGCTGTCCTGTCCTGTTTAGGTCTCTGCATTTATGCCCACTGTTGTAATATTTTAAGTCATTGTGCTTGAAGGTTTCATTGCACATATTTGGCCTCATAGGTACAATGGTGGGACAGGATAGCCTGGGTGGTTAGAGCATTGCACATTGCACTCGTGATCTGCTGACTCGGATTCGAATCACCTTCAAGGAGATATTTTCCCCTGGAGTTAACATCAGTGCCAACTCCACTCCTCCCAAAAAGTCCTTCGGATGAGACTATAAACCGAGGTCCTGTGTGTGAATGCACACAGAACATCTTGCGCACACGTTAAAACCTGTTCTGCTTTTCGGAAGAGTAGGCCATTGTGTGCCGGTGGGAATGGATGACAAAATGTACAAAACTGCAACCACACACAAGGACTGGATGTCAAAAATGCATATGAGTGCTTGTTCCAATATCCTCGAAATAAAAGAATACATAAAATAAGATAATAAATGAATAAAATGGTCAGAGCATTGGATTCGGGGAGGGGGGGTCATAGGGTTGGGGTTTTTTTCTAGTTTTTTTTTTTTCTTTTCTTCTCATTTCATTCCTCAGCTAGAGCTTCAATGGTGAGATTTTGAGGAGGGGGAAATCGAACCCAGAACCTCGCACAGTTTACTTGTTAGATGTCTTAACCATCCTCTGCCACCTCCCTTTCTTCATATTTTTGTTGTTGTTGTTGTGAAGGAAGGTGGCAGAATGGTTAAGACGTTCGCCTGCCAACAAGTAAACCGTGAGGTTCTGGGTTCGATTCACCAGCCTCACCCTTTCTTCCTCCCAGTTTGACAAAAAAATCGGAACTGAATGTCAAAGTCCTTCGGATGAGACTATAAACCGAGGCCCCGTGTGCGAGCGCATGCAGAACATCTTTTGCACACGTTTAAATCCTGTTCCGCTGTTCGAAAGAGTTGGCCATTGTGTGCCGGTGGGAACAGATGACAAAATTTTTAAAAACCGCATACACACACATTAAAAAAAAAATTATTTTATTTTTTTAACTTTTTTTTAAAGTTATCTGAGCGCTTTGATTTGTTGCTTTACAAGATTCAGCGCTATATATAAATTCCAAACATTATTATTATTATTATTATTGTTGTTAACAGACGAATACTGGGGTCAGCACCCAGAGCTCCACGACATCCCCATCTACTACGCCTCCCAGCTGGCCAAGAAATGCATGTCGGTGTACCAGACCTACATCAACGCCATGAACGACAACATCCGGCGGCAGATCTCCATCAGCAACCCCTTCGTCTTCAAACACATCATCAACCTTAAGGTGTGTGGGGGCGGGGGAGGAGGGAAGGGGGTGGGGGGGGAGGAGAGGGGGGGATGGGAGTGTGACTGTGTGTGTGTTTGAGGGGGGGGGAGGGGGGGGGTGTGGGGTTGTGTTTCTTTGTGTGGTGTGTTTCTATGCTGTTTTGTGTTTCTCTGTGTTGTGTGTGTTGTTTCTGTGTGTGTTGTGTTTCTATGCGTGTTTTGTGGTTTCTCTGTGTGTGTGTATTGTGTTTCTCTGTGTGTGTGGTGTGTGTGTGTGTGTGTGTGTGTGGTGTGTGTGTGAGAGCGTTTAAAAAAAAGCGTCTAGTTTATGTATACATATGTGCTTGCGTGTGTATGTTTTCCCTGTTTTTTTGCCAGTGTCTGTCTGTCTCTCTCTCTTTCTATGTATATGTATATATATATATGTGTGTGTGTTGTGTTAGTGGTATGGAGTGTCTTTTTGAGGGGGGTCTTTTTTTTGGTCTTTTTTATCCCATCCTTTGCTAGACCTCCTGAAGTTCACACGTGGTGAGATGTGGCATATGTGACCGTTTTTAACCCACCGTGAAAGTAGCCGCATTCTGTCTTGGGGGATGATGTGTGTGCTCGCTTTGTGTCTGGTGTGTGTGCTTGCTTTGTGTCTGGTGTGTGCGCTTGCTTTGTGTCTGGTGTGCGCTTGCTTTGTGTCTGGTGTGTTGTGTGTGTGTGTGTGCTAGCTTTGTGCCTGGTGTGTGTGTGTGTGCCCGCTTTGTGTCTGGTGTGTGTGTGTGTGCCCGCTTTGTGTCTGGTGTGTGCTCGCTGTGCGTGTGTGTGTGTGTGTGTGCTCGCTTTGTGTCTGGTGTTGTGCGCGTGTGTGTGCTCGCTTTGTGTGCGGTGTGTGTGTTCGCTTTGTGTGTGTGCACGTGTGCTAGCTTTGTGTCTGGTGTGTGTGTGTGTGTGCTCGCTTTGTGCATGATGTGTGTGCTCACTTTGTGTCTGGTGTGTGTTTGTGTGTGCTCGCTTTGTGTCCGATGTGTGTGCTCGCTTTGTGTCCGATGTGTGTGCTCGCTTTGTGTCCGATGTGTGTGGTCGTTTTGTGTCTGATGTGTGTGATCACTTTGTGTCTGATGCGTGTGTTATGTGTACCTGATGCGTGTTTTGGCTGTGTGTTCCTGATGTGTGTTCCTGATGTGTGTGCTATGTGTTCCTGTGTGTGTGCTGTATGTCTGATGTGTGTGCTATGTGTTCCTGATGCGTGTGCTGTATGTTGATGTGTGTGCTGTGTGTTCCTGATGTGTGTGCTGTATGTCTGATGTGTGTGCTGTGTGTTCTGATGTGTGTGCTGTGTGTTCCTGATGTGTGTGCTGTATGTCTGATGCGTGTGCTGTATGTCTGATGTGTGTGCTGTGTGTTTCTGTGTGTGTGCTGTGTGTTCCTGATATGTGTGCTGTGTGTTCCTGATGTGTGTGCTGTATGTCTCATGTGTGTGCTGTATGTCTCATGTGTGTGCTGTTATGTCTCATGTGTGTGCTGTATGTCTCATGTGTGTGCTGTATGTCTGATGTGTGTGCTGTGTGTCTGATGTGTGTGCTGTGTGTCTGATGTGTGTGCTGTATGTCTGATGTGTGTGCTGTATGTCTGATGTGTGTGCTGTGTGTCTGATGTGTGTGCTGTGTGTCTGATGTGTGTGCTGTGTGTTCCTGATGTGTGTGCTGTGTGTTCCTGATGTGTGTGCTGTGTGTTCCTGATGTGTGTGCTGTGTGTTCCTGATGTGTGTGCTGTATGTCTGATGCGTGTGCTGTATGTCTGATGTGTGTGCTGTATGTCTGATGTGTGTGCTGTGTGTTCCTGATGTGTGTGCTGTATGTCTGATGTGTGTGCTGTGTGTTCCTGATGTGTGTGCTGTATGGCTGATGCGTGTGCTGTATATCTGATGTGTGTGCTGTATGTCTGATGCGTGTGCTGTATGTCTGATGCGTGTGCTGTATGTTCCTGATGTGTGTGCTGTGTGTTCCTGATGTGTGTGTCTGTGTTGTTCTGATGTGTGTGCTGTATGTCTGATGCGTGTGCTGTATGTCTGATGTGTGTGCTGTGTGTTCCTGATGTGTGTGCTGTGTGTTCCTGATATGTGTGCTGTGTGTTCCTGATGTGTGTGCTGTATGTCTCATGTGTGCTGTATGTCTCATGTGTGTGCTGTATGTCTCATGTGTGTGCTGTATGTCTCATGTGTGTGCTGTATGTCTCATGTGTGTGCTGTATGTCTCATGTGTGTGCTGTATGTCTCATGTTGTGTGCTGTGTGTCTGATGTGTGTTGTATGTCAGATGTGTGTGCTGTGTGTCTGATGTGTGCTGTATGTCTGATGTGTGTGCTGTATGTCTGATGTGTGTGCTGTGTGTCTGATGTGTGTGCTGTATGTCTGATGTGTGTGCTGTGTGTTCCTGATGTGTGTGCTGTGTGTTTCCTGATGTGTGTGCTGTGTGATCCTGATGTGTGTGCTGTATGTCTGATGTGTGTGCTGTATGTCTGATGTGTGTGCTGTGTGTCTGATGTGTGTGCTGTATGTTCCTGATGTGTGTGCTGTATGTCTGATGTGTGTTTGTATGTTCCTGATGTGTGTGTGTTTTGGTGTGTGTGCTGTATGTCTGATGTTGTGTGCTGTATGTCTGATGTGTGTGCTGTATGTCTGATGTGTGTGTGTCCTGATGTGTGTGCTGTATGGCTGATGTGTGTGCTGTATGTCTGATGTGTTGTGTTTTGTGTTCCTGATGTGTGTGCTGTGTGTTCCTGATGTGTGTGCTGTATGTCTGATGTGTGTGCTGTATGTCTGATGTGTGTGCTGTATGTCTGATGTGTGTGCTGTATGTCTGATGTGTGTGCTGTATGGCTGATGTGTGTGCTGTATGTCTGATGTGTGTGCTGTATGTTTCTGATGTGTGTGCTGTATGTTCCTGATGTGTGTGCTGTATGTCTGATGTGTGTGCTGTATGTCTGATGTGTGTGCTGTATGTCTGATGTGTGTGCTGTATGTCTGATGCGTGTGCTGTATGTTCCTGATGTGTGTGCTGTATGGCTGATGTGTGTGCTGTATGTCTGATGTGTGTGCTGTGTGTTCCTGATGTGTGTTTCTGATGTGTGTGCTGTGTGTTCCTGATGTGTGTGCTATGTGTTCCTGATGTGTGTGCTGTGTGTTCCTGATGCGTGTGCTGTGTGTGTTCCTGACGCGTGTGCTGTGTGTTCCTGATGTGTGTGCTGTGTATTCCTGATGTGTGTGCTGTGTGTTCCTGATGCGTGTGCTGTGTGTTCCTGATGCGTGTGCTGTGTGTTCCTGATGCGTGTGCTGTATGTCTGATGTGTGTGCTGTATGTCTGATGTGTGTGCTGTATGTCTGATGTGTGTGATATGTGTTCCTGATGTGTGTGCTGTATGTCTGATGCGTGTGTTATGTGTTCCTGATGCGTGTGCTGTGTGTTCCTGATGTGTGTGCTGTGTGTTCCTGATGTGTGTGCTGTTGTGTTCCTGATGTGTGTGTCTGATGCGTATGCTGTGTGTTCCTGATGTGTGTGCTATGTGTTCCTGATGTGTGTGCTATGTGTTCCTGATGTGTGTTCCTGATGTGTGTGCTATGTGTTCCTGATGTGTGTCTGATGTGTGTTCCTGATGCATGTGCTGTGTGTTCCTGACGCCGTGTGTCTGACGTCGTGTGTCTGTCGTTGTGTGTTGCTGCTGCCTGCAGAACATGGAGCAGTTTGAGGACATCGGGCCCTCGGTGGTGCTGGCCAGTCCCGGCATGATGCAGTCTGGGCTGTCCCGCGAGCTGTTCGAGGCCTGGTGCACCGACAGGAGGAACGGCTGCATCATCGCCGGCTACTGCGTCGAGGGCACCCTCGCCAAGGTGAGGACAAGGTCACAAGCCGGCCAGGTTTGGAGAGGGGGGGGGGGGGGTAGGTAGCACAGTGGCGGGGCGGGGCAGGATAGCTCAGTGGTCAGAGCACTCGCTTTTCATCCCCCCCCTCCCCAGCCAAAGATGTGGAGCGTGGTTACCACTTGACCGTTTGCGCGCCTTGGCTTCAGTACGGTACAGTTCCTCTCCCCTTCAGCTGTAAATGGGTACCTTGCCCTCTTTTAGGGTCAGGGGAAGGTAAAAGCAGCGAGGGAGAGGAGGAGATGGGCAGCAAGCCTTCAATATGCTGGCCCCCTAGAGAAATTGAGGTCTCTGATGCTTCGCTCCCCTACGGCTGCGTAGGTAGGTTATGGGAACACCTTTACCTTTTTATCTCTCTCTCTGTGTCTCCCTCTCTCTCTCTCTCTCTCTCTCTCTCTCTCTCTCTATATATATATATATATATATATATGTGTGTGGTCATAATTTTTAAAAACCTGAGGAATGCGAAAGCTGAAATATTGGGGAACAACATCTATATACGCTGGTTGTTCTACTTTTACTTTGTGTGGTGTGTGTATATATAGATACATAGATATATATATGTATATTATGACAAACACATATGTAAGGCGAAAGCTGAAATATTGGGGAATATCTATATACGCTGGTTGTTCTACTTTTACTTTGTGTGATATAAATAGATAGATAGATATATAGATAGATAGATAGATAGATAGGTAGATAGATAGGTAGATATATATATATGTATATTATGACAAACACATATGTAAGGCGAAAACTGAAATACGCTGGTTGTTCTACTTTTACTTTGTGTGATGTGTGTGTATATAGATAGATAGATAGATAGATAGATAGATAGATAGATAGATAGATAGATAGATAGATAGATAGATAGATAGTTAGATAGGTAGGTAGGTAGGTAGGTAGATAGATGTATATTATGACAAACACATGTCATTTCCATAGATAGATGTATATTATGACAAACACATATGTCATTTCCATAGATAGATAGATAGATATAGATGTATATTATGACAAACACATATGTCATTTCCATATCTTGTGTCACCCCCCCACCCACACCCACCCACCTCCCCCACCCTCAGCACATCCTGTCGGAGCCCAGCGAAGTTCAGACGCTGACGGGACAGCGGCTGCCGTTGAAGTGCTCCGTCGACTACATCTCCTTCTCCGCCCACGCTGATTACCAGCAGACCAGCGAGTTTCTGCGTGCCTTGAAACCTCCGCATGTGGTGGGTGAGCTTGCTCCTGTTGCTGTAGGGGGTATTATTGGTGGTGGTGGTGTTGTAGTTTTGGTGTTGGTGGTGGTGTTGTTGTTTTAGTGTGGTTGGTGTTGGGTGTGTTGTTGTTTTAGTGTGGTATTGGTGGTGTCGTTGTTTTAGTGTGGTATTGGTGGTGTTGCTTTAGTGTGGTTGGTGGTGGTGTTGTTTTAGTGTGGTGTTGGTGGTGTTGTTGTTTTAGTGTGTATTGGTGGTGTTGTTGTTTTAGTGTGGTTGGTGGTGGTGGTGGTGTTGTTTTAGTGTGGTTGGTGGTGGTGGTGGTGTTGTTTTAGTGTGGTTGGTGGTGGTGGTGGTGTTGTTTTAGTGTGTGTTGGTGTTGGTGGTGTTGTTTTAGTGTGGTTGGTGTTGTTGTTTTAGTGTGGTTTTGTGGTGGGTGGTGTTTGTTGTTTTAGTGTTGGTGGTGTTGTTGTTTTAGTGTTGGTGGTGTTGTTGTTTTAGTGTTGGTGGTGTTGTTGTTTAGTGTGGTATTGGTGGTGGTGGTGTTTTAGTGTGGTATTGGTGGTGTTGTTGTTTTAGTGTGGTATTGGTGGTGGTGGTGTTTTAGTGTGGTATTGGTGGTGGTGTGTTTTAGTGTGGTATTGGTGGTGGTGGTGTTTTAGTGTGGTTGGTGTTGGTGGTGGTGTTGTTTTAGTGTGGTTGGTGGTGGTGTTGTTTTAGTGTGGTTGGTGGTGTTGTTGTTTTAGTGTGGTTGGTGGTGTTGTTGTTTTAGTGTGGTTGGTGTTGTGTTGTTTGTTGTTTTAGTGTGGTTGGTGTTGGTGGTGTTGTTGTTTTAGTGTGGTTGCTTTTGGTGGTGTTGTTGTTTTAGTGTGGTTGGTGGTGTTGTTGTTTTAGTGTGGTTGGTGTTGGTGGTGTTGTTGTTTTAGTGTGGTTGGTGTTGGTGGTGTTGTTGTTTTAGTGTGGTTGGTGGTGTTTGTTGTTGTTGTTTTAGTGTTGGTGGTGTTGTTTGTGTGTGGTTTTTCTTTGCTTTTGTTGTGTGGGTTATTGGTGTTGTTGGTGGTGTTGTGTGTTTTTCTTTGCTTTTGTTGTGTGGGTTATTGTTGTTGTTTTGTGTGGTGTTGTTGTTGTGTTTTTACTTTGCTTTTGTTGTGTGGGTTTTATTGGTGTTGTTTTAGTGTGTTGTTGGTGTTGTTGTTGTTTTTCTTTGCTTTTGTTGTGTGGGTTATTGGTGTTGTTTTGTGTGTTGTTGTTGTTTTTCTTTGCTTTTGTTGTGTGGGTTATTGTTGTTATAGTGTGTTGTTGGTGTTGTTGTTTTTCTTTGCTTTTGTTGTGTGGGTTATTGTTGTTGTTTTGGGTGGTGTTGGTGTTTTTTTCTTTGCTTTTGTTGTGTGGGTTATTGGTGTTGTTTTAGTGTGTTGTTGGTGTTGTTGTTGTTTTTCTTTGTTTTTGTTGTGTGGGTTATTGTTGTTGTTTTGTGTGGTGTTGTTGTTGTGTTTTTCTTTTTGTTGTGTGGGTTATTGTTGTTGTTTTGTGTTGGTGTTGTTTTTCTTTGCTTTTGTTGTGTGGGTTATTGGTGTTGTTTTGTGTGTTGGTGTTGTTGTTGTTGTTTTTCTTTGTTTTTGTTGTGTGGGTTATTGTTGTTGTTATAGTGTGTTGGTGTTGTTGTTGTGTTGTTTTTCTTTGCTTTTGTTGTGTGGGTTATTGGTGTTGTTTTGTGTGTTGGTGTTGTTGTTTTTCTTTGTTTTTGTTGTGTGGGTTATTGTTGTTGTTGGTGTTGTTGTTTTTCTTTGCTTTTGTTGTGTGGGTTATTGGTGTTGTTTTGTGTTGTTGTTGTTGTTTTTCTTTGCTTTTGTTGTGTGGGTTATTGTTGTTGTTTTGTGCTTTTGTTGTCGTTTTGTGCTGTTTTCTGCTTATATGTTTGTTTATTTTTTATTTGTGTTATTTAATTCTTTTATATCGAGGATAGTGGAATAAGCACTTATGTGCTTTTTTACATCCAGTCCCCGTCTGTATGCGGTTTTGTAAATTTGTCATCTGTTCCCACCGGCACACAGTGGCCTACTCTTACGAAAAGCGGAACAGGATTTAACGTGTGCGCAAGATGTTCTGCGTGCGTTCGCACACGGGGCCTCGGTTTATAGTCTCATCCGAAGGACTTTTGGGTTTGGTTGGTTTGGATTATTGTGTTGTGTATTCTGCTTTTGCTGTTGTTTTATGTTGTGTTTTTCCTTCTTTTGCTGTTGTTTTATGTTGTGTTTTTCCTTCTTTTGTTGTTGTTTTGTGTTGTGTTTTTCCTTCTTTTGTTGTTTTGTGTTGTGTTTTTCTTGCTTTTGCTGTTTGTGTTGTGTTTTTCTTGCTTTTCTTGTTGTTTTGTGTTGTGTTTTTCTTGCTTTTCTTGTTGTTTTGGGTTGTGTTTTTCTTTCTTTTGCTGTTTGGGTTGTTGTTTTGTGTTGTGTTTTCTTCTTTTGCTGTTTGGGTTGTTGTTTTGTGTTGTGTTTTTCTATCTTTTGTTGTTGTTTTGGGTTGTGTTTTTCTTTCTTTTGCTGTTTGGGTTGTTGTTTTGTGTTGTGTTTTCTTCTATTGCTGTTTGGGTTGTTGTTTTGGGTTGTGTTTTTCTTTATCTTTTGCTGTTTTTGTTGTTGTTTTGTGTGGTGTTTTTCTTTCTTTTGCTGTTGTGTTATTTGCTTTTGTTGGTGTTTTCTGTGGTGTTTTCTGCTTTTTGTTGTTGTTTTGTGTTGTATTTTTCCTTCTTTTGTTGTTGTGTTTTCTGACTTCAGCTGTCTCACTCATCTCGCTTGGAAATCACTGTGAGACGTTAAGTATACACTGGGGAAGAAGTTTGTGTATATGGCTTTTTTTTTTTCATGTACCTTGCCATAGAGGGAACCATGCTCCGGCTTTTCTCTAGGACTTTTTTCCCTCTTGAATGTTGAACACAGGTGGTTGTGCTAAGAGCTGGTCATGGCTAAAGACTGTCTCAGTGTAACATGTTAAGGCAAAATAAACCATTTTTCATCGCCTTGGCATTTAGCTTACATCAAATCCCCCGTGGGGATTGTGGGGGGCTTGTCAGTATTAGATCGCATCCCCACCTTCTGGAAATTCTGTGCTAGGAATTCCCTCTTTTTTTTATTTTTATATCTCTTTCTTTGTTTCTGCCTTGTTCCTTTTCTTCCTATCACCTCCTTCTTGTCTATTTTCTGCCATCTTGGTCCATTCTCCTGCCCTTTTTTTCCCAAAAAGACTGAAAAGGTTTATACAATCCGCTCCTAAGCTGAAATTGGACACACTGGGCCTGATTTGTCAGGCACTTTTAATAACAATAATAAGAAGAAGAATGAATGTAATTTATTTAGCTCTATATCTTCTATAAAATAAAATAAAAAACAAATCAAAGCGCTTGCATTCATCCCACTTCTACACATGCACCCAACAATGATTAACTCTCTCCTTCACTGTGACGTGCCAAAGCTTAAGCTTCAGCAGAATTATGATTTTTTTTAAATACACAAAGTGATGTTTAACTCAAAGGAAAGTACTCTGGCCTGTAGGGCAAACATTTTTCTAAACACAGTTGCTTTCCTTGACCATAAGCTTGCCTAGTTTGTGTCTGTTGGCTAATTTAATTTGACATGTCAACAAGTGATATCTTTGGGATTTCAGGCTCTCCAGTGTTATGATTCTTTTTTAAAAATCTATTGTACAAAAAGTGACATCACATGGATTCAGCCAACTTCAGGGAACTTTACTTTGGTGAAATATCATCACATTGTTTCAAGGGGACCAGTTGATAAACAGTTCAAGCCATGTAAGATACGGAGCCCTAATATTCAAAACTTTTTATTTTTCAGCATTCAGTGACATATTTTGAAAATTTATTTTAAAAAAAATAAATTGTCATCTATTGAAAAACTGTGAAATAATCTCAAAAGTAGACATTATAAACTTTTCAGTGATGTATAGTTTGTATATCATTATTACATTGTGCAAGTCAGCTGAATTTTTCAAATATTGCCAAAATCACGCGTCGCCACAAAATGGCGGGATCCATTTTACTGCAACTCCATTGACTTAACAGATTTCAACAGCAGCGTAAACACCTTTTCACTTCTGCGACAGACGACAGCAGTCGCTGTCCTGAGCATTCAACAAAGAAGAAGAGAAAGCATAGTGCGTGCGAAGTGGCCGTCTTGTCAACATAATAATAATACTAAATGGAATTTATATAGCGCTGTATCTTGCACAGACAAATCAAAGCGCTTACGCTCACACGATCTCACATGACCATGGCCGGTCTCACCACGGCAACAACGCTCTCTGTACTTTACGCAGATTCTGGTGCACGGAGAAGCCAACGAAATGGCTCGGCTGAAGGCGGCGTTGATCCGGGAGTACGAGGATGACCCCGACTACAAGATGGAGGTCCACAACCCCCGCAACACCAGTGCTGTGGAGCTGCACTTTCGTGGGGAGAAAATGGCCAAGGTCAGTTGGGGTTGTGACGGAGTGGACTGGACTGGAGTGGAGTGGAGTGTGGTGGTGTTGTGTGTTTAGTGTGTGGTGGTGGTGGTGGTGTTTTGTGTTATGGGATCCCTTTTCGGTCGTAGATTGATCTGTGTGTGGAGCCGTGTTTTAATAATAATAATAATGCATGGAATTTATATAGCGCTGAATCTTGTAAAGCAACAAATCAAAGCGCTTTTTTGCTGCCATTGAAAAAGTTTTTTCTAGTGTGGAGAATTTGGTTTGGTTTGGTTGGGAGGGGGGGGGGGGGTTGGCACATTTCAGAAAGACTGATTAAAATCGGTGTAAGAAAGTCCAACAAAATCGTCCACTATATCCAAGCATATGCACCATGTAACGATTCGTACTCAGAAGAGGAGAAAGACTCATTCTATCAAGAGCTCTCAACCTCATCAACAGCACCCCTGACAAAGAGGACCTGTATGTCATGGGTGATTTCAACGGCAGAGTTGGTGAGAGAAGAAACCCGTGGACAAAACATCTTGGACCCCACAGTGACCACAGAACACCTTGCAATTACAACGGGAACCACGTGCTGGAACTATGTGCAGAGCATGATCTGATCATCACCAACACCTTTTTCCAACACCGAGCCTCCCAAATTTACACCTGGTACAAATGGAACGATCTCAACATCTCGTCTCAAATCGACTTTATACTTGCAAGATCTAGAACACGTTACGCCATCAAAGACTCAAAAGCCATCCCCAATGCCAACCTTGACTCTGACCACAGGCCTGTCATTCTAGCCACCAGTACTCAGAAGAAGAAAATAACAACTGCTAGGAAGAACCAGCCTGAAAAGATCAACCTCCTCAAACTGGAAGAGAAAGAAGTGCAAGAACAGATTCACAGTGCTATTAAGGTGAAACTTGACTCCATTGATACAACACCTCTCAACATGGAGCAAGTCTGGGACACCTTCAAGCCAGCTCTCTTGAACACCTTAAGGGAAGTTTGCGGGACAAAGAAATGTGGAGGTAAAAAACAGGAAAGCTACAGCTTGGTGGAACCAAGAGGTGAAGGAAGCCATCAAAGAAAAAAAGCAGCTATATAAAGCTTGGGCCAAGACCAAGACAGAAGAGGACTACGCCAAGTACAGAATCGCAAGAAGACATAGTAATCGTGTTGTGAAAGCCTCCAAAGAAAAATCTTGGGCGACTTATGGAGAGAAGTTAACCCTAGTAGCGCGGTTCCCGGAATATTCCGGGAACCGCGGGTCTAGGCTGTGTGGCGGATCCCGGAATATTCCGGGATGACATGGGTGGTCATAGTTGAAAGCTTACTTTCGCTTTCAAAGGTCAGCCAATGAATGTTAAGGCCGTTGTAGGCCCGCAGAAAGGGGTGAAGGTCGTTTGACACACACAAGCAACGAAGAATCTGATTGGTTAAGAGTGTATTTTTAATTTTTTTCGGACCAGCCGAGATCGTCTTCAACAAAAATGGCGGCCAGTGTTTGCACTAGAATTTCTTCAAGCGTTTTTTCGAGCTTTTTTACAATATTGACAGCGAGGAGGAGTTTTAGAGGCTGGATTTGGTTGAAATAAACAATAAGAGAGATGATGAGGTAAGG
Organism: Rapana venosa; assembly: GCA_028751875.1. Lineage (NCBI taxonomy): Eukaryota > Metazoa > Mollusca > Gastropoda > Neogastropoda > Muricidae > Rapana > Rapana venosa. The sequence goes on along the minus strand of CM054158.1, from coordinate 48,773,195 downwards.
ATTGTGGAATATTTTTGAAAAACTTGGTTAAAATCGATCGCGATCGGACTGAATCGAGCGGTGCTAGTTTTTGCTGGATGGACTTCTTCGCTGCTCGGCGATTTCGACGTCACAGATTGTTTTACTTTATTTTGACGCAACGAGGCTTCGAAATAACTGTTGTTGAGTCAAATCGCTATGCTGCTGAATACTTTGCATCACATGAAATAAAGCGATCTTTGTATTTTCGTCATAGAAAGCCACCACTTCGCACATTCCGCCATGACGGTCACGATGGCGTGGATCCTTTCGCTGAACTTTTCCGAGTATTTGGTGACCGTTAAAGCGATACAAACTCCTTATTTTTTTAAAACTAATGTCAAGAAATAGTGTTTACCTAATCATGACATTTATGCACCGCAAGAACTTTGCTTATCGTGTTAACCCTAGTGGCGCGGTTCCCGGAATATTCCGGGAAAGGCGGGTCTAGGCTGTGTGGCGGATCCCGGAATATTCCGGGATGACGTGGGTGGTCATAGTTGAAAGCTTACTTTCGCTTTCAAAGGTCAGCCAATGAATGTTAAGGCCGTTGTAGGCCCGCAGAAAGGGGTGAAGGTCGTTTGACACACACAAGCAACGAAGAATCTGATTGGTTAAGAGTGTATTTTAATTTTTTTTCGGACCAGCCGAGATCGTCTTCAACAAAAATGGCGGCCAGCGTTTGCACTAGAATTTCTTCAAGCGTTTTTCGAGCTTTTTTACAAAATTGACAGCGAGGAGGAGTTTTAGAGGCTGGATTTGGTTGAAATAAACAATGAGAGAGACGATGAGGTAAGGATTGTGGAATATTTGTGAAAAACTTGGTAAAAATCGATCGCGATCGGACTGAATCGAGCGGTGCTAGTTTTGCTGGATGGACTTTTTCGCTACTCGGCGATTTCGACGTCACAGATTGTTTTACTTTATTTTGACGCAACGAGGCTTCGAAATAACTGTTGTTGAGTCAAATCGCTATGCTGCTGAGTACTTTGCATCACATGAAATCAAGCGATCTTTGTATTTTTGTCATAGAAAGCCACCACTTCGCACATTCCGCCATGATGGTCGCGATGGCGTCGATCCTGTCGATGAACTTTTCCGAGTATTTGGTGACCGATAAAGCGATACAAACTCCTTATTTTTTGAAAACTAATGTCAAGAAATAGTGTTTACCTAATCTTGACATTTATGCACCGCAAGAACTTTGCTTATCGTGTTAAAATCGATCCGGGGCCCTGACAGTGGAACAGTGATCAGTAGTGCGAACATGATTTTTTTTTGTTGATTTTTTTTTACATAATCATAAACACTACACACTATTATAAAATTATACTCATTTACAAGCATATTATCTCTTCTTTCCAGTGATCTATAGCTTAACACATTTAATTCAGTTTTATATATCAATATCAAGGGTTGTTTGAGCCCACCATGCTCCAAAACAATGCTAGCCAATGTTAATTCAGCCAATAGAAGTGAGGCTTGTTGCTGTTTATTTAGCGCTACTAGGGTTAAAATCGATCTGGGGCCCTGACGATGGAACAGTGATCAGTAGTGCGCACACGATTTTTTTTTTTGGATTTTTTTTTACATAATCATAATCACTACACATTATTATAAAATTACACTCATTTAAAAGCATATTATCTGTTCTTTCCAGTGATATATAGCTTAACACATTTAATTTAGTTTTATATATCAATATCAAGGGTTGTTTGAGCCCACCCTCCTCCAAAACAATGCTAGCCAATGTTAATTCAGCCAATAGAAGTGAGGCTTGTTGCTGCATATTCAGCGCTACTAGGGTTAAGTGAAATTTGCAAGAACTCCCCAAGAGAATTTTTCAAAAGTGTGAAGACGATGAGAGTAAGAGATGAGCCATTCAATCCAACAACAGTAGTGAATGATGCAAATGGAGAGGCACTGCACAAAGAAGAGGAAATTCTGAAACGATGGGAAGATTACTTTAAAGATCTTTTAAACCCATCTGGAGTACAAGCTTCCAGCTCTCAATTCTCACCACGCTATAAAGACCAGTTAGAGCCCCAAATCCTTGAAGCTGAAACAAGAAAAGCAATTAAGACCAGCCCAAAGGGCAAAGTGGCAGGTGATGACGGCATAACAACTGAAGCCATCCTTGCATGCGGAGAAACGGGAGTTAAGTGGCTCACCATCATCTTCCAGAAAGCATGGGAAGAGAGGAAAGTACCAATGGACTGGCAAAATGCAATAGTGGTGCCAATTTGGAAGAAGAAGGGCAGCAAGAGAGACTGCAGCACCTACAGAGGCATTTCACTTCTCAGCCATGTAGGGAAAATGTATGCAAAGATTCTGGAACAGCGCACAAGAGCCAAAGCAGAACACCTACTGAGCAATGCCCAGTTTGGCTTTCGGAAAGGAAGAGGGTGCACAGATGCCATTTTCGAACTCCTGACAGCTGTGTGAAAGAGCCATCGAATACAACCAAGACCTGCATACAGTATTCGTTGACCAAGAAAAAGCTTTCGACCGAGTCAACAGAGACAAGCTCTGGAAGATCCTGGAGCAGTACGACGTGAAGGGGCAGTTGCTTGATAACATCAGAGCAATCTATGCCAACAGTATGAGCGCAGTCCGAACAGCCAGTGGAACATCCGACTGGTTCCCGGTTACGTCAGGAGTCAGGCAAGGCTGTGTACTCTCTCCCCTTCTCTTCGTGATCTACATGGACCAGATCACAAAGGAAGCCAACCCAGATCTTGAGGCCCTGAACGAACTTTTATTTGCTGACGACCAGTCCCTGATGAATCAGAACAAAGCAGCTCTTCAAGATCACACAGACCAACTCAACACAAGCTGCGAGAGGTATGACATGAAGATCAGTATCACCAAAACAGAAGTTATGTCTGTCAGCAGAAATCCAGGAAAGCTGGACATCAACATCAACGGCACCCAGCTGAAACAGACCAAAGAATTTAAATACCTTGGCAGCCTCTTCACTGAAGATGTAAAATTGGACAGAGAGATAGAAACAAGATGCCAGAAAGCGAATGCAGTCAGTTACCAACTCGCCCCCCTTCTAAAACATTCCAGCATCCCAATGAGCACCAAGGCAAAACTCATCAACGCCATCTTCGTTCCAACACTCACATACCAGTGTCAGACATGGGCCCTAACAAAAGCCTTAGAGAGAAAATTGGTCATGTGAAATGCGCTGCCTGAGAAAAGCTGTCAACAAGACCAGACGCGACAAGATCAAGAATGAGGTGATCAGAGACATGGTCGGACTAACACCAATTCTCCACCATATCGAACAACAAAGGATCAGGTGGTTTGGTCACCTCACTAGAATGCCGCCCAACCAACCAGCCCTACGGGCATACACCACCAAACACAATGGCTGGAAAGCCAGAGGTAGACCAAGGAGACGATGGAGCGACTCCGTGGCTGACACCCTGCGAGCCCATGACCTGTCACTACATCAAGCCTCCCGCCTAGCTGCAGACAGACGTCTGTGTCTCCCCGCGACGCCGAAGGGCACCAGCGGAAGATGAAAGAAAGAAGAAGAAGATTGAAAAAGTTTTTTCTAGGGTGGAGAATTTGGTTTGGTTTGAGTGGGGGGGGGGGGGGGGGGGTTGGCACATTTTCACAGCTTTGGTTTTTTAGGCCCGCCTAAGCACCACAGAGTGGCTATCGCTCCATACCTAGGGTGGAGCAGCACACTGGTGGTATACTGTATTTTTTATATAAAAAAAGGGTAAAGGTGTCCCCAAACCTGTACGGTTGTAGGGGAGTGAGGCGTCAGAGACCTCACTTCTCTAGGGGGCCAGTGTATTGAGGGCAGCGGCGCCCATCTCCTCTCCCTCGCTGCTTTACCTTCCCTGACCCTGAAGAGGCAGGTACCCATTTACGGCTGGGGGAACTGTACTGAAGCCAAGGCGCGCAAACGGTCACCCATCCAAGTGGTAATCATGCTCGATACTGCTTAACCTTGGCTAGGGGAAAGCAAGCGCTCCGACCACTGAGCTATCCCGTCCCCATACCGTATAAAGGCAGCGATTTTTTTTGCTAGGCAGAAGTACCTTCCAACCAGGCTCAAACCGGGAGGGGCTGTTGGAAATCTGAAACATTACGAACAGTATGTGCGCTTCCAGAGTGGACAGACAGGAGAACACACGTATACAACACAAACTGGGAACAAGAAGAAAACTACCGAAATCAAGAAATGAAAGGGAAATGAAGTCATATAGGCCATGCCGTTATGAGACCAAGATGCAGACCTCATGAAGACGCAAACTGTCTTCCAAAGCAAGACCAAGGCAGAAGAAAAGAACAAAGGCAGACCCCCAGCTTTTCTCACCGGCAACATCACGGAATCCTGTGGCAGAAGAATCCATGAAGTCAGCAGGGCAGAACAGCGAAGACTGGAGCAAATGGAGAAGGAGGAGGAGGAGCATGTCTCTTCCGAAGAACTTTTGGGGGAGTGGAGTCTGTAGTGATGTCGACTCCAGGGGAACAAAAATATCCTCACAAACGGGCATCTTGGTGGTGGCTCAATCCTGGGCCGTCACAATTGTGAGCGCAATGCTCTAACCACTAGCTTATCCTGTCCCCCTGATGAGATGTCTGATGATCATGATCATGATGAGGAGGATGACGATGCCATTGGGGGGTGGGTGGGGGAGTTGGCTTCATAGGCACCAGAGAAGGGTCGTCTGTGGATAATGATGAATGAGATGTGCAGTGATAGCAAGATTTGTGATGGTGATAATGATGATACTCAGGATGGTGATGAAAATCAGGATGATGATGTTCAGAATGGTGATGATAATCAAGATGATGGTGATCATGATGATGTTCAGGATGATATTCAGTATGGTGATAATGATACTCAGGATGGTGATGGTGATCATGATGATATTCAGGATGGTGATGGTGATCATGATGATGTTCAGGATAGTGATGGTGATCATAATGATATTCAGGATGGTGATAATGATCATAATGATGATAATCAGGGTGGTGATGGCGATGATGATTATAATTATATAATCATCTGGAAGAGGAGGAGGAGGAGGATGACAACGGTGACAATAATGATTTGATGATGATGGTGGTGATGGAGATGATGACAATAATAATGATAATGACTATGATGATGACTATGATGATAATGATGATGACTATGATGACAATGATGATGATAATGATGACTATAATGATGATAATGATGACTATAATGATGATAATGATGACTATGATGATGATGATGATGGCAGGTGGTGGGGGAGCTGGCCGCTCAGCCTCCAGAGGAGAGTCACACAGTGTCCGGCATCTTGGTCAAACGCAACTTCAACTTTCACCTCTTGACCCCCAAAGATTTGCATAGTCAGTCACCTCGTTTTTGATTGGTTTTTGTTTGTGTGTGGGTGAGGGGGGTATTTAAGAGGAGTGAAGGCAAGATAATGTTTGATTGGTATTGAGGAGTGAAGGCAAGATAATGTTTGATTGGTTTTTTGTTTGTGTGTGGGTGAGGGGGGTATTTAAGAGGAGTGAAGGCAAGATAATGTAAAAGATATTCAACATGAACGTTATCAGAATGCCTATACTGCAAGAAGTTATGTATTGATATGGTATCGCAAACACTCACATACATGTACATACACACACACACACACACTCACTTTGTGTTAGGGCTAATAAGAAGTCGGATAATTCAGTATTTGAAGTTTGTTAAAGTTAGTTTTTATATTTCAACTTTGTTATCTGACATGGTTTTACCTATTGTTCAGTTTTTCGTGTTGGGAATTTTTTTTTTTTTTTGGGGGGGGGGGATCTAAAATAACTTAATGTGAATAGACGTTAAACTGAAGATATCACACACACACAAAAACCATATGGCCGTACTCAGGTATATGTTTATATACACACACACACACACACACACACCACATACAATCATTTTCTTGTGAATAACACTTCATATATATATATATGTCTTCATGCCTTTACCTCACAATGTATTACCATTTTTCTTCTTTTCTTATACATTCTTCTTCTTTTTTTTCTTCACTTTTTCATTGTTGTGTGTGTGTGTTCCGTACACTCTTTTTCTTTCCTTTTTCTTGGTTAAATAATTCTTTTACTTTTTTGTCTTTTTCTTTTTTTTTTTTTTTTAATTAAAAAAAACATTTGGGTGGCTAAGACATAGGTCTTCATCTTGTTTTTTAGTCTTTTTGTGTGTGTTTGGGTTTTTTGTTGTTGGTTGTGTTGTTTTTTGGGGAAGGGGTGGGGGGAGGGGGGGGTTGCTCCTTGGTTAAAGTGCAGAGGTTCCCCAAATTTTTGTGTATGCGACTATTCCCCCACCCCACAATTTATTTTATTTATTTATTTATTCATTTATACCACTTTAAGTCACGAGATTTCTCTGCATGAAATTCGGGCTGCTCTACTCAGGGAGAGCGCGTCGCTACAAGAGCAGCGCCACCTTTTTGTTTCTTTTTTTTGGTCTGCAACTGTATTTGTTTCCCCTATCAGAGTGGCTTTTTTTCTACAGAATTTTGCCAGGGGACAACTCTCTTGTTGCCGTGGTTCTTTTACATGCGCTGAAAATTTTGTGTAACACACGGGACCTTCGGTTTATCGTCTCATCCGAAAGACTAGTGCCAGCCCATAACGTTAATGGATGGGAAAAGTTTGCCCAATGATTCGAAACCGCACCCGGACTTTTCGCTTTCTAGACAGGCGCGTTACCTGTAGACGACCTTGGCTTCAGTACAGTCCCCCAGTTCACCCAGCTGTAAATGGGTACCTGCCCTCTTTAGGGTCAGGGAAGGTAAAGCAGCGAGGGAGAGGAGATGGGTGCTGCCCTCAATATGCTGGCCCCTAGAGAAGTGAGGTCTCTGACGCCTCGCTCCCCTACGACCTTTTAGGTTATGAGACACCTTTACCTTTACACACACACCTTCTTCTTCTTCCTTGTTTTGTCATGTTTCTCCCAGGGGAGGTTTGGCATTGATGAGCCTTCTCCATCTCTCTCTGTTTTGAGCTTCCTCCTTATTTATGCCCCTTTCTCTAAGATCATCTGCAATACAGGCAGCCCAGGTTTGCTAGGTCTTCCCTTTGGTCTCTTTCCATCCACTACGAAGTTCATTGCTCTTTTTATGATGTGGTGGTCTGCTTTCTGTTGAACGTGCCCAAACCAGCGCAGTCTATTGGTACTAGCTACAGACTTCAGATCATCAACATTGCACATTCTCCATAGTTCTTCATTCATGATCCTGTCTTCCCATTTGATCTTTGTCATGTAGCATAACATTCGGTTTTCACAGCTCTTCAACAAACGTTCGACGGTTTTTGTGAAAACCCACGTCTCCGAGCCATACAGGAGAACACGTCTGATGCAGGCCTTGCATATCAGACAGCGTCTCTCCAGTGGGATTTTCTGATTTCCGAGCAGACTTGCCAATTCTTTCTATTTCTTCCAAGCACTCGCAATCCTGGTTCTGACAGTTTTTATATAATAATAATAATAATAATAAATGGAATATGTATAGCGCTATATCTTGCAAAGACAAATCAGAGCGCTTGCATTCAACATATTCTTACAGAGTCATGCAGCCAATAACTATCAAAAGCTTAAACAAAATTCAAATGTACGCACCTATATATACAAACAAACACACACACACACACACACAGGTTGTAGGCTTTGGCAGGGTAATGGGATTTTGGCTGTTGAAGGCAGGGGCAGTTTTGAGATGAAAAAGAGGGGGGAAAAGTTAGGTTTGAAACAAGTATGTCTTGGGGCTGGATTTAAATGTGTCATATGTAGGCCTCTGTCGAAGAGAGAGAGGAAGGTTGTTCCAGATGGATGGACCAGAAACAGAGAAAGAGCGACGACCAACGGTGGACTGGTTGAATCTAGGTATTCGTAAGCACACGGTATCTGCAGCAGAGCGGGGGAGGGAACGAGAAGGAGTGTACAGGTGAAGACATATATATATCTGTATCTGTCAGTTAGGGGACGGGATAGCTCAGTGGTCGGAGCACTCGCTTCCCCCCAGCCAAGTTAAGCAGCGTAGAGCGTGGTTACCACTTGGACAGGTGACCGTTTTTACGCCGCGCTTGGCTTCAGTACAGTCCCTTCCCCAGTTCACCCAGCTGTCAATGGGTACATACCCTCTTTAGGGTCAGGGAAGGTAAAGCAGCAGAGAGGGAGAGGAGATGGGCGCCACCGCCCTCAATACGCTGGTCCCTAGAGAAGTGAGGTCTCTGACGCCTCGCTCCCCTTACGACCTTCTAGGTTATGATAGGACTCCTTTACCTTTACCTATCATCACCTAGAGAAGTGAGGTCTCTGACGCCTCGCTCCCCTTACGACCTTAATATAGGTTATGGTAGGACTCCTTTACCTTTCCTTTACCTGTATCTGTCAGTAGTTAAGGACGGAGGTGGACGGTGTTTTGCAGGCTACACGGACCTGGCCATGAGCACGGTGACTCAGCGCCTGAGCATCGCCTACTCGGGCAGCGTGCAGCTGCTGCGCTACTATCTGGGCCAGCTGGCAGGGGACGTCACCCAGAGCACGGTGGGCGGCAACGTCGTCCTCACCGTCTTCAGCTCCATCCTCATCACCCTCCACTCCCACATGGCCCTGGTGGAGGTCAGTCCGTCCTCCGGCAAGGTCGTTGTTGGAAGGTCGTTGGAAGGTCGTGGGTCGTAGGTGACCTTTCAGATGCGACGTTGACTTTTTCTGCATTAGCTTAGATAAGGGTTAGGTGGGGTGGGTGGAGGGGGGGGGGGGGGGGGGGGGGGGGGGGGGGGGGGGGGTTGCTGCGCTGAAGTGTTCAGGCCGTGTTAATGTGGGCAAGCTTTGGTTGGGGTTGTTTTGGGTTTTTTTTGGGGGGGGGGGGGTAGGTGTGTGGGGGGGGGGGGGGGTCTGGATTTTGTTGTAGGTCTTTTATTTTTTTGTTCCTTGGCTAGAGCTCCGAGGTTCACCAATGGTGAGATTTGTGCGTGTGTGACCTTTTTTTTTTTTTTTTGCCCCCCCCCCCATTGAGGGATGCTTCGATTTGTTTGTTTTTTACAAGATTCAGCGCTCTATAAATTCCATATATTATTATTATTATGTGGGCAAGTTGAAGGCAGCAGAGCCCTGGGGGTTTTTTTCGGGACAGGGAGATGCGTGCTAGGTGTGTGTGTGGTCATGGTGTCCATCCCACGTGTCAGAGGTGGTCTGCCTTTTGTACAAAAGGTGTGATGGGAGTTTTGATGTATTTGCAGTATATTCTGCATGCTTTAAGGCCTTCGAGTCATAGTCTTGTGTGAAGAAGTTCAGAGGATGACCTTGGGGTTTTGACATGCTTGCAATCTATTCTGCGTGCTTTTACACAAAGGACCTCATATCCCTGTCTAATGTGAAGAAGTTCAGAGGATGACCTTGGGTTTTTGATATGTATACAATACATTCTGTGTGCTTTTACACAAAGGATCTCTTGTTATAGTCTTCAGGCTTTTTCCGTCCGAGTGAAAGTGTTCTGGTTGGTCACTGAAGAACAAGGTCGTTTTAATGAATCTGGTTTTGGTTTTATCTCATTTTACGTGTGGTTGATATGGGTTCTCCCACAACGCGGTGCCTGTCCTGGGTTGACCCTTATGGTTGGCCAGGGCGTTGATACAAGGAACGACAGTAGAGTTGGTTTTATACCCTGTTTTAATCTGTATATAGCTGCACAGTTTTAATCCGAGGTTTACAATTTTACAAGGTGACAGCCCTGATATGGCCTTTGTGGTCAGCAGGGCTTTAAACAACAGGATTGGATTGGATCATAGTCTTGTGTGAAGAGTTTTGGAGGAGTACCGGTGTCATCAACTCCATGGGGGGAAAACTCTGAAACGGACACCTCAGAGACCCGAACTCATGCCCTCGGTTTACATCAGATCTTGAGCAGGACACTGACCGACCACTAGGCTAGTTGGGGGGGGGGGGGGGGGACCTTTGGTCAATTGTTACAATGTGTATACTTCACATTATCAGTTGTTGCTATGTTTTTATCTTATGTGACTGTATATAATAATAGATGGAATTTGTATAGCGCTATATCTTGCAAAGACTAATCAAAGCGCTTGCAATCAACATATTCTTACAGAGTCATGCAGCCATTAACTATTAATAGCCTAAAGAAATTCAAATATACGCACCTACACACACACACACAGAGGTTATACTCTTTGGCAGGGTAATGGGATTTCGGCCGTTGAAAGCAGGGACAGTTTTGAGATGAAAGAAGAGGAGAAAAAATCTTAGGAAAGAAGAAAAAAAATGTCTCGAGGCTAAATTAAAATGCGTCTTAAGTAGGCTTTTGCCGAAGAGAGAGAGGGTGGTCATTCCAGATTGATGGATCAGAAATTTTAAAAAAGGAGCAACAGCGCCAACAGTGGATTGGTTGAAGCTAGGTACTTGTAAGCACAAGGGAGGGAACAAACATTGTTGGTTGTTAGGCTGTGGATTTGGGTACATTATCACTGTTATTACTGTTTATGTTACGAGTTGTGTTGTGTTTTTCAGTGGGTCTCCAACCCTGTGACGGACATGTATGCTGATTCTGTCGTCGTCGTCATCCTGAGAGCAGAAAACGACCCCATGCCCCATAAAAGTATGTCCGGCTTCTTCGGCTTCTCAGCGAATTTTGTGGATTTTTGTTTGTTTTGTTTGAGCTTTTTGTTGTTGTTGTTATTAGTTTATTTTTTTGTGCAGGTTTTGTTTTGTTTTGGGGGTGTTGTTTGTGTGAGGGGTTTTTTGTTGATTTTTTAAAAAAAAATATGTAGTTGGATTTTTTGTTTTGCTTTTTTTTTTGTTGTCTTCTAGGGTTTTGGAATTTTAAAAAATTTTAAACTTCCCCCGTGGGGATGCCGGGAGCCTGTCACTATAAACAGCATCCCCACCTTCTGGAAATTCTGTGCTAGAATTTTCCTCTTTTCTATCCCTTTATTTATTTATTCTTTTATATCGAGGATCATGGAATTAACACTTATGTGCTTTTTTACATCCAGTCCACGTGTGTATGCGGTTTTGTCAATTTTATCATCCATTCCCACCGGCACACAATGGCCTCCTCTTACGAAAAGCATGAACAGGAATTAACATGTGCGCAAGATGTCCTGCGACTTTGTTTGGCAAACAAAAAACAAAACAAAAAAGTTTCTTTGTTTCTGCCTTGTTCCTTTTCTTGCTGTCACCTCCTTCTTGTCTATTTCTGCCTTTCTGGTCCATTCTCCTGCGGTTGTTGTTTTTTTTCCCAGAAAGACTTAAAAGAAAATAACTCTCTCTTATGCCGAAGTCGGATGCGCTGGGCCTGACTTGTCAGGCGCTTAACGGCAGCATGATGCATTTTCGTTCATCTAACGGACAACAGTAGTTGGTGTCTGAGCGTTCGATGACAAAGAAGAAGGATTTTAAAAATAGTCACAAAAAAAGGTGAATAAGGCCTCACTATACAGATTTTTCCCTGGGGTATTTTGTCTTTGGGGGGGGTTCTTGTGAGGGTGGGTGGGAGATTGGGGGGTGTTGTTATATTTCTGTTTTCGTCAGGCTTTAATTTTATGCCTGAGTAAGGGGACGAGATAGCTCAGTGGTCAGAGCACTCGCTTTCCCCCAGCCAAGCAGCATCGAGTGTGGTTTCCACTTGGATAGGTGACCGTTTGCACGCCTTGGCTTCTGTACAGTCCCCCACTTCACCCAGCTGTAAATGGGTACCTGCCTCTTTAGGGGTCAGGGAAGGTAAAGCAGCGAGGGAGAGGAGATGGGCGCCGCCCTCAATATGCTGGCCCCTTGAGAAAGTTGAGATCTCTGACGCCTCGCTTCTCTACCACCACATAGGTGATGGGGACACTTTTACTGAATAACCAACCAATAGAAAATCGGTAGTCGCTACATTCAGGCTCTGTGGGTGTGTGTGTGTGGGTTTGTTTGTTTTTTATTCTTTTATATAGAGGATAATGGAATAAGCATTTATGTGCTTTTTTACATCCAGTCCCCGTGTGTTTGCGGTTTTGTAAATTCTGTCATCAGTTCCCACCGGCACACAATGGCCTGCTCTTCCGAAAAGCGGAACAGGATTTAACGTGTGCGCAAGATGTTCTGCGTACGTTCGCACACGGGGCCTCGGTTTACAGTCTCATCCAAAGGACTTTTTGGGTAGAGAGGAGTCTGCACTGATGTTAACTCCAGGGAACGGGAATCGAACCCGGGTCGCCAGATTGCGAGCGCAATGTTCTTACCACTAGGCTATCCCGTCCCCCTCGTGTGTGTGTGTGTGAGAGAGAGAGAGAGACGAAGCCAGCAGACTTGGCTGTGATGAATGTTGTCGTCTGCTCTCAGCCCTGCCGTCGGTGCTGAGTGTGGACAAGGCTCACTTCCAGGAGTGTCTGCTGGAGACCTTGCAGGAGATGTTCGGCCCAGACTGCACCGACAAACTGTTCCAGCGCGACCGCCTCTCCGTCCTCATCGACAGCAAGAAAGCCTTCATCAGCTTGGAAACTCTGGTCGGTGGGGATGGGGGGTTGGGGTTTTTGGCGTGTCTTTGTTGTTGTCGTGGTTTGTTTGTTGTTTCCTTAGTCTTGTCGTTGTCGTCGTTTGTTTGTTGTTTTCTTAGTCTTGTCGTTGTCGTGGTTTGTTGTTTTCTTAGTCTTGTCGTTGTCGTGGTTTGTTTGTTGTTTTCTTAGTCTTGTCGTTGTCGTGGTTTGTTTGTTGTTTTCTTAGTCTTGTTGTTGTCGTGGTTTGTTTGTTGTTTTCCTAGTCTTGTCGTTGTTTGTTTGTTGTTTTCTTAGTCTTGTTGTTGTCGTTTGTTTGTTGTTTTCTTAGTCTTGTCGTGGTTTGTTTGTTGTTTTCTTAGTCGTGTCGTTGTCGTTGTTTGTTTGTTGTTTTCCTAGTCTTGTCGTTGTCGTGGTTTGTTTGTTGTTTTCCTAGCCTTGTCGTTGTCGTGGTTTGTTTGTTGTTTTCTTAGTCTTGTCGTTTGTTTGTTGTTTTCCTAGTCTTGTCGTGGTTTGTTTGTTGTTTTCCTAGTCTTGTCGTTGTTGTGGTTTGTTTGTTGTTTTCCTAGTCTTGTCATTGTCGTCGTTTGTTTGTTGTTTTCCTAGTTTTGTTGTTGTGGTTTGTTTGTTGTTTTCCTTGTCTTGTCGTTGTTGTGGTTTGTTTGTTGTTTTCCTAGTCTTGTCGTTGTTGTGGTTTGTTTGTTGTTTTCCTAGTCTTGTCATTGTCATGGTTTGTTGTTTTCCTAGTCTTGTCGTTGTCGTCGTTTGTTTGTTGTTTTCCTAGTCTTGTCGTTGTCGTCGTTTGTTTGTTGTTTTCCTAGTCTTGTCATTGTCATGGTTTGTTGTTTTCCTAGTCTTGTCGTTGTCGTCGTTTGTTTGTTGTTTTCCTAGTCTTGTCATTGTCGTCGTTGGTTGTTTTCTAGTCTTGTTGTTAATGTTATGGTGGGGTTTTTTTGTTTTGGGGGGTTTTGTGGAGGGTTTTTTTTTGTTTGTTTGTTTTTGTTGTTTAGGGTTGGGGGGGGGGGGTGAAGGAAGTTTGTTTTGCTTTTTTTTTTGTCTTTTTGTTTTTCTTTGGGGTTTTGGTTTTGTTTTTTTGTTTGTTTTTGTTTTGGGGTGTGTTTTGTTTTTTTTTTGTGGGGGGGGGGGGGGGGGGGGGGGGTGTCTTTATATTGTTCTGTTTTTTCATCCATTACTCCGTTAAGTGTTGTTTTTTTATTTTATCTTTGTCATATTCTTCAACTAGGTGGGGGGGGGGTATCTTTGGGCCTTTTTTTTTCTTATTTTACAGTCATGTTGATACATTTTATTTAACAATTTATTTTCCTTTTCTTTTTTTCCTGTTTGCTACAGTTATTTGATCACGAAAAAAACAGTATAGACAAAAAAATTGTCAGTTTTAATGAAAAATTGAACAGAAAGTCTTGGATACAAAAAACACTGTCATCTAAGAGAGTGGGCCACTGTTAAGAAAATGTCTCTTTGTTTGCAAATGGAGCCTTTGGCAAAGGGATGGTTCAGGAAATAAATTGATGGGGTGGGGGGGGTGTTGTGAATCAGAGTACATGCGAGTCATTTTTTCTCCTTGAGTTGACTTGTCTCTGAGTAAAAATGATTAAAAACAGACTGTACACAAGTGGTTGACTTGTTGTTAGTTTGTTGTTTTGGTTTGTTTCATTGGTGTGGGGATTTTTGCTGTGTTTTGTTGTTGTTGGGGTTTGTTTGTTGTTGTGGGTTGTTGTTGTTGTTGTTGTTTTTTGGGGGGGTTTGTGGTTGTTTGAAAAGTTGTTTTGGGGGGTTTTGTGTTATGTAAGCAACAACTGCAATCTAACGATAGCCCCCCCCCCCCCGCCTTTTTTTTATAAAGTATGTGTGTGTGTTTGTCTAAATTTAAAATCTGTAAATTTTATTATGTGAATGGCTGCGATGCACGTGAATGATTTGAATGCAAGCGCTTTGATTTTTGCTTGCTTTGCAAGATAGGAGCGCTGTGAAGATTCCATATATCATTATAATTATCATTATGTAAAGCATTACCATTGGGTGTGTGTGATTGAGCGCTATAAAGATTCCATACATCGTCAGCATCATCATCATCATTATTTATCATCATCATCATCATGATTATTATTATCATCATTATTTATCATCATCATGATTATTATTATCATCACCATCATATTATTATCGTCATCATGATTATTATTTAGCCCAGGCCAAAAGCTGTGTCAGGTTATTGATGTCAGCTAATTGCCAAGGCCTACATTAAAATGTTGTTATGTTTAAAATGTTGTGTTGAGATTGCCTTCAGCCATGACAAACTCTTAACATAACAACAACCTGCACTCTCCTTTATAGGAGAAAAATCCTCTGAAGTCGGAGTATGGCTGCCTATATGGCGAGGTACTTGAAAAGAGTCATACACGCAAACTTCTCATCCGGTGTACTTCCCATCTCACAGTGATTCCCAGGTGGGATGATGAGTGAGTCAGAGTGTGGCATGTTCTGGGTGACCCCCAGGGTGTAAAGCTGGGGAACGCACAACAACAACATGATTATTATCATCATCATCATTATCGTCATCATCGTCATTATCAACATTGTTATCTAAACCTCGACACCAGCATGTGTGTGTGTGCTGACTGCTGCCTGCTGTGATATTTTCAGGAGGTGGAGTGTGAGGACGACAGCCTCCAGCAGCTGCTTCACTCCGTCGTCACCAAAGTGCACCACGCCATCTCCCCCATCCGAACCACCACCTCCGCCACCACCACCACCACCAAGTGACCACCCACCCCCCACACCACCACCCCACCCCCACCACCCCACCTCCTCTCTCAGTATCTCGTCAAGACAAACCACGTTGTGATCAGAAACCCTCGCAGTGAGGGTTCGTGTGTGTTATCCTGGAGTGGTTTCTTCAGAAACTGCGATGTCCAACGCTTCGAAATGAGAGCACAGTGCGGGGTTGTTGTTTTTTTTTGGGGGGTGTTGCCGTTTTTGAACTGCGGTGGGACGTGAGGTGGGAAGATGAAGTGTGAGAGACGCGTGCATGGTTGTTTGGAAGGTGTTATGTGGCTGATACTGTGAGGAGTTGTGTCGGTAACGACAGATTTTTTTGTTGAATTTGTGTATGATGCTTGTCAGTATGAGAGCACTTTGTGTGTGTGTGTTGTGTGTGTAAATGTGTGTGGGTTTGTGGATGTGTGTGTATTGTATTTGAATGTGGTGTGTGTATGTGTTGTGTTTGTTGTGTATGTGTGTGTTTGTGTGTGCATGTGAATATATTCCTGTATGTAAATGAGTGTGGATTTGTGGATGTGTGTGCTGTATGTGATGTGGTGTGTGTGTGTGCATTGTATGTGAATGAGGTGTGTGTGTGTGTATGTAAAAAGAGATGTAAACAAATGAAGGCAGTACATGATTAGACGTTCATCTAATCACAACAAATTCAGGCAGTAATAGGAGGCCACAGAGCATTGTGTCTGGTACTTGTGTTTTTATCCATGTACATGTCAGTGAATACCTGCCTCTTTAGGGTCAGGGAAGGTAAAGCAGCGAGGGAGAGGAGATGGGCGCCGCCCTCAATATGCTGGCCCCTGGAGAAACTGAGGTCTCTGACGCCTCGCTCCCCTACGACCGCATAGGTTATGGGACTCCTTTACCTTTTTACATGTGCCATGACACGTTGATGTTGAACTTACTGAACAGTTGAACCTACACCGCATACTGTTGTAGTTGATGATGCGTGAATGACTTGTTGGGAAACAAGGACACACGCACACAGAAAAAGAAACGCAATAATGGGTGGAGGTGCTGCTCTTGTGGCGACACACTCGCCCCTGGAGAGAGCCAGCCCCCAATTTCACGCAGAAAAAAAATCTGCCGTGACTTAAAAGCGGTATACAGGTACTTCAGGTTTGGGCCTGAAAATGACATCCTTTGCTGTAAGTTGATTAATTGAAGAAGCAGTGGAAAGCGAAGATATCTACACATAATTGGACAGGCTCCCCATAGACTTCTGGCCTAGGGGAATATACAGCATAACAAGCCTGTGTATGAGCTTGGAATGAGGGTAGCGGGACAGCAGTACAGGAACGTTACTGAAGATGAGGCAGCAGCAAAAATCAGAATGGATGTCTGCAGTCATGGCCCTGTGTGTTTCAGTCAGAGACATATGTGACACTCCACCACAAAATGAGTCGCGCAGCACCTGACCCACTTTTCTGCTAGGAGCCATTTTAGGGGGGGTGGGGGGGGGTTGTTGGTTTTGAGATTTTGATTGGTTAAAAAACTATCAGCTTTTTACTATCTTGTGCTGAAGTATCAAGGCGTAATTTTGTTTCGTTTTGCGTTAAAAGCGCATTTAAAGACTCCTAACTCCTCATCCTGACCCACCCATTACCGCGCAAAACTTGTCACTTGCTGATTTTGTCACTACCTGGAGTCTAAAATATCACTTTGTGTGAATAGACATAAAATCAAAGAAGAACCTGTAGTCTAGCATTTCAATTTGTAATAACTTTTCGTAGACTTGTCTGATTTGCAATTTGGGGGGTGGGGGTGGGGGGTGCATTGAATAGCCTTTTTTAAAAATTGCATGTTAATAAGAATTGACCTCCAGTGCATTGCACACAGCACACAAATCCAGCATAACTCGGTCAAGGGTCCAGGGCCCAGTGCTAAAATCAGCCCCTTCCTTTTACCAAGTCCAAGTGTGGTCAGTTCCTGCTGTAATCAGCACCAGCTGGGCTGGAATGGATAGCAGGCTCTGAGAGTGGCTGAAAATTTGGGGAAACTTCACCGTTGACTTCTAGCAGAGAATCGTGGGTGGTTTTGGAGGAAACTAGGCAAATACCGTCTTGTAAGCGCTTTGATTTGTTTTTTGCAAGATATAGCGCTGTATAAATTCCATGTATTATTATTATTATTATTAAACTGACAGCTGTGTGCAGTGCAACTGATTATGTGGTGGAGAGTCCACATATGTGTATTGACTGGGGTTTTGTTGTAGGAGAAAGTGAAGAGTGGTGTGACTGCAGGCCAGAGGATAAGTTAACTGCCTGACTGTGGTGTTCCATTCGTCACAGTGTGGTGAACATTCCATGAACAGACAGACAGACCCGTGTGTCCTCCTTCTTCACTGTGTACCAGACGGTGTGTTCCGTGGCATCTTCTCCTGCAATTAAAACGTTGTTTCATGACATCTTGCTTTCTGTTGCTTTTCTCTTCTTCTTTAAAAATAGTTGTGTCTTTTCCTTTGTCTTTTTTGTTTTGTTTGGGGGTGGTTTTTTTGGTTCCCCAGCAAGGGCTTTGAGGTTCACCAATGGTAAAATTTTGTGTATGCGACTGTGTTTGCCCACCATGAAGGTAGCCATATTCTAACTTTGGGGAAAGGTATACTGGGTATGCTCATGTTTCCGTAACCCACCGAACACTGACATGAAATACAGGATCTTTAATGTGATCTTCTGCATGTGTAGATACACGAAGGGATTTAAGGCACTGGCAGGTCTGCACATGAAGTTGACCTGGGAGATCATAAAATTCCTCGCCCTTAATTCACCAGAGGCCACTGAGATTTGAACCCATAACTTAATGGACCCATGGGATTGAAGTAGAACGGTATTAATGAACCACTCGGCTATAGTTATCGTCCATCTGTCTTTCCCATTGGACATTAGAGACATGAAAACAAAACCAGAGTGTTTTCAGGTTGGGAATACATAATTTATGTGCAAAAGTTGACATTGACACTTTCTCCTTCAAATCTGCAACCATACCAATGATGCTTAATTCACACTCTTACAAACATACTGGATCACTCACACCATCACACATAAGTACTGGAGGACGGGATAGCCTGATGGTTAGAGTGACATATTCATGATCTGCTGACCAGGGTTCGAATCTCATTCCTCTGGATTTAACATCAGTGCAGACTCCACTCTCCTCAAAAGTCCTTCGGATGAGGCTATAAACCGAGGCCCCATGTGCAAACGCACACAGAAAGCCTGCGCTCATGTTAAAACCCGTTCCGCTTTTCGGAAGAGTAGGCCATTGTGTGCCGTGGAAACGGATGACAAAATTTACAAAACTGCATACACACGGGGACTGGATGAGGAAAAAAGCGAGTGTTTATTCCATTATCCTCGAAATAAAGTAATAAATAAAAAATAGATCACACAATCACACTCAAGTACTGGTTCACATGTTTATTTCCGTACAACCACATCTTGCCGACTGTAACATGGATGACTTGGGTACAGCAGCAAGTCGGTTCTGCCAAACTTTCTCTCTCTCCCTCTCTCTCTCTCTCTCTCTCACTGCATTCTCTCCACCCCCGCCCCACCCCACCCCGCCCAGTCAGAAAAAATTCCCACCAACACTCACACCGATTCCTCAAGCACAAAGCACAGATCATGAGAAAAAAGATATATATCAAAGAGAGAGAGAAAGAAAAAAAAAACATGTCTTGGAACTTCGGTTGATTAACAATGCAAATTCTGTGAACAACGCAACTTTTTTTTTTTTTTTTTTTCAAAAATAACACAAAGACAAAAAATGTTCTAACGAAGCAAGATCTCGTTCATCAAACAAGTTCGGCTAGCGATGCAAGGTCCTGAACAAGAGGAGACAACTCTAAAATGATGCAAAAACAGCACGGTTTTTTTGTACAGAAAGAGGGGGAAAAAACGGTTTTCAACAATTCCGATAATGCAAAAAACATGGATAGGAAATGATGTAATTTTTTTTTTTAATTGTTGTCCATGCAGTCATGCTATGTACAGACAGCAAGCTCTCGGTATGACAGACAAACAGGCAGACGGACAGTCACCAGTTACCTCCACATGCAGCAGCAGCACCACCAGGAACGATTCTCTCCCACACAGTGTGGCCAGACAGACAGATATATATAGACAGAGATATAGATAGATAGATATATAGTTAGTTAGAGATATTGATAGTTAGGCAGACAGAGAGATAGATTAAGGTAGATAAGATGGATTGATACTAAGATAAGACAGACAGAGATAGACAAGATAGCAGTTCATGCACTACCGTCTCCCAATATTCGCCTTTCCTCACACAACCTCCCCTCTTTCTTTCCCCTTCAAACGACCATTCCTTTCAGCATCTGACACCCTAACCCCCCCACCACCCTGTCCCCTATCTTCTGTTTGATTCACTCAGTGTTACTACAGCCAAGCTGGAACAGAAAAGTTGAGCAGTAACAGCATATATATAGATTGTGTATTCAGGCCATCAGACCCAGGCCCAATAACTCTAGTCCGGGGTTTACCTGCAGTGGGTTTGTTTTGTTTAGGGTTGGGTGGGAGAGGGGGGAGGGTTTCACAACAGGATGAAAATATTTAGAGTATGGGGCAAAATAACCAAAAATATAAATAAAACTTGTTTACATCACATGCTCACACATACAAAAACTTTTTAACAAATTTTTAAACATACACACAACCCTCCATTCTCTTCTCCCCCCCTATTCTTCTCTCCTTCACACCCCCCCCCCCCCCCCCCCCTCCAAATAAAAAGGAAAAATGAAACAAGTAGCCAAAAAAAGTCAAAACTGCCCTGTTATTGTTACATCATAAAACTGCTACAACCAACAGAAATAATGAATCGGAAGGTGATAATACTCATCAGAGAGGAAAAGATAGGAAAAAAAAGAATTAAAAGAAGACCTATTATCTAAAGCAAAGTGTGATATAAGAGCCCTTGCATTATATATATATATATATATATATATATATATATATAGTCATAGCAGAGAGAGAACAGAACATGAGAGTTAAGAGGCCGAGATATGTGATGACCAACCACAGTAAAGCATGTATGATCACAATACAAAAAGAATACGTTTGCAGAGGTAAAGAATTCCGATATATAGGGAGAAAGAATTCCTGGTACGTGGGGGGAGAGAGTACACAATGGATTTAGAATTGGGATACTGAACTTTCTTCTCCCCACCCCCCCACTCCCTCCCTCCAACCAACCACCCACCACCCTGTCCCATCCCACTACCTCCTTCGGTATAACATCTCTCCCACCCCCCAAAAAAGAAACCAACCCATCCACCGTTCAAACCCCCAGCCCCACCCCCTCCTCAAGTGCACACAAGCCTCTATCAATCAATCCACAAATAAAACCTCCAGCAGTTCAAAATATCTCAGCATATCATGCACATAATATACTCGGCCTAAAAAGTCTGACCATCTTTCCTGTCCGTGCTATCTGCAATATGGTTTCCTCATCTCCCCCCCCAAACTCCAGCAAATTTCCTATTACCAACACTTAACGGCTACTTTACAACTGTTCCACGAAGACGTCATTTTGTAGCCAACCTAAAACCATCCATACACCCATCTTTAAATGTCATTTACTGCCCTGAAAAACCCTCAATTTAAACTTTTTTCCATTCAGTCCAAAGTTTTCAGGTATATCATGAATACATTTTATAGTCCAGACAAGCTGTACAATGTGTATCTGGGCCAGATTTGCCCTTGTCATCATCTGAACAACTGTTTGTAAAGCCCAACGCTATCTCGCGCTTGATTCACAAGAAACCTATCTTCGTAGCTACAACTACCAAAACCAAAATCTATATTCTGGCAAAACATCTTTACACATATCACCTTACTATGTCATACCTGTCATTCTCTTCTCCAACCTCCCCCCCCCCCCCCTTCCTTTTTCTTCCATCTACACTCCAGTACTGGAGGACAAAAACACGCGCTGTAACTGTCCTCCTCCCTCTCTCCTTCCTTCACCCTCACCCATCCCTTTGTCTCACAGACCGTTGAGGCACCACTGAAGGTTTTGCATCCGTCTAAACCTCCCCCACCCTACCCAAAACACACTCCACCCGTTCCACAGCACCCTAAGGCTCCACACACTTACCTATGCAGTCTCTGAAGCATTTACATGCGTAGTTCTTCAGAATATTACTCAAGTCCATTACTCCCTTTCCCAGTGCCTTGCTTAGAAAACCAAGAATGACGCTGTCCCTTCATCAATCGTTTCTACCTGCCCTATTTACCGACGTGCAAACCCACCCCCACTATTGCACTACTTTGCCAAATACAAACATATTCGAAAACAGCACAATCTCCCCCCCCCCCCCCCACCCCCCTTTCATTTTCACCCCCTCCCCCTACCTTGTGTGGCATCACATCTTCACAGGCACAAAATTCTGAACCCTTGGGATGCACACACACGCATGCATGCACGCGCGCACACACACACACCCTCCATGTCACATCTCAGTAGTAAGCAGCCACATCTCCAGTAAAAACGGTTCCTGCACATACGCATGGTCCATAAACGTTTCAAGCAATAAAAAACGAACTTTTTTTCTTCTTTTTTTTGTACAAAAGAAAGAGTGGAATGAGGCCACCCCAAAATAATAACAACAACAACCCCAACATTCTTTGTCACAGCAAAAATTGTTTTTAAAAAACAACAAATATTTTGGATAAACTGACAACCGAGTTACTTTCCGTTTAAAAGATTAGGTTTTAAAACTGGGACGAGTTGACGACACACACTTTATGTTGGTAAAAACTATAAATTATATATATAAAAAATAATAAAATTCAACGCAAGTTCACGCTAAATACTTCACACCCATTTCAAGCTATTCACCATCGCTGTGATTGATCTCTTGACTCCAGTCGAAGCTGCTCTACACAACACATTGAATCTTGTTTTGTACGAATACACACACAACTCTCCTACTGATTGACAGGCTGCTGATGTTTCAACACATCAAGAGAGAGAGAGACAGAAACAGATAAAAACTGACCACAGTAACGTAATAAATAACTGACTGAAGCTTGGCAGACTCTATAAGCTGTCATTTTTTTTTCTGTTAGTAAATAAATAAGATATAATAAAATTTAAAAAACCATGGCACTGGCAAGGTATTAAAAACAAACCAAAAAAACTTTGTCATCTGGGTCAGTGCTCATACATTATTTGTCTGGAGTAAAAACTTTAACTTTTAACAGCAGAGTATAATATATATAAAAAATTATTTAAAATATCATCACATAAATCGGGGTCCATCACCAATCGTTTCCAATACACTGGTTACCACCAATTAAAAAAAACCCAAACAATAACAACATGCATATCTGCACATGTACATGCGCAAACACATACAAATTAACATGCACGCACACGCGCACACAAACACACATATGTAAGTACACACTACATGGCCTTGGCTAACGATGGCATAACATTAAAAAACAAGGACTCGAGCAACCTCCAGTCTTTTTCCAAACCCAGTACACACACACACAACACACACACACTGGAAATATCAAAGCCTTCCACTAACTCACTCACACAGCAGACTATCACATATCACACACACCATACACGTACAACACACACACACACACACTGGGCTGTATCAAAGCCACTCACTCACACAGCCGACTATCACATATTACACATACCAACACAAAACACACAAACACACGGCTGTATCAAAGCCTCCACTCACTAACTCACACAGCAGACTATCACATATTACACATACCACACACAAACACACAAACACACGGCTGTTTCAAAGCCCTCCACTCACTCACTCACACAGCCGACTATCACATATCACACACCACACACACACAAAACACACAAACACACACACACACAGGGCTGTATCAAAGCCCTTCACTCTCTCACTCACACACACACACACAAGGGCTGTATCAAAGCCCTTCACTCTCTCACTCACTCACACACACACACAGGGCTGTATCAAAGCCCTTCACTCTCTCACTCACTCACACAAACACACACATAGGGCTGTATCAAAGCCCTTCACTCTCTCCACTCACTCATCACACCAAACACACACACACACACATAGGGCTGTATCAAAGCCCTTCACTCTCTCACTCACACAACACACACACATAGGGCTGTATCAAAGCCCTTCACTCTCTCACTCACACACACACACACACACAGAGGCTGTATCAAGCCCTTCACTCACACACACACACACACACACACACACAGGGCTGTATCAAAGCCCTTCACTCTCTCACTCACACAAACACACACACACAGAGGGCTGTATCAAAGCCCTTCACTCTCTCACTCACACACACACACACACACACAAAGGGCTGTATCAAAGCCCTTCACTCTCTCACTCACTCACACACACACACACACACACACACACACACACACACACACAGGGCTGTATCAAAGCCCTTCACTCTCTTCTCTCACACACACACACACACACACACACACACACACACAAAGAGCAGACTATCACACGAAATCCCAGACACACGCCAGAAAATGTACAAACACAGCAAAGGTGTCCACACACACTGACCCCACAATGCTCTAACACTTAAGTTTGTAAACACAAGGTTGGTAGTAGTCTTCACTCTCTGTGACTAGCAAAATGTGTGCGCGTGCACACACACACACACACACACAAAGTATGCACACACACACATGTATGCATACACACACACATGTATGCAAACACACACACATGTATGCATACACACACATGTATGCATACACACACACATGTATGCATACACACACACATGTATGCAAACACACACACATGTATGCATACACACAAACATGTATGCAAACACACACTCGTATAGATACAAACACACGCACACACACTCTCTCTCTCTTTCTTTCTTTCTTTTCTTCTTTCTTTCCTTCTTTCTTTCTTTCTGTGATAAGCATACACTATATATATAGAAGGAAACACACGAGTCCATACACCACTCAGAAAGTCAGCTTGAGCAAGTAGGGTAGGTACTACTACTATATCTACTACGGCCAACAACAAAAAAAAGGCAATAATAATATAATAATAAAACAAGGTGGCTGTGTCCTAGGCTTTCACTTCGCCACACAGCAGGTATGCAGGGCACTGCACAGCTACTAAAGGATTTCCATGAAGTAAAAACACAGACTGCCCAGTCAAGCGCCATCTCCCGCAACATTCGCTTTTCACTATCAAGCTGTTTGGGAACAGGCACCCGGCTGGTTAAATTTCTACCTGCCGAAAAAACATCAGTAGTCAAGGAAAACACAGACCGTGAGTTAAGCGGCATCTCCTGCCACAAACGCCTTCACTATCTATCTGCGCGTAAAGCTGCATTCAGGAACAAGCACTCGCGGCTGAAGAATTTCTATCTGCTGATTAAAGAACAAAAAAATTTTAAAAACCCATCATCAGTAGTATAACTAGTCACGTGTACATTTTCAGACTCCACGACTTGTCAGCAAAGCGGAACGCAGCAACATACATATATATGGGATCCTTTATGTCTTCAGAAATGAAAGACCAGACCTTTTGAAGGTGGCAGTTGATCACTGGAGTAAAGTCTGGCAAACGCGGCGTCAATCGGTTTCGTTTTCAGCTTTAAAACAACAAATTTATTATTTTTAAAAAAAATTTTAAGATTGTACACCACCCCAATTCATCAGGGCAGAATCTTTTTGCTCCGTTCATCCTCAAGGGGTGTGACTCTTTTCAGGAGTCCTGGTACGATGCCCTTTCGAGTTTAGAGGGAGTTTTGGCGCTTTGTTTTTGTGTGTGTGTGTGTGAGTGTGATTGTTTGTCTTTGAAACCTCAATGACACATTATAGCATTTCTGGGTTTACTTCTAACAGAAAAGAGAAATATACAAACTGCCCATCTACACAAGGCGAATACCAAAAAAAAAAAGAAGAAAAAAACCCAACCCTTTTCTTAAATTGCAAAATCTACAAATTCAGACCAAATATATTTTGGGAAGGGCCAGAAAAAAATATATCAAGAGCCAAATAAAGCTCCACAGCTTGCTCTATGCACAAGAACACAATATTTATGTCAAAATGTGATTTTATCAGGGAGGAATAGAAAAAATGCTTAGACCAACCAACCCCATACCCCCCTTAGCCAGGCAACACTAAAGATGATGCGTTAAATATATAAAGACGTACGCCACCCTAGCATTCAAGAAAGCGATGGTTGGTTGATGGTGCACAGACCCAGAATCAGATAGCTCCACTGGGACTGTAACATAACCAACCCGCCAAAAATCAGACCCAACTAGCATTCAGCAGCAGCCTCTGGGACCACAAGCAGCTTACTTCAGAACCCACGCCACCCATGAGAACAGTGTCTGGAACCAGCACAACAAGCTTTCGGCAGGTTTTTTTGGACAGACACGGTATATGTATGTGGAAACATTTTTGGGGGGCTTGGTGAACCACTGTCCAGCAGCCTGGAGGTCACTCTCCACAGCAGTCCGCTCCATCATGGAGAGAGAGAGAGAGAGACAGGACCTCACCACTGACGAGAATGGCAGCTGCAATCGTCGTTCCTCTTGAGAGCTACACTTGGCTCACATTTACACCTGAAGTAAACTAAGTCTTTACCTGAAGTTCGTACGCGTCAAACTTTTGTTGGGGGTTTTTTTTAGGAGGGGAGAGCTTTGATTTGTTTGTTTTTTACAAGATTCAGCGCTATATAAATTCCATATATTATTATTATTATTATGACAGCTTTCTGATTTATTTTGTGTCTACTTTATAAAATGGGGACGGGACAGCTCAGTGATCAGAGCATTCGCCTTTCCCCCCCAGCCAATGTTAAGCAGCATCAAGCAGGTAAAGCAGCGAGGGAGAGGAGATGGGCGCCACTGCCCTCAATACGCTGGCCCCTGGAGAAGCTGAGGTCTTTGATGCCTCATCCCCTACAACCACATAGGTTATGGGACACCTTTACCGTTACTTTTTACATTATAAAAACATGTAGAAAAAAATAATAAATCGCCATTTTCAGTAGAAAATGCACCACAATACTTGTGTAACATTGGGCCTTCCCATTAACAACTTGCTGCAAAACTTCAAAACATAATAAATCAAGGAAAACAAAAACAAACATAAAAAACCCCCAAACTTAGGATTCATTTTTCTACAATAGTTCATGACATGCAGACTCTGTAACTAACAATACCTGGACAAAAAATAAAATAAAAACAATAAACCAATACCTGGACACTGACAACAAAACAGACTGAGAAATCAGTTATCATGCTGAATGAAGTCAGGTATGCCATTTGTCTCTGACGCTGCTGTGTCTCTTCTCTTCTTTTCACCTGGTAAACGTTTTTCAACAGCAGTTTTTCAAGCAGGACAACAGCTTTTCGCTCTGCTTTGGGGTGGGTTTGGGTTTTTTTTTTGATCATTTCACAACTCAAAACTGACAAGAACTAGGTGAGACAGCCACCCCCTTCACTACTTCAGCTGCCACCCTCTCTTTTCCCACACTACTACTTCTACTACTACTCCTGAAGCCAACACAGACAGCAAGAGTTAAGCATGCATTCGGGCATAGCCATATCTATCTATCAAATTTACGCAGTTTTTCTTTGCTGGTTCCCAAAACAGCCACACACACAGTTCCATTGCACTCTTCAGCTATACTCAAGTGTTGGTTACGTCTTGCTTTTCTGCCAAACACTTCAGCGTACCTTCAGTGTGAGGTTACAACACGGCCTTCGCACGACCTCCATCTGTCCTTGACCCTGGCTTCTGTCCTTGACCCCAGCACAAAAGTGTTTGTTATACAGCTTGGACGTGTCTGTAACTACAACTGTGAATTCTGGTAGATTGGATACAGCAGCATTCCTATTAATTAGCAGGTTGGTTTTTTTTGTGTGTGTGAGTGTATGTGTCCTGTAAGTTTTGACTTTTTGGTTAACCCTCTGCTTTGTATTATGTCAACGCTTACAAACACACACACACACACACAGGTGCACATACACGTGCACACACACACACACATGTACACGTGCCCACACACACACACACAGATACAAATACACATATACAGAGGTAAAAAAAAACCTCTGCAATTCATGGCTTTTAACAGAGCTTCTACACAGAGCGGACTTCAGTTCAT
The DNA here is from genome assembly GCA_028751875.1 of Rapana venosa. Classification (NCBI taxonomy): domain Eukaryota; kingdom Metazoa; phylum Mollusca; class Gastropoda; order Neogastropoda; family Muricidae; genus Rapana; species Rapana venosa. The sequence continues at coordinate 48,745,693 of CM054158.1, read as the reverse complement.
TACCATCACACACACCACACACACACACACACGCACACACATTCTCTCTCTCTCTCTCTCTGTCACACACACACACACACACACACACACACACACACATTCTCTCTCTCACGCACACACACACACACACACTCTCTCTCTCACACACATCTCTCTCTCTACACCCTCTCTCTCACACACACACACACACATCTCTCTCTCTCTCTCTCTCCCAACTCCACTCTCTCTCTACCCCACACCCCCACACAACACATTCCCACACACACACAACTCTCTCTCTCTCCACGAACACACACACACTCTCTCTCTCACACACACACACACACTCTCTCTCTCACACACACACACACAACACTGGCACACGTAGCAGGAGTATCCAGGGCGCGGCTTTCACAGCCACCGCTGAGTCTGACTTGACAACGACGACGACGACGATACATGGCACAGAGCTCTCTCTCCCACACAAACCCCCCCTCAACACTTGGCTCTCCGGGCCGACCAGTCTCGCAGTCCTGGCCCCCCCAAACAATCCTACCCACAAAGTTTCGCAACACCCGCTGTAAGAGAAAGGTAGGGGTGGGTGGGTGGTGGGGAAGGAAGCCAGAAATCTCGTTGCCAGTTTTGAGGGGAGAGAGGAGAGAGGAAAGAAAAAAAAAAAAGGGGGGGGGGGTTGTCACACCTCGTTGCCCCCGAAGAAGAAAAAGTGACACTGGTGGATGAGGGTGAGGACAATCTCCTCGGGGACGGGGGAGAACTGCAGCATGGACTCGTAGGAGGGGAACTCCATGCGCATGATGGTGGGCCACCAGCAGCGAGACAGGTTCCGCTGGTCCATGTTGTTCTCCTGCTGCTGTTCTGACACCCTGCACACACACACACACAGGATGATAGCCTAGCGGTTAGAACATCGCGCTCGCAATCTGACGACCCCCCCCCCGGGTTCGATTCCCGTTCAAGGGGGATATTTTCCACCCCCCCTGGAGTTCACATCAGTGCCGATTCCACAACTCAGAACTCGGAACATTTAATGTACCAGGCCATATGCCCATGACAGACTCCTCCGCTCTCCCCCAAAAGTCTTTCGGATGAGACTGTAAACTGAGGCCCCCATGTGCGCGAACGCACGCAGAGCATCTTGCGGGCATGTTAAAATCCTGTTCCGCTTTTTGTAAGGGTAGGCCATTGTGCGCCGGTGGGGACGGATGACAAAATTGACAAAACTGCATGCATACACACGGGGGACTGGATGTAAAAAAAGCACATAAGTGCTTTTTCTATTATCCTGGATATAAAAGAATAAATAAATAAACAGAGATAACACAGAGTGGTTGTTCCATTATCCTCGAAGTAAAACAAATAAAAATAAATAAATAAAAATAAATACTGGTTAACAAACATGCACATAGCGATAACAAATAACACACACGCACATGCTAACCAAACACAATGTGCAATGAAATATGTCTCTAGATCAATAACAATTCCATTTGAGGATCTTTTTCTTTTTTTAAGCCCTCACACCCACACACACGCACACAGAAATTACTGATAACAACAACGGACAAGGACACAGAAAAAACAGATCACACACACACACACACACACAAACAGATAACACACAAAAACAAGCACACTTAGCCGTTACTCTCTGAACACTCTCAAAATCGCGTCCCTAAAGCAGACAAAACTCCACTGAGCAGCCCCAGTCTTCCAAGTCAACCCAAAGTTATCACAGTTCTCTGCAAGCAGCTAGTCAAAGCCCCTTAACACCCACCCCCCCACCCCTTACCCCCCCCCCCCACCCCCGACCCCCATTCCTCACCCTTACCCCTCACCCCCAATCCTGTTTCTGAAAGGATTCAGATCCATGAATTGACCCAGGCCAAAAGCTCTGTCAAGTTACTGATGCAAGCTAAATGCCAAAGCCTGCTGCACTAAAATGTTGTTATGTTGTAGTAAAATCTTGTGTTGAGATTGATTGCACTTCAGCCATGACAAGCTCTTGACATAACAACAACCCGCACTCTCCTTTAAAAGAGCGGGGAAGGAAAATATCCTCTGAAGTCGGAGTACTGCTGCCTATATGGCGAGGTATTTTTGAAAAAAAACAGTCACGCGAGAAAACTTCTCATTCAGTGTGCACTTTCAATCTCACAGCGATTCCCAGGTGGGATGAGTGAGTCAAGAGTGCATGTTCTGGAAGACCCCCAGAACCAACAACAACAACAACAACAGAACAACAACAGAACAACAACAGATCCATGAATCCGAAGCCAAACAAGGATACAAAAAAACCGGACACATACAAAATAAAAGCCAGCTAAAAAAAAAAAAAAATGTCATTAAAAAATGTTTTCATTAAAAATTTAAATTTTGGGGGGTAAATTTTTTAAAATTTAAAAAACGAAACCAAAAAATTTCAAATCTCAAAGCGATTGCCAGGTGGGATGAGTGAGTCAAATTCTGGGAAACCCACAACAGCAAAAACAGAACAACAACAACAACATATCCATAAATCCAAAGCCAAACAAGGATACAAAACAAACAGACACATACAAAATTAAAGCCAGCTAAAAAAAAAAAAATTAAATAAAAAATTAAGACTTAAAATTTTAATAAAAATTTTGGGGGGGATTTTATTTATTTTTTTTTTTTTTAAAACAATTTTAAAAGCGAAACCAAAACACAAAAAAACTGAAAACACGAAAGCCAGCCTGTACAGAGGGCTCGTGTAAGGAGAGCAACAAGGGGACCACCCAGACAGATGCTTACCTGTACAGATGAGAGATGAGATACTTGAGCACTTCAAAGTTCTGTTCCGGCAACTTCTTGATGACTCCTCGCAGCATCAACAGCCGGCTGCTTTTGTCGGGCATTCCTGACAACAACAACAACACACCAACCGCCGGATTTTATCACCGCATACCTTCTCGTCCAGAATGTTGTGTTGTTTTTTTTAAAAAGATGGGTTTAAAGATATATACGTTGGTTTCGTTCATTCGGGCCGTTTGTTGTTTAACTGACGCTACAAGTTGGATGCACGACGATTTTGATGAACGGTTATCTCCTGACTTCTCTTTCTACTTATGTTAATTTATGGAAATAATCACTGTCACTACATTATCATACATACTGCAAAAACACACACACACACATACACAAAAACCCCACCCTGTGGATGCTTCAAAAATTGGATTTTTTTTGGGGGGGGGGGGGGGGGGTGTTGGGGGGGAACCGTACTTATACTAGAGCTCCGAGGTTCATCAATGGTGAGATTTTGCGTACAAGACCGGTTTTGCCCGTCATGAAGGTAGCCGCATTCCGACTTCAGGGATGTAAGCTGGGTATGTTCGGTGTTTCCGTAACCCACCAAATGTTGACATGAATTACGGGATCTTCAACATGCCTGTTTGATCTTCTGCTTGTGTAGATGTCTATACACGAAAGGAATGAAGGTACCGGCAGGTCTGTGCCTGAAGTTGACCTGGGAGATCGTAAAAAATCCCCCACCCTGAATTCACCAGACGTCGTTGCAGAGATTTGAACCCACGACTTCATGGAGCCATGGGACTGAAGTTGGAGAGTCTTAACCACTCGGCTACAGTGTCCGTCGTCCTTAAATCTGCTCCACAACCCAAACTCCCTTCCCTGTGAGGTGAGGACTGTGAGGATACATACACACACACAAACACACACACATGCAACACACACACACACACGCACACATGCATGCACACACGCATGCACGTGCACACACACACACACACACACACACACACAACGCACGCACGCGCACACGCACACACACACACACACACACTCACTCACTCACACACACACTATAAACCGAGGTCCTGTGTGCAAATGCACGCAGAGCATCTTGCACACACGTTAAAACAAGTTCCGCTTTTCGGAATAGTAGGCCATTGTGTGCCAGTGGGAACGGATGACAACATTTTCAACACGGCATACACTCGGGGACTGGATGTAAAAAAGCACATGAGTGCTTATTCCATTATTCTCAAAATAAAAGAATGAAATAAAATAAAAAATAAACACACACACACACACACGATGACAAAATTTTCAAAACTGCATACGCACGGGGACTGGATGAAAAAAAGCGCATGAGTGCTTATTCCATTATCCTCGAAAGAAAAGAAAAGAAAAAATAAACACACACACACACAGACACACGCACACACACACTCACCACACACATACACACACTCATACACTTTCACGCACACACACACACTCACACACACGCACACACGCACACACACACGCACACACACACTCACACACACACACACACACACACTCACTCACTCACACACACATACACACACACACACACACTCACACATACACACACTCACACCCCCACACCCCACCACACACACACACACTCACTCACACACTCACACACACACTCACTCACACGCACACACAATCACTCACACCACACACACACTCACACACACGCACACACACACACACACACACAGCCAGCCAGCACGCCTACTTGATGCCTCCATCAGCTCAGCGTGTAGGGCCCGAGGCACCAGAGGTTCTGACAGATCGTTGAAGAAGTTCTTCAGCACCGTGGCCACTGCGTTGATGGGGATGTCCAAGGACAAGATGTCCACATTGGGATCTGAACACACACACACACACACACATGCACACACACACACTAACAGTAACATCAACCCCTTCACTGACTCTTTGTCATGAAATGTATGTTAAGTTAATTAAAGCAATGATAATAAAATAATACTAATACTACTGTCGGTAAGATCAGATCCTCTTTTCCTCTGTCCTTTGGTCACAAAATCTTCAGATTCACCATGGGTTAAGAAGTCACTGGAGGCACCGTGGTCGAGTGGTTTAGGCGGTCAACTCGTGATCCAGAGGTCGCGGGTTTGATCCCTGTTCAGCTCGGTGTTGTGTCCTTGGGAAAGACACTTTACTCCTATTTTCCTCACTCCACCCAGGTGTACAAGTGGGTACCAGCTCTGCTGGGGAAGTATCTGGCGACAGACTAGCGTCCTGTCACAGGGGTGGTGAAAAACCATCAGTTCGCTTAACGCTACAGAAACCGGGATAAGCTCCGGCTCTATGGGCCTTCTGGCTCGAAAGAACATACTTTTTTAAGAAGTCATGCTATATAATTATACAAGTTTGGAGAGCTTTGGTCTGTAAAGTTCTTTCTTTTTCATTCCTCAGCTAGAGCTCCTACGTTTCAGTAATGGCGAGATTTTGCGTACGCCCCCATTTTGCCCACTGTATTCTGACTTTGGGGATCACAGCTGTCAGTGTCCCCCACTTTCAGATGCTCTCAGCTGCTATCCATCCCATCCCAGCCCAGCTGGTGCTGATTATAGCAGGAACTGACCACACTTGGACTTGGTAAAAGAAAAGTAAGGTAAAGGTGTTCCCATAACCTATGTGGTCGTAGGGGAGCAAGGCGTCAGAGACCTCAGCTTCTCTAGGCGCCAGCATTTTGAGGGCGCCGCCCATCTCCTCTCTCTCGCTGCTTTACCTTCCCTGACCCTAAAGAGGCAGGAACCCATTTACAGCTGGGTGAACTGGGGGACTATACTGAAGCCAAGGCACGCATACAGTCACCCATCCAAGTGGTAACCATGCTCGACGCTGCTTAACTTGGCTGGAGGGAAGTGAGTGCTCCGACCACTGAGCTATCCCGTCCCCAAGTAAAAGGAAGGGGGCATGTTAAGTTTAGCGCTGGGCCCTGAATCCCTGACCGACTTGTGCTGGATTTGCGCACTGTGGGATGGGTCCACATTAAACCACGCTTGAATGTTCATCATACAGCGATACAAAATGACACTATCACTGAAACCACAAATGCCAGTTTCCACACAAAAAGCATGTTACCACCCACAAGCAACTTTTGTTTCATTTTTGCTGCATGCCGCAATACCTGGTAATTTGACCATACAAAAATCAGCACGCCTGAGGATGTTCAATCAGACAGAGTTTACTGACGATGCACGGAATATAATCATGTTTTTTAATGAGCTTTTGAAACTAGCTGGTCGGTTTCACAGTATGGATGTCACGCCTGTTCACTAACAGAGAAAACATTCAAGACTTTGTTCATATGATGTGTCACATATTCACACAGACGCCAACTGAAATATCCCGCAAATTGAGGTGCAGAACATGAAAAAGTGCAAAGCAGCAACGGGTATCTTTTTTCTGGCTCACTCTCTAATGTGAGTTGGCTTATTCACACCAACTCAACTCAACTGTCTCCATCACTGCTATCGTCAGTAGGAGCTCCACGCAATGCCGCCACCAGGGTTCACCATCTCTCTCTCTGTCTGCTGAGTTCTACCATCTCCTGTAGCCCTCCTCCCAGACCACTGATCTCAGTGAGGTTGGCAGTGTAGGATGTTGGTGGTCTGCCTCTTTTTTCCTTCTTTTGCCCTCAACCTTACCTTGGAGAACAGTCGTCATCAGATTTGTCTGTGTGTTTCTGTGTGCATAACCAACCATTCTCAGTCCACGCTTATCATTTTCAGCTAACATGAATGTCTTTGCACCGAGAGGTTCATCACGAATGCTTTCAGTTGTTCTTCTGAAGCTGCCTGTTCCACAAGCGACATGTACATGACAGAGGTAAAGTTGATAACTGGTGAGAATATCAAACAACAGCTGGGAACCTTTTTTTTTCTGATTGCAACATTGGCATAGCGAGGTAGCCCTTCTGGCTTACCTGGACAAAGTGAAATCTATTTCGAACAGAATCTGTTCTAGTGAGGAAGAGAGAGATATGGAGAGAGCAGTGTGGAGGGCTGGCCAAGAGAAGGGAGGAGAAGAAGAGGAGAGGGATAAGGGTGAGAGATGAGTGCGGGGAGAGAAGAAGGGAACTGTTGGGATTGAGACGATTGGATGCGGGAGAGAGTGGACGGAAAGAGAGACGATGTGACAGGATAGGAGGAGGAGAGAGAGGGAGGAGGAGAGGAGGAGAGTGAAAGACAGAGGCAGGAGGGAGAGAGCAGAGAAAGAGAGAGAAGAGAGAGAGAGAGGGAGGAGAGAGTGGAGGGAGAGAGAGAGGAGGGAGAGAGAGAGAGAGAGAGGAGAGGGAGAGAGGGAGGAGAGAGGAGGGAGGGGGGGAGAGAGAGAGGAAAGTACAGAAGGCACAAGAGAGAAGAGCAGAGAAAGAGAGAGAGAGAGAGGGGGAGGAAGAGGGAGGGGAGGGAGGGAGAAGAAGAGAAAGGGGGGAGGAGGAGGGAGGGAGAGGAGGGGAGGAGGAGGAGAGAGAGGGAGGGGGGGGGGGAGGGGAGAGAGAGAGAGAGAGAGGAGGGGAGAGAGAGGAGAGAGAGAGAGAGAGGAGGGGGGAGAGAGAGAGAGAGAGGAGGAGAGAGAGAGAGAGAGAGAGAGAGAGAGGGGGGGAGAGAGGAGAGAGGGGGGGGAGAGAAAGAGAGAGAGAGAGCAAGAGAAAGAGAGAGAGAGAGAGAGAGAGGGAGGGGGGAGAGAGAGAGAGAGGGAGGGGGAGAGAGAGAGAGAGAGAAGAGAGAGAGAGGGGGGGAGAGAGAGAGGGGGAGAGAAAG
>CM054158.1:48690607-48735607 GCA_028751875.1 Rapana venosa | reverse complement strand
TCTGTCTCACTCACCCACCTGGGAATCACTGTGAGACTGTAAGTACACACTGGATGAGAAAGTTTGCGGGCATGTCTGTTTTCAAAGTGACCCTGCCATACAGACAGCCAGACTCTGGATTTCTAAGAATTTTAATTTTTCTCCTGAAGGGTACGAGTTCTTACACAAGGAGCTTGTCATGGCTGAAGGCAATCACAACATCACATTCCAAAGGATAACAGCATCATAGTGCATGAATGTAAGTCTTGGCACTCATGCTGACATCAATAACTGACACAGCTTTCGGCCTGCTGCCAATAGAACAAGTAAGACATACACATACAGCACGGCCTCACATTTTCCATGAGGACAACACTCACTTTTGCACACACCCCCCCCCCAACCTCCGCCCCCCCCCCCCCCCCCCCCCCCCTCCCCATTCCTTGGCTACAGTTCTGATGTTTACAAACGGTGAGATTTGGGGTACACAACCGTTTTTACCCACCATGAAGGTAGCCACATTCTGACTTCGGGATGGTGTCTGAACATTTCACCTTTGTTGTGCATGCATTTTGTAGGTGTGTGTGTGTGTGTGTGTGTGTGTGTGTGTGTGTGTGTGTGTGTGTGTGTGTGTGTGTGTGGTGTGTGTGTGTGTGTGTGTGTGTGTGTGTGTGTGTGTGTGTGTGTGTGTGTGTGTGTGTGTGTGTGTGTGTGTGTGTGTGTGTGTGTGGTGTGTGTGTGTGTGTGTGTGTGTGAGTGTGAGTGTGTGTGTGTGTGTGTGTGTGTGTGTGTGTGTGTGTGTGTGTGTGTGGTGTGTGGTGTGTGTGTGTGTGATATCTGTTCCTACCGGCACGGAACAGCTTACTCATCATCCTAAAAAGGCAGAACAGGTTTTTTTTAAGATGTTCTGTGCGCATTCGCATAAAAGGGTCTCGGTTTATAAGTTTCATTCAAAATGACTTTAGAGAGAATGGTGTCAGTACCGATGTTAACTCTTAAGGCCCAAAAAAATCCCCTAATCCCCTTTCTGTGGCGGCTCGATCCCAGGCCATCTTAAGGCCATGAGCGCTACGCTCTAACCTCTAGGCTCCCCCCTGCCCCTGTAGTTTTGGACGAGGGTGCCTACCTTCTTCTTCGATGAAAGTGATGCACTTTTCCACAAAGAGGGGCACGAGGGGCTTGCTGGCCGAGGTGGGGAAGTCCTCTAGCAAGTAGCCGCTCTGGGATGGGAACCCCTTGCTCTCCTTCTTCTTGTACTTCTTCTTCTGGGTTTCTTTGGTCCGCTTTTCCTGACAACCAAACCACAAGGTTATCGTGAATGTTTTTTTCCCGATGTCTAGTAAAGAACTGGATGATGTACCTATGTGTTTTTGCAGAGTGAGTGTGTGTGTGTGTGTGTGTGTGTGTAGTGTGTGTGTGTAGTGTGTGTGTGTGTGTGTAGTGGTGTGTGTGTGTGTGTGTGTAGTGTGTGTGTGTGTAGTGGTGTGTGTGTGTGTGTGTGTGTGTGTGTGTGTGTGCGTGCGTGCGAACACACACATGTGCACATGCCTATGCACACACATACACATACGCGCGCACATGCACACTCACACATGTGCACATACATACACATACACACACATACTATCACATACACGCACACATACACACACACACACGCTCACACGCACGCACACACACACACATACACATACGCACGCACGCACACACACACACACACACTCACGCACACACACACATGGCATACATAAACACACAGTCCACATCACTAGCAAATATTCAGCAGATTATGTTTCTTTCTGTGTCACAAGTTTCTATTTTAGTCTACCAACATTTTTCACTTCCATTTTCCTTTATAGTGACTACTTCGAAATCAGCTGTAAATGGGTACCTGCCCTCTTTAGGGTCAGGGAAGGTAAAGCAGCGAGGAGAGGAGATGGGCACTGCCCTCAATATGCTGGCCCCTAGAGAAGTGAGGTCTCTGATGCCTCACTCCCCTACAACCTATGGGACACCTTTACCTTTTTACCTTACTTCAAAATCTTTCAATATTCCCAGATACTTCAAGGACTATGTGATAATTCTATAGATGACACAGACATTTCTCTATATCGATCTTCTCTGAAGTCTTTCCCCACTTCACAATAATTATTGTCAATAACAGAAAATAATCATTCAAAAGTGAAAACCACACTAACGCTATCCCTAAAAAGCCACTGCAACAGCCATGAAATGACAACATGACTCCTAAGATGTTTCAGACACCGCAAAAAGCTTGCCTTTCTCCTTGTGTGTATTAATAACACCTGTAATTATGAACTATGATGCACTTAAAGAGAATTCTTTAAATAAAAACACAAGAATTTTTTTTTTAATTATAATTATAGCAAGACTCCCAAAATGTTTCAAAGATACCAAAGCTAAATAAATTTCTGTCTGAGATGATAAAACATTTGAATTTGGGAGGGTGGGGGGGGATGAAGCTTACTTTTTCCCCCCTCTATATAAGAATATTCTTTTAACTTCTTGATACTTCTGTAACAGCACACTAAGATTTTTTTTTTTTATGTTTGAAAAAACATGACATGCAAACAAGGAAAGCTTGCCTTTCCCTCTGTATACCAATGGTCAGAGCGCTCGCTTTCCCCCCAGCTAAGGTTAAGCAGCATCGAGCATGGTTACCTCTTGGATAGGTGACAATTTGCGCGCCTTGGCTTCAGTACAGTCCCCCGGTTCACCCAGCTGTAAATGGGTACCTGCCTCTTTATGGTCAAGGAAGGTAAAGCAGCGAGGGAAAGGAGATGGGCACCGCCCTCAATATACTGACCCATGGAGAAGTGAGGTTTCTGATGCTTCACTCCCCTACGACCACATAGGTTATGGGACACCTTTTACACCTTAATGCCTCCACCAAAAAGAACACTTCACACACCAACACACACACACACCGACACAGACAAAACAACAACATCAAACAACAAACAAAAAGACAGACAAGACAGACAGGGAGGAAGGAAAGATAGCGCGCTTGCCTCTTCCTTCAGCCTCCTGCGCTCCTCCTTTTTACGGTTCTTGTCCGGGTCCCTCAGCGTCTTGAAGCCAGGGATGCGCTGACTCCAGTGACCGCTGTCGTTCAGGTCGTACCCTTCATCCAGGCTGCCCGGCACTCCGCACGACTATCACCACACAACACAACACAACACGATTCAAGATTCCATTCCTTTCACTCCTCTTCTGCGATCTCTTCACTGGCTGCCTGTCTCACAAAGACTGGAGTATAAAATCAATACCCTCTGTTTCAAATGTCTCCACAAATCTGCACCCCCTTATCTCTGTAACTGTCTTCATCTGTACACTCCATCCTGTTCCCTTCGTTCAGCCGCAGATACTTTGTGCTTTCGAACACCCAGATTCAAACAAACCACTGTTGGCCGTCGCTCCTTCTCTGTTTCTGGTCCATCCACCTGGAATGACCTCCCTCTTTCACTTCGCCAAAAGCCTTCACTTGATACCTTCAAATCCAGCCTCAATATCTGTCCCTAATTTTCAACAGCATTTTTCACCTTCTAAGTGTTGTTCCGAGAGAGAGAGAAAGAGAGAGAGAGAGAGAGAGAGAGAGAGAGAGAGAGAGAGAGAGAGAGAGAGGAGAGAGAGAGAGAGAGAGAGAGAGAGAGAGAGTGTGTGTGTGTGTGTGTGTGTGTGTGTGTGTGTGCGCGCGTGCATGTGTGCGCGCGCGTGCGTGCGCATGCGTGCGTGCGCATGCGTGTGTGTGTGTGCGTGCGTGTGTGTGTGTGCGTGTGTGTGCGTGTGTGTGCGTGTGTGTGCGTGCATGCGTGCCTACGTGCGCGCGCATGGTTTTGAAATCTGTTGTTCATTATGTTTAAGGAGAGTTGCATGCCTGTAAATGATTGAGTGCAAGCGCTTCAATTTGTTTGTTTTTTTACAAGATTCAGCGCTATATAAATTCCATATATTATTATTATTATGGAGGATTACACACAAATTGAACAGGAGATTAAACCTAACAGCAATACACACCCAAAAATAACATGAATACAAACAGTAACCGAAAAGCAAGAGTTCATCGCTTAATGATAAGCAAACAGTATTAATGACAGAATACTATTTTTAAGTATACACATTTCTTTAAAAGACATAATCTACACATATGAAAGACCATTGAAATTTCAAAGAAATACCTGCAAATCTTATGAATTTTGAGAGCGAGAGGAGAACTTTTCGAGATTTGAATTTCATTAGCCTACAAAAATTATAAATGGACATGGACTGAAGAAAATGTCGAGGAATAAAATCTTGTTGTAAATGTTTGAAGTGGGGACATTCCATGATAAAATTAAATTCACCCCCTAAAACAGACATATTGCATTTTGAACATGTTCTTTCTTCCCTTGGAATATTATGGAAACGTCCAACCTCAATAGAAAGCTTGTGACAGCTACAACGAAACTTCATAAGAGCGTTAACATATACATCTGGTAGACAAGTTATATATTTTTCCATACCAAAATCGATCTTATAGTTTTTATAATAAAGACATCTACTATTACTCCACAGCTCAGTTCTCCATTCATTAAAAAAATTTTCTATTAAGAAGGCTTTGATATGTGAACTTGTAGAATGAATACTTGAACAAAACTGTCTCTCCCACAAACAGTCAAATCCGCTTTGTACTAACATATTTATCTTATTTAGCCATGATGATTGAATCAAAGATTTGTCATGTAAATCTTTTATCATCTGATAAACATTTGAGGATAGCTTTTCAGACTGGATGTCAAGCAGCTGCATCCAGAAACGGACCATTCGAACAGAGACCAAAATAGACAAAGGATATCTGCCCGTTTCTCCATATACTAGCGAAGTTGACGTTGTACGCTTTAAACGAAAAATTTACTTTTTAAAAAATCTTAACTGAAACTTGTCAATTATTGTTAGGTTTTCATATCCCCAAAATTTCACATCCATACAACAAAACAAGTACAACAATTTTATCAAATAAACGCATCCATGGACAGTGCGCAAGCAGCAGGAATCAACATTGGTTCATTGGGGAGGCGGAATAGCCTAGTGATTAGAGGGTTGCACTCGTGATCTGAGAACCCAGGATTGAACCACCACAAAGGCGTCCATTTTAGAGAATTTTACCCTGGAATTAACATTAATAGACTCCACTCTCCCCTCCTTCGGATGAGACTATAAACCCAGGCCCCATGTGCGAACACGTGCAGAACATCTTGCGCACGCGTTAAATCCCGTTCCGCTTTTCGAAAGAGTAGGCCATTGTGTGCCGGTGGGAACAGATGACAAAATTGACAAAACTGCATACACACGGGGACTGGATGTAAAAAGCACATGAGTGCTTATTCCATTATCCTCGATATAAAAGAATAAATAAAATGAAAGATAAACAAGTCCTTTGATTGAGACTATAAACTGAGGCCCCGCATACAAGCGCACGCAGAACATATTGCGCTCATGTTAAAAACCCGTTCCACCCTTCAGAAGAGTAGGGCATTTTGTGCAGGTAGGAATGGATGACAAAATAGTTGGGTTTTTTTAAACGCATGCACATAGGTGTCATAGACATCCCCAACGTCAGAATGTGGCTACCTAAATGGTGGGTGAAAACAATCGCATACGCAAAATCTCACTATTGGTAAACCTCAGAGTGCTAGCCAAGGAACCAAAAACTTTTTTTTTTTAATTTAAAAAAAAAAAGACTGTTTCACATGCGACATTTAAGCTTATTATCATCATATCATTTGTTATTATCATCATTATCATTGTTATTATCATCATTATCATTGTTATCATTCTCATCATTATTACTATCATCATTATTACTATCAACATCACTATCATTAATAGTATCATCATTATCGTCATCATCTCATAATTATAATCATCATTATTATTATCATCACCATCATCATCATTATTATCATTAAAATGACTGGTATGCACTGACAGTTAGGAAAGGCAAGGAAAAGAAAGGCGAGGAAAAGCAAGGAAAAGAAAGGCGAGGCGAGGCAAGGCGAGGCAGGGCCAAAGGACTCACTCTGCCAGGCAGGGTCTGAAATGGTCGAACTGACTCCAGCAGCACCTCATCCCCATCACCACCTGAAAACCACCAGCCACTACTCTGGTCACAAACATCAAACACTTATGTCACAACTATGAAACACTAATGTCACAACTATGAAACACTAATGTCACAACTATGAAACACTAATGTCACAACTATGAAACACTAATGTCACAAACATCAAACACTAATGTCCACAACTATGCAACACTAATGTCCACAACTATGAAACACTAAAGTCACAACTATGAAACGCTAATGTCACAACTACGAAACGCTAATGTCACAACTATGAAACACTAATGTCGCAACTATGAAACACTCCTGCCACAACTATGAAACACTAATGTCACAACTATGAAACACTAATGTCACAACTATGAAACACTAATGTCACAACTATGAAACACTAATGTCACAACTATGAAACACTAATGTCACAACTATGAAACACCAATGTCACAAATATAAAACACCAATGTCACAAATATAAAACACCAATGTCACAAATATAAAACACCAATGTCACAACTATGAAACACCAATGTCACAACTATGAAACACTAATGTCACAACTATGAAACACTCAAACATGAAACACTTATGTCACAACTATGAAACACTAATGTCACAACTATGAAACACCAATGTCACAACTATGAAACACTAATGTCACAACTATGAAACACCAATGTCACAACTATGAAACACTAATGTCACAACTATGAAACACTAATGTCACAACTATGAAACACCAATGTCACAACTATGAAACACCAATGTCACAGCTATGAAACACCAATGTCACAACTATGAAACGCCAATGTCACAACTATGAACCACTAATGTCACAACTATGAAACACTCCTGCCACAACTGTGAAACACTAATGTCACAACTATGAAACACTCCTGTCACAACTATGAAACCCTAATGTCACAACTATGAAACACTAATGTCACAACTATGAAACACTAATGTCACAACCATGGAACACTAATGTCACAACCATGGAACACTAATGTCACAACTATGGAACACTAATGTCACAACTATGAAACACTAATGTCACAACTATGAAACACTCCTGTCACAAACACAACACATGGATCAACAACAACAACAACAACATCAACAATTCAAATCAGGATGAGCCACTACTAAACCGCTTCACGAAAAATATGCAGACAAGACAGACAAGACAGACAGACAGACAGGGAGGAAGGAGATGGGGAGAGACAAGAAACAGGAGAGAGAGAGAGGGAGGGAGAAAGGTCAAAGGCACCGACCCGGCGGAGAGGTCAAAACGTCGCCATCGGAGAGGGGAGGGCTGATGAGGATGTGGCCGCCCTGCTTCAGGCCGGATTTGAACTTGCCCCTCCTCAGCGACTGCCGCTGCCGCTCCTGGCGGCCCGCCTGCAACTCGTCCCCTGTGCCCTCGCTGCCCTCTGACCCCGACAGCTGACCCCCTGTCAAGGTCAATCATGAATGTTATTGTAATTATAATAATACATCATGATGATGATGATGATGATGAATACGTGGAATTTATATAGCGCTATATCTTGCACAAAAACAAAACAAAAAATCAAAGCGCTTTCATTCATCCTACTCTTTCTTATGCAGCCTTACCGTAACCTTAATTCTCTCTGTGCCAGGTATTCTCTCTGTGCCAGGAGGCACACAAGGCTCGAACATCATTCCTCCACTGGTTCCAGTCTTATGCAGCCAGTTACACTTAATAGTTTTACAAATTCAAATGTATACACACGCATGCATGCACGCACCCCACCCCCCCACACACACACCTAAAGGTTTACACTCTGGCGGGGTGATGGGGGTTTGGGCTGTTGAGGGCAGGGACATAAATGAGATGAAACAAGAGGGGAGAATTTTAGGTTTGAAATATTATGTGTCTTGAGGCCGGATTTAAAAGTGTCATAAGTAGGCTTTTGTGGAGGCACCGTGGTCGAGTGGTTTAGGCGGTCAACTCGTGATCCAGAGGTCGCGGGTTCGATCCCCGCTCGGCTCGGTGTTGTGTCCTTGGGAAAGACACTTTACTCCTATTTTCCTCACTCCACCCAGGTGTACAAGTGGGTACCAGCTCTGCTGGGAAAGTATCTGGCGACAGACTAGCGTCCTGTCACAGGGGTGGTGAAAAACCATCAGTTCGCTTACGCTACAGAAACCGGGATAAGCTCCGGCTCTATGGACCTTCTGGCTCAAAAGAACATACTACTTTTTTTACTAAGTAGGCTTTTGGCGAAGGGAGAGAGGGAGGTCATTCCCGATCGATGGACCAGAAACAGAGAAAGAGTGACGGCCAAAGGTGGACTGGTTGAATCTAGGTATTCTTAAGCACAAGGTATCTGCGGCAGAGCAGAGGGAACATGAAGGAGTGTACAGGTGAAATATCATTAATCAGTTGTATAGAATCGCATCGATGACATCATGTGTTGTTTATTCAGGACTGTAAAGGAAATCATACATATTAATCAATATAAAGGGGAGAGCAGCCTCGATTTCACACAGAGAAATCTGCCGTGACTTAAAAGGTGGTTTAAATGGAAAAAAATGAAATGAAAGGAATATTATGTATTGCAAAACCAGTTTGGGTGATATGACCCACCTACCTCTAAGGATTGCTGGGAAAACCTTAGGGGATTTGCTGGCTTTTTTTATGTCTTTTTTTTTTCAAACCTTTGGGGTCATTTAGGAGGGGATGTTTGTATGATTGCTTGCTTGCTTGGAAGGTTGGGGTTTTGCTTTGTTTTTCTTTTGGAGTTGTTGTTGGGTTTTTTTTTGGGGGGAGGGTGGAAGGGGGTCTGTATATTCCAGAGCTCATTTATCTGTTTCAATCTTAGCGAGTAAAACACCGAAAGTAATGACTTTCACTGAAAGTAATGAAAATGAAGTTGCATGCCTTCATAAATCTCAAGAGAAAAAGATATCTTTTTTGGGGGTGGTTTATCAGGACCGAGATGGATGGAGGAGGCTTACCACGGCATCGTCTTTCGTGTCTCCCCCACGACCGCCAAGGTCACGGGTCTGATGATGATGATCAGTTAAAAACTTCCCTCACCTACTTTTACCTCTTCCACATACGTACGTAAAACCAGAAAACAGATTTTGATACAATCACAGCCTACGCTAGCAAGAACGTAATGCGACCAGTCATCAAAACATACAACGACAACAACAACAACACCAACACCACCCCCACGCTCACGCCACACACACGTCAGCATCCCTCCCCCTTCTCCTCTTCCTACCTGAGGCGTGCTTGTGCCGATGTCGGCGTGAGGACAGCAGCCCCGAGGCGGAGGAACTGCGGTGCTTGCTCTTCTTGTGATGGCCTGTGGAGCGGTGTGCCCGGCGACTCCCCTCCGAGCTGTTCTTCTCCCGCTCCAGAGAGCTGAACTCCGAGTCTTCCGAATCTGAACCCCCTGAAAGCAAGCCACAAACAAAGACTGGTTAGTGGCTCAGAAACCTGGCGGGTAACCAACACCCACAAACTCCAGTCTTTTTACCAACAAATGCCTCAGGAACATCCTCAACATCAGGTGGCCGGAAGTCCTCTCCAACAAACAACTGTGGGACAGGACCAGACAAACCCCAATCGAGTCCATTATTAAACAAAGGTAGTGGGGATAGATCGGCCATACACTCCGCAAGCCTGCGTAAAGTGTCACCAGGCAGGCCCTTGACTGGAACCCACAAGGGAAGCGGAAAGTTGGTCGACCAAAACAGACCTGGCGCAGAAGTGTTGACGAAGAAACGAAGGCAGCCGGAATGACATGGGTCGAGCTGAAGAGGATCTCCCAAAACCGAGTTCGTTGGAGGGTTGTTGTTGCAGCCCTATGTTCCCCAAGGAACCAAGAGGCATAAGTCAAGTAAGTCAGGTGACAATGCACAGAGCACAAATCCAGCATAACTCAGTCAAGGGTCCAGGACCTAGCGCTCAAGTTAGCCCCTTCCTTTTACCAAGTCCAAAAGCGGTCGGGAAGGGATAGCTCAGTGGTCACAGCACTCGCTTTCTCCCAGCCAATGTTAAGCAGCATCGAGCGTGGTCACCACTTGGATGGGTGACCGTTTACACGCCTTGACCTCAGTACAGCCTACCAGTTCAGCCAGCTGTAAATGGGTACCTTCCCTCTTTAGGGTCAGGGAAGGTAAAGCAGCGAGGGATAGGAGATGGGTGCCACCCTCAATATGCTGACCCCTAGAGAAGCTGAGGTCTCTGATGCCTTGCTCCCCTACGACCACATAGGTTATGGGAACACCTTTACCTTTAAAGAGTGGTCATTTTCTGCTATAATTAGCACCAGCTGGGATGGGATGGATAGAAGCTAAGAATAGCTGAAAGTGGAGGAAACTGACAGCTGTGAATGGGGTCACTGTGTTCTAGATGAGTGGTTTTCTGAAAACATAGTAAGAAGGAAGGTGGCAGGATGGTTAAGATTTTCGCCTGCCAACAAGTAAAACAGTGAGGTTCTGGGTTCCATTCCCAGCCTCGCCCTTTCTTCCCAGTCTGACAGAAAAAAATCGAACTGAATGTCAAAGTCCTTCGAATAAGACTATACATGAGAACCTGTGTGCACAAACCGCATGCAGAACAGCATGCGCACACATGAAAAACCTGTTCCGCCTTTCAAAAGAGTAGGTCATTGTGTGCCGGTAGGAATGGATGACAGAAAAAAGAAGAAAAAAAACCAGCATGCACACACAGGTGTCGTGTTTAGACACCATCCCTGAAGTCAGAATACGGCTATCCAAATGGAAGGGGGGGGGGGGGGGTAGGGAGAGTTGCGTACACATGAATCTCACCATTGGTGAACCTCTGCACTCTAGCTGAGAAATGGAGGCGGGAAAAAACAAACCAAAAAAACCCTGAAAGCAAGCCGCCAAAGTGACGATGAGGTCGCTGTGCACAAGATAAACGCCCATGGTTTCCTAGAATACAGAGTTTCTCCTAGACTCAACTGGCAAGGTAAAGGTAAAGGTGTCCCCTAACCTATGTGGTCATAGGGGAGCGAGGCATCAGAGACCTCACTTCTCTAGGGGCCAGTATATTGAGGGCGGCGCCCATCTCCTCTCCTTCGCTGCTTTACCTTCCCTGACCTAAAGAGGCAGGTACCCATTTACAGCTGGGTGAACTGGAAAAAGATCTCTGTCGCGTCTTCTCTCATGCCCTACGTCCCTTGAGACATGGGACTGAGTGAGTGAGTGTGAGTGAACTGGGGGACTGTACTGAAGCCAAGGCGCACAAACGGTCACCCATCCAAGTGGTAACCACGCTTGACGCTGCTTAACCTTAGCTGGGAAAAGCGAGTGCTCTGACCACTGAGCCATCCCGTCCCCAGAATCAACTGGTGTAACCACTAAACCTCACTCTCTTCTTTTCCTATCCCCACTCTCTTTTTCTCTTTTTTAATCAAACATAGAACATGTGTAATAGCAAAGAAACCAACAAAATCAGAAGTTCCAGAAGAAAAAAAAAAATCAAAATTCAGGACATTTTCATGAATTCTTCTTCTTTGTAGTCAAACTTTCAGACAGCAACCACCACCGCTGTCTGTCATATGAGCGAAAACGCATTGCGCTGCCGATAAGCGCCTGACAAGTCAGGCCCAGCACATTCAACTTCGGCATGGAGGAGAACTGTAATCTTTTACATCTTTCTTGGGGGGGAAAAAGGCAAGAGAATGGACCAAGACGGCAGAAAATCGACAAAAAATAAAGGAGATGCTGGAGAGAGAGAAAAAAAAAAGGCACGAGGCAGAAACAAAGAGAGGAATAGAAAAGAGGGGATTTCCTAGAGCAGAATTTCTTTCAAAAATGTGGGGATGCTACTTCACCTTTTCCCTACAGGTAACCCGCTATGCAGTAACCAACCATCTACCAACCCTTCCCTCTGTATCACCCACTACTGGGTTATAGAAGCATACAAATGCGCACAGTGCACAAGTACTGGGAAAGAGGGGCTTCTCTCCCATAATGTAGAGATAGTCTTATTTATTTATTTATTTATTCTTTTATATCGAGGATAATGGAATAAGCACTCTTGTGCTTTTTTTTTACATCCAGTCCCCGTGTGTATGCGGTTTTGTCAATTTTGTCATCTGTTTCCACCGGCACTCAATGGCCTACTCTTCTGAAAAGCGGAACAGGATTTAACGTGTGCGCAAGATATTCCGCGTGCGTTCGAACACGGGGGCCTCGGTTTACAGTCTCATCCGAAGGACTTTGACATTCAGTTCAAAATTTTTTTTGGTCAAACTGGAAGGAAGAAAGGGTGGCGAGGCTGGGAATGGAACCCAGAACCTCACGGTTAACTTGTTGGCAGGCGAACGACTTAACCATCCTGCCACCTTCACTTCCTTCCTTAAAATGACAGGCCCCTGACATTCTTGGGGGAAGGAGGTGGGGGGGGGAGGGAGTGGAGCGAAGATATGAGAATGAAGGGAGAGGGCAGGTAAGGTACCGTGTCTCAGGTTGTGTCTGGGTGACTTGGAGGATCGGATACGATGCAGCTGTCCTGGGGGCAGAGCATCTTCCACAGAGCATAGTCTCCTTCCGTGTCTTCACAGCAGGGTACAGCGTCCTGATAACACACACACACACATATTTATTATTTATTTTATTTTGTTTCATTTATTTATTTATATTTATACCACTCTAAGTCATGAGATTTCTCTGCGTGAAATTCAGGCTGCTCTCTTCCCGGGGGAGAGCGCGCACGTCGCCACAAGAGCAGCGCCACCCTTTTTTTTTCCGGGGGGGGGGGGGTTCTGTATTTGTTTCCCTATCAGAGTGGCTTTTTTCTAAGAATTTTGCCAGGGACAACTCTCTTGTTGCCGTGGGTTCTTTTACGTGCGCTGAATGATATATAGAGTTCTGTTTGTATTGTGTCAGTGAGTGAGTGAGTGTGTGTCAGTCAGTGAGTGGTGTTGTGTGTGTGTGTGTGTGTGTGCGCGCGCGAGTGTGTGTGTGTGTATGTGTGTGTGTTAGTGTGTGTGTGAGTGTGTGTGTGCATCGGTGCATGGCGTGTGAGTGAGAGAGAGAGAGTGTGTCACATCAATCAATCAATCACATTTATTCAGTTTTTGCAGGCCATAAGACCCATATGAACACAATATGAAAAAGCAACCACGGAGCAGTCGAGGTGATATAATACAGTAAGCACATAGTCTTTGTTGCAGGCAGGAAAAGTCAAGGTGATATAATACAGTAAGCACATAGTCTTTGTTGCAGGCAGGAAAAGAGCTACATGTTTCTGATCTTTAGACATTCAATTACATAAACAGCCAGGTTCACAATCAGTTAGAGAGAGAGAGTGTGAGTGTGTGTGTGTGTGTGTGCGCATCGGTGCGTGCGTGTGAGAGAGAGAGAATGTGAGTGCAAGAGAGAGAGGGAAAGGGAGAGTGAGAGAGGGTGTGTGCGTTTGTGTGAGAGAGAGAGAATGTGTATGTGTGTGTGTGTTCAAATTCATTTAATATCTTTTGACAAGCTGTAATATTAGACGGGACAGAGACCAGAGACACACACAGACAGAGAGCGAGAGAATGTGTGTGTGTGTGTGTGTGTGTGTGTGTGTGTGTGTGTTGTGTGTGTGTGTGTGTGTGTGTGTGTCGTGTGTGGTGTGTGTGAACACTGATGTGTGCAAGTGTCTCAGACCTGTTAACCCCATATTTTTTTTCTTTTCTTTTTCTTTTTAACTGCTAGTAACAATAATGATAATAATAATATATGGGATTTATACGACACTGTGAAAAACAAAATTTTTAACTCTTGCATTCAATCAGTCATACACAAAGTGTACTTATTACACCCCAATCAATCCAGATGAGATAGTCTTTGTTTTGGGGGGATCCATCTCAACTCACTCAACCCAATTTTTCCCTATCATCCTACCAGTTTGTAAAGGTCAGTAATCACCTAACGCCCCTCCCTCCTCCCCTCTCAATAAACATACTTACCATGTCTCACAAGTGCATCTCTGTTTGGCTTGTGATTAGCTCAGCCACCAAGCCGAGATGCACTTCTGGGACAAAGTTTAAAGTAATCAAATTTAACTTTAAAAAAATCAAAAGAGGTTGCCTGAGGCATTGAGCAAGTTAAAGTATTTATCAATAGTATTTATATTTATTTCCATCACGGTTTAGCTTACGAAGATACACAGAAATGACTGAACATTTCTTTCATGTTACTAAGAGGTGATGGGGGTCAGGTCACACCCACCTCACACCCAAACACACACACCTCACACCCACACACACACACCTACACACACACTCACACCCACACTAGCAACATCTCTCCTGACTGGCCACTTTTGACAGATAAAAAAGGGCCAGCACGGCTATTATTAACACATAACAACGCTTTGATATCATACCCAGATGTGCAACAACAAAAACAAAGAAAAACTCAACGGGACTGTTGACAGCACAAAACAGCGGAGTGACAAACATTTCCAGTACAAATGAAATGTTCAGACAGCGTAAGTTTGTGCATACAGTCATGCAGGGTACACTGACATAAGGCAATGACGAAGGGTAGCTCCTCAATACATAGCAGCTATTTCATACCATAGCATGGGGCACAATATCGATCCATAGGAGCTATTTTAATAATAATAATAATAATAATAATATACGGAATTTTTATAGCGCTAAATCTTGTAAAACAAATTGAAGCGCTTGCACTCAAATGATTTACATGCATGCAACTTTCCTCAAATAACATATTTCAAGTTTATGCACACACACACACATCATTTCGCATACATTGATCCCCTGAAATTCCTTCTCCTGTACAGTACCAACTACACCCTCCTCCCTTGACACTCATACACCCTCCTCCCTCTGCTGCCCCCCCCCCCCCCCCCCCCCCCCCCTCCCTCCCCCCGTCTAATATCACAACTGTGAAAAGACGTTAAAATGAATTTGAACATACACACACACTCACACTTAGGCGGTGATGAGGGAGATGAAGGATGCTGTTGAAAAGTAGGAACAGATATGAGGGGAAAGTGTCAGATAGGAAATAAGTGTGTTTTGAGGCTGGATTTGAAGGTATCAAGTGAAGGCTTTTGGTGAAGTGAAAGAGGGAGATCATTCCAGGTGGAAGGACCAGAAACAGAGAAAGAGCGACAGCCAACAGTGGTTTGTTTGAATCTGGGTGTTCGAAAGCACAAAGTATCTGCGGCTGAATGAATGGAACGGGATGGAGTATACAGGTGAAGACAGTTACAGAGATAAGTGGGTGCAGATTTGTGAAGACATTTGAAACAGAGGGTATTGGTCTTATATTTCAATCTCTGTGAGACAGGCAGCCAGTGAAGAGATCGCAGAAGAGGAGTGATGTGTTCAGATTTTTTCTTTCTTAGCTGTAAATGGGTACCTGCACCTTTTTAGGGTCAGGGAAGGTAAAGCGGCGAGGGAGAGAAGATGGGCACCGTCCTCAATGTGCTGGCCCCTAGAGAAGTGAGGTCCCTGATACCTCGCTCTCCTACGACCTTATAGGTTATGGGACACTTACCTTTTTCTTAGGCTAAAGCTCTGAGGTTCACCAACGGTGAGGTTTTGCGTATGCGACTGGTTTTTGTCCACCATGAACGTGGCCGCATTCTCACTTTGAGGATGTATGCTAGGTATGTTTGTGTTTCCGTAACACGAACTATGAGATCTCTAACAGGTACATTTGATCTTCTGCATGTGTTCATATACGTATATGAAGGGAACGAAGGCACTGGCAGGTCTGCACTTGGAAGATAGCATGGGAGATTGTAAAAATCCCCACCCTTAGTTTACCAGATGTCACCAAGACACGACTAACCCACAACTTCATGGCCCCATGGGATTACTCATGGGCTTGAAGTCAAAAGTGCTTAACCACTCGGCTACAGCGTCAAGTCAAGATGAGAGATGAAAGACAATGAAGATAAAAGACAAAACATTAGCAGAGGTCTGACAAGACATACGAGACTAGCAGGACGTTAACACAGACAGCACATGCTGAGCTAGCACAGAACGTGTATACAAGATTACCAGACCGTTAATTAACACAGAAGATGCCGGATTAGCTTAAAAAAAAGAAAAGCCATCAAAGAAGATACACGACTAACGAGAAGTGATCACAAATGGTACCAGATTAGCAGAAAGCTAATATTGAAGAGATTAGCACATGATATACAAGATACGCAGAGGTGGACACAGAATATCTGAAAGCTGACAAAGAAGAGAAGAGAAAAGGAGACCAAGTACTTACACATCAGGATGGAGACAAGGACAGCCCAAAAGAAACGAAGAGAAGAGACTAGCAGAAAGCCACTTCAGATGGAAAAGAAGAAATAAGGGGCAAAAGCAATCACAAGAGAGATCACTGGAAAACGTGGCACAGCAGAGACTAGAAGAAAAAGGATGGCAGAAGAGAGATCACTGGAAAACGTGGCACAGCAGAGACTAGAAAAAAAAAAGATGGCAGAAGAGAGATCACTGGAAAACGTGGCACAGCAAAGACTATTAGACAAAAAGATCACTGGAAAACGTGGCACAGCAAAGACTATTAGACAAAAAGATGGCAGAAGAGAGATCACTGGAAAACGTGGCACAGCAGAGACTAGAAGACAGCAGTGAGGATCACTGGAAAACATGGCACAGCAGAGACTATTAGACAAAAAGATGGCAGAAGAGAGGTCACTGGAAAACATGACACAGCAGAGACTAAAGACACACATGGCAGAGGAGAGACCACTGGAAAACATGGCACAGCAGATAAGATGACAGATGGCAGAGCAGAGATTAGAAGACAAACGAATGGACGAAGAAGGAAAGGTAGGTGCTCCACATGGAAGAGACGGGCAGCAAATAAAAAAAGGAAAGAGAAGCAACCTCCAGAGATGGTCATGGAAGACACAAAACAAAAAGTACACGTACACAAGATGAGACAAATGAAAAATGGAACATGGTAAAAATAAGTCGTGTCAAACAGAAAGCAGACATGGATGAGAAAAGACAGACAGAAAGAAAACATGAAATTTGAGACTAACAGAAAATGTACACGATACTTGAGGCTAGCACAAAGTGTGCATGAAATCTAATTCATCGTCAAACACTCACACAGCAACTATTGCTGTCTGTTCTATGAGCAAAAAAGAGTTGCACTGCTGGTAAGCGCCTGACAAATCAGGCCCAAGGCATCCAACTTCAGCATGGGAGAGAACTGTATAAATCGTTATAAGTCTTGCAGGGGAAAAAAAGCAAGAGAACGGACCAAGAAGGCAGAAAATAGACAAGAAGGAGGTGACAGAAAGAAAAGGAACAAAGCAAAAACAAAGAGAGGGATAGAAAAGAGGCTATTTATACTAACACGCCCCACCATCCCCACAGGGGATGCATGAAAACCGAGACTGGTGAAAGGTGTACATGAAATTTGAGACTGGTGAAAGGTGTACATGACATTTGAGACTGGTGAAAGGTGTACATGACATCTGAGACTGGTGACAGGTGTACATGACATCTGAGACTGGTGAAAGGTGTACATGACATCTGAGACTAGTGAAAAGTATACAAAACATTTGAGGACTGGTGAAAGGTGTACATGAAATCTGAGACTGGTGAAAAGGTGTACATGACATTGACTGACTGATGAAAGGTAGTTACTGACATCTGAGACTGGTGAAGAATGTTACATGAATCTGAGGGATATAAAAAGGTGTACATGACATTTGAGACTGGTGAAAGGTGTGACATGACATTGAGACAGGTGAAAGGTGTACATACATATGAGACTGGTGAAAAGGTAATGACATCTAGACGTGCAAAAGTGATGCATGAAATCTGAGACTGGTGAAAAGTGTGCATGACATCTGAGACTGGTGAAAGGTCTACATGACATATGAGACTGGTGAAAGGTGTACATGACATCTGAGACTGGTGAAAGTGTACATGACATCTGAGACTGGTGAAAGGTGTACATGACATTTGAGACTGGTGAAAAGTGTGCATGACATCTGAGACTGGTGAAAGGTGTACATGACATATGAGACTGGTGAAAGGTGTACATGACATTTAAGACTGGTGAAAGGTGTACATGACATCTGAGACTGGTGAAAGGTGTACATGACATTTGAGACTGGTGAAAGGTGTACATGACATCTGAGACTGGTGAAAAGTATACATGACATATGAGACTGGTGAAAAGTATACATGACATTTGAGACTGGTGAAAGGTGTACATGACATTTGAGACTGGTGAAAAGTGCGTGTGACCTTTGAGACTAGTGAAAAATATACATAACATCTGAGACTGGTGAAAGGTCTACATGACATCTGAGACTAGTGAAAGGTCTGCATGACATTTTAGACTGGTGAAAGGTCTGCATGACCTTTTGGACTGGTGAAAGGTCTACATGACATCTGAGACTGGTGAAAGGTGTACATGACATGAGACTGGTGAAAGGTGTACATGACATCTGAGACTGGTGAAAGGTGTACATGACATCTGAGACTGGTGAAAGGTCTACAAGACATCTGAGACTAGTGAAAAGTATACATGACATCTTAGACTGGTGAAAGGTCTACATGACATTTTAGACTGGTGAAAAGTGTGCATGACATCTGAGACTGGTGAAAAGTGTGCATGACATCTGAAACCGGTGAAAAGTGTACACGACATCTGAAACTGGTGAAAAGTATACATTTATTTTATTTATTTATTGTTTCATATCGAGGATAATGGAATAAGCACAAATGTGCTTTTTTACATCCAGTCCCCGTGTGTATGTGGTTTTGTAAATTCTGTCATCTGTTTCCACCAGCACACAATGGCCTACTCTTCTAAAAAGCAGAACAGGATTTAATGTGTGCGCAAGATGTTCCGCATGCGTTCGAACACAGAGCCTCGGTTTATAGTCTCATCTGAGACTGGTGAAAAGTATACATGACATCTGAGACTGGTGAAAAGAGTACATGATATATGAGACTGTTGAAAAGTGTACATGACATATGAGACTGGTGAAAAGTGTACATGACATCTGAGACTGGTGAAAAGTGTACATGACATCTGAGACTGGTGAAGAGTGTACATGACATATGAGACTGGTGAAAGGTGTACATGACATCTGAGACTGGTGAAAGGTGTTCATGACATCTGAGACTGGTGAAAAGTGTACATGACATTTTAGACTGGTGAAAAGTGTGCATGACATCTGAGACTGGTGAAAGCTGTACATGACATATGAGACTGGTGAAAGCTGTACATGACATATGAGACCACGTAAAAGGTACATGAAAAACTTCAGACTAGCCAAAAGTGTACATAGAACTCGGTGTTGATTCTAGGATTTCAAAATAGGCTCCAAGGGCCCTAAATTATGAAAAAAGGTGGGCATTCCGCCCCCGAACCCTCAAACCCCCAGCTCATTAAAAAAAGGGAACAGATTTAGACTTAAGTACGCATCGTACTTTAGTTTCTGCTATCTTTAAGGAAGAGAAACTACAACAAACAGGCAGATACTTAAGCAGAAGGGATTAAATATTCACCTTAAGTGTTGCACTTAATCTGTAATAAGCATTCATGACACTAGACGAGTGAGAGAGAGTAGGGGGAGGTGGTGGGGGGAGAAAGAGGAGATTGGAAGGGAGATGTGACGATGAATGGGGGTGAAAGTGTAGATGACATTGAAGGGAAAAGTGTTGAAGAGAGGGAAAGGGCGGGAGAATGTGAGAGATTGAAAGGATGACATTGAGAGAGGGAGAGGGTTAGATGGGGGGGGGGAGGTGGGTGGAAGAGGTGAGTGAGAGGTCAGTACATGTTTTGAGTGGTCAAAAGTGGTGAGAATAGTGAGATGTGAAGAAGTGTACAAGACATTGCAAGCTTGTTAATTTTGCACTAGATTGAAGTTAATGAAGAGATGGGAATATGTTGTCACATTAGAGGGAAATTAAGATCTGAGGTTAGAAGTTAATGATAGAGTTAAAGCATGTAAAATTTGATTTTCCCAAAGTTACATTAGAGAGAGAGAGGGTGGGGGATGTAGAAGAGAGGGGGAAGGGTAAGAGAGAGAGAGAGAAGGGAGAGGGAGAGGAGACCCCGCGGGCACCTCCCCACCCCGGTCATGAAAAAAAGGAACAAGTATTTGCTCACAGTACCCTCAAACTCTTAGTTTTGCTATTTTTTCAAGGAAGAGAAACACAACAAACAGGCAGATACTAAGCAGAAAGGATTAAATATTCACCTTAAGTGTTGCACTTAATCTGTAGTAAGCAATCATGGCACAGCACAGAGAGAGAGAGAGGGGGGGGGGGGGGGGGGGAGAGAAGAGAGAGATTGAAGGAGAGAGAGAGAGGGGGGGGGGGAGAGAAGAGAGAGATTGAAGGAGAGAGTTGAGAGAGGAGAGAGGGGGGAGAGAAAGAGAGAGATTGAAGGAGAAGTTGAGAGAGAGAGAGGGTGGGGGGGGGGGGGGGGGGAAGAGGGAGAGAGAGGTCAGTCACATTTTTATTTCCACAAAGTTGGGGAGATAGATGTAGATGAGAAGAGAGGTACAAGCCAATATCAAAGTCTTTTTTTTTCCCTAGATAGTATAATGAGAGAGTGAGGCCAAGTTTGTATTTCCACATTCAGAGAAATAGATCTAGGTCTAGATCTAAATGATAAGTTAAAGCCAATGTCAAAGTTTTGGATTTTCCCCCCAAAGATCATACATTTAGAGAGAGAG
Source organism: Rapana venosa (assembly GCA_028751875.1). Classification (NCBI taxonomy): domain Eukaryota; kingdom Metazoa; phylum Mollusca; class Gastropoda; order Neogastropoda; family Muricidae; genus Rapana; species Rapana venosa. The sequence continues at coordinate 48,714,800 of CM054158.1, read as the reverse complement.
AGAGGGGGGGAGAGAGAGAGGGGGAGAGAGAGAGAGAGAGAGAGAGAGGGAGAGAGAGAGAGGGAGAGAGAGAGGGGGGAGAGAGAGAGAGAGAGGGAGAGAGAGGGAGAGAGGAGGGGAGAGAGAGAGAGGGGGGAGAGAGGAGAGAGAGGAGAGAGAGAGAGAGAGAGAGAGAGAGAGAGAGAGAGAGAGAGAGAGAGAGAGAGAGAGAGAGAGAGAGAGAATGAATCAAATTTGTATTTTCACATTCCGAGAGATCTAGATTTAGATAATATGTTAAAGCCAATGTCAAAGTCTCCACCCCCCCCCCCTTTTTTTTTCTCTTTTAGATCCTACATTGAGAGGGAGGGAGAGGGAGGGAGGGGGGAGGAGAGAGAGAGAGAGAGAGAGAGAGAGAGAGAGGAGAGAGAGAGAGGAGAGGAAGAGATGAGAGGAGAGAGAGGAGAGAGAGAGAGAGTTGCCTAACTGATGGAAGTTGTTCTGAAGAGTTTCATCTTGTACAGCCTCCTGGTGATTGGCAGTGTTTTTTGGTGATGCTTTAACCCTTTACCATTCGCATTTCTTACAGAGAAACTCTCTGTAGTATTTGGAAATTTACGCTGTTTTTTCAGAGAATAAGGTACCTCAAGTACACATAGTCCTGTACAGTTACTATTGTTCGCAGAGCAGTCATATTTGGCCAAAGTATTCATATGATGTCATACTTTGTTCTGCACCCCAAGATGTGTGTCCTACCTACATGTGTCGTGCTGCTGTCCCCTCTTTGTCACCAAATAACGGTAACATTGCAGTGACATCATGCTGTTAGTCTACAACTACCCTCTAACATGCGCAATATAGGTATGTGATTTAAAAAAATAATATGTGTGGTCCTGCCTGAATGTGTCCCCCATCCCATCCACCATCATGGTAATCCAATCGAACATTCACACGTCACAAAATTACTGTCACCAAGTCTACATTTTCTCAGTGGAAAGTATTCAAACATATTGAAAACGACGTTGACTAACGCGCCTATATACATTATTTACAAATATATGCTGACGCCTACTATTTACAGACACTAGTGTGTCCTTCACCAATAGCCAGTTACATGGCTGTCACAATGCAGGTGTCACAGCCAGTGTCGCGTCCAGGTGTGTTGGCGTGTTTCTCAGGTGAAAATACTGATTAATTTTGAGAAATCTGGTTTTCGTCATAATATTACTGATCTGTGACTCAGAAAATGTCAAAATCAGTAGACCAGTAGAGATGAAGCCTCAGCAAACGCTTGATCCCCATCACGATCAAAACTGACAGGTAAGCCCAAATTTCATCAGGTGTTGTTTCTGTCCGTAATGGATCTATGACTAAGCCTTTCACAGCGATCTTTTGCCTGGCATAATTGTTAGTTTCATCTGCTACAATCTGAAAAAATGTTGGGGCACAAACAAAACAAAGTAATCTAAGAGCTTGGCATTCAGTGGGAGAGTTTGTGCCGGCCCAGTCGGCAGCGTGAAGTCTTGCACTGAGCAAGGCACTTGTGCGCTGCGCCATGTCGTCTGCTATGAAGCCAACGGAATGTTATCCTCAGCATCACTTTCCGACTCACTACCTTCTCCTATTTCATCTCTTTCTTCTACATCTACTTCAACATCGGATTCAACATTTTATTCTCTTTCGAACTGTTCCACTTGAGCCAAATAGCTTCAATTTCCACATCAGTTTATTCCTCCCAAATTGTATGCTCAATCTTTGCTGCCATTTTTAGCTACAAGAAAGCGTGGGAAAGACAAAGCCAGTCACTGGCCAATTTCTTGGTGCCCATTCCTTCCTCAGTTTATGCTGACCTCAGTGGAATGTTCATTCATAGTGTGCGTGTACTAGGTAGAGCTTAGTGCATGAGGGAAATCCCCCACTAGGCTGAAATGACGTCCGGCGGGCTGCGGCGGGTATAAATAGATGCGGGAAGCGGGCAGCGGCGGGCTACGGCGGGTAAAAATGGGAAAGGGTTAAGTGATGTTCTCTCTCTACTTAGCACATCCTCCTTTGGTGAAGGCATTGTTCTTTCCAAGTTTGATACACAGCCCATAGCCTACTGCATGCCATGATCACTGTGCTCAAGCCAGGGCTAGTAGATCTACCAGCTTCAAGCCTGCTGGGAGGTAGATATCTGCTATTTCCTCAACGATCTCTGTTCCAATCACATCACTTGTTTCTGGAGTACAAGGCCTCTTGGAAGATGACGTAAACGAATTGGAAAACAGAGCAGGACGAGCCTGCTTTAGTAGGACGATTGCTTGCAGGCGCGAATCAGAAAATCTTGCGACCCCTGGTGTAGCCTACCAACCGCCACGGGAACTGAAAGGACGAGCTAGGCTACAGTTTCTGTGACTGGTCAAAAGTGTGGCGCTTAGCCAATTAGAAGCATCAATGGTGAACTTCAGCGGAAGTAGCGCTTAATACTAAAGATTATACAAACGGCAGTTACGATGGCGTACTGTTTGTTCGAAAACGCGTTGTCCAGGATTTTTTTTTCCTCCATCAGGGCAATTTTGAAAAAAATGCGGGAATCCCGCAAAGGTGCACCCTAGAATCAACACTGGAACTTGTGACAATATGAAAGCATACATGAAAACTGGAAACTAGCCAAAAAGCATGTACACATGAAACCTGACAGTAGCCAAAGGCATACATGAAACATGAGACAATATGAAAGTGTACATGAATGAAACTTGAGACTAGCCAAATAGCATACATGAAACTTGAGGCTACAAATAGCATACATGAAACCTGAGACTAGCCAAAAAGCATGTAAATATGAAACTTGGGACTAGCCAAAGGCATACAATATATATGAAACTTGAGACTAGCCAAAGGCATATATGAAACTTTGAGACAAGCCAAATAGCATACATGAAACTTGAGACTAGCCAAATAGCAAACATGAAACTTGAGACTAGCCAAATAGCATACACGAAACTTGAGACTAGCCAAATAGCATACATGAAACTTGAGACTAGCCAAATAGCATACACGAAACTTGAGACTAGCCAAATAGCGGACATCAAACCTGAGACAAGCTAAAAGCACACATGAAACTTGAGACAATCTGAAAGCATACATGAAACCCGACTAGCCAAAAAGCGTACATGAAACCCCAGACTAGCCTAAAGTATACATGAAAAGAGTCGAGTCTAGCAGGGACGGCACATGAAAGAGGCAAGCACAGAGTGTACATATGAAAAACTCCAGATTAGCAGGAACAGTATGACTAGCCAAAAGCACACATGAAACAGTTCAGATTCGCCGAAAGCACACATAAAACTTCGCGACTAGCCAAAAAGCACACATGAAACCCGAGACTAGCCAAAGCATACATGAAACTTGAGACTAGCCCAAAATCATACATGAAACTTGAGACTAGCCCAAAAGCATACAAGAAACTTGAGACTAGCCCAAAATCATACATGAAACCTGAGACTAGCCAAAATGCGTACATGAAATCACATGAAACTTGAGACTAGCCAAAAGCACACATGAAACTTGAGACAATTGAAGCCAAAATGAAAACGATAGCATGAAGATCAATTACATGAAACTTGAGAGACTAGCAAAAGCATACATGAAACTGAGAAGCAAATTGAAAGAGTCCAGACTAGCAAAAAGGGTACATGAATGAGACAAGCAGAATATGTACATGTGAAAGACGTCAGATTAGCAGAAAGCATACATGAAAGAGACTAGTAGAAAGCATACATGAAAGAGACTAGCAGAAAGCATACATGAAAGAGACTAGCAGAAAGCATACATGACAAGAGTTGAGACTAGTAGAAAGCATACATGAAAGAGACTAACAGAAAGCATACATGAAAGAGACTAGCAGAAAGCATACATGAAAGAGACTAGCAGAAAGTATACATGAAAGAGACTAGTAGAAAGCATACATGAAAGAGACTAGCAGAAAGCGTACATGACAAGAGTTGAGACTAGTAGAAAGCATACATGAAAGAGACTAACAGAAAGCATACATGAAAGAGACTAGCAGAAAGCATACATGACAGAGACTAACAGAAAGCATACATGAAAGAGTCGAGACTAGCAGAAGTACACATGAAAGAGACTAGCAGAAAGCATACGACAGACATGAGACTAACAGAAAGCATACATGACAGAGTGAGACTAGCAGAAAGCACACATGAAAGAGACTAGCAGAAAGCATACGACAGAAGATGAGACTAAGAAAGCATACATGACAAGTGAGACTAACAGAAAGCATACATGACAGATGAGACTAGCAGAAAGTACACTGAGACAGCAAAGTTACATGAGACTACAGAAAGTACATGAGACTACAGAAAGCTACACAACAAGAGATAGCAAGAAAGTGTACGAATGAGACTACAGAAAGGTACATGAGACTAGCAGAAAGTGTACATGAGACTAGCAGAAAGATACACAACAAGAGTTGATTGAGACTAGACAGAAAGTTACCACAAGAAGACTAAAGGACAGAGAAAGCATACACGACAAGAGTTGATTGAGACTAGCAGAAAGTGTACATGAGACTAGCAGAAAGCATACACAACAAGAGTTGATTGAGACTAGCAGAAAGTGTACATGAGACTAGCGGAAAGCATACACAACAAGAGTTGATTGAGACTAGCAGAAAGTGTACATGAGACTAGCAGAAAGCATACACAACAAGAGTTGATTGAGACTAGCAGAAAGCATACACGACAAGAGTTGATTGAGACTAGCAGAAAGCATACACGACAAGAGTTGATTGAGACTAGCAGAAAGCATACACGACAAGAGTTGATTGAGACTAGCAGAAAGCATACACGACAAGAGTTGATTGAGACTAGCAGAAAGCATACACGACAAGAGTTGATTGAGACTAGCAGAAAGCATACACGACAAGAGTTGATTGAGACTAGCAGAAAGTGTACATGACACTAGCAGAAAGCATACATGACAGAGTTGATAGAGACTAGCAGAAAGCATACACGACAGAGTTGATTGAGACTAGCAGAAAGTGTACATGAGACTAGCGGAAAGCATACACGACAAGAGTTGATTGAGACTAGCAGAAAGCATACACGACAGAGCTGATTGAGACTAGCAGAAAGTGTACATGAGACTAGCGGAAAGCGCACACGAGACTAGCGGAAAGCGAATACGGCCAGAGGGGCGGGCGGCTTACCTTCACTAGAGAGTAGTCGGCAATTTCATTGGGTTCTGGGACAGCTAGAGGAGCCTGAACCTGATGTTTGCCAGAAATGGCCCCTGTACCCTCCTGCACACACATACGCACGCATATATGCCCACACACACACACACACACACACATACATGCACACATACGTACATACATACAGTACTGTTTTTCGTTATGGCTATGTTTTGGAGTATTTATTAACTTCTGGATGTCTGTTTCGACAAATATAGAAGATGGAAACAGAGAATCAGACCCAAAAAAATTTTTGATTCTGACCATGTTTCTAGGTCTCTTCTTCTCTCGTTCACTTCACACCGTCAGATGTGTCTTGCAAAAAATTATGGCATGTTTCTAAGTTACATAACTGGAAAAAAAAAAAAGAAGATATGATCTTTGACTTGGGCATTATTTTCTATGCCAGTTGAGTTTTTAAGTTCTTGTTTAACGATGGCAGTTTTTTTAAACTGTGCGGTTCATCAAGCATGCTAAGAAATATGCTATGAATTCATTATCTCTCATTCCACTAACCAACTGTGAACTGTGGTACATGCTTTGCGCTTACTTCTATCAACTGGGATAAACTTGTACATGTGTTAATCCCTCTGTATTTTCCCTCATCTTCCCCAGTCTCCTACAGCTGTTGCTCCCATGCTGCTCATCCCAGCCTAACCCCACCCCACAGCCAGCAGATTCTCTTCACATCAGACTGCCATCAGGCCACTTACTAGAGAAGACCCTACACGACAGAAGAGCGGTTTCCTCTGGACGGTGGCCTTGTAGCAGCCAGACCCTGACAACTTGCGGACTACTACTGAATCAGCGAATGTAAAAGAACAAGCCTTGGGAGGGGCCATCAGACCTGAGGAACTCAAGATCCCTTCAGCCATGTCCATCCACAACCGCAGACACCCTCTGAAGGGACTCAACTCTTGCAGCCAGGACGCTTGCTACACGTTACACTCTCCCCTTCATGCTTTTCCAAGAGAAACGACGAAAAGAGAGTACGAGAGCGACAATACTCAACAAAATACAGAAAAGACGCGGCATCACACAACAACAACAAAACAGAACTACAAAATCCTTTCACACAGATGTGAAAGAAAAGAGTCATGAGAGTTACAATACTTAATCCCCCCCAAAAAAAACAGATAAAATGTGGCAACACATGAATGGAAAAAAAAAAACCCAACCCAAACATAAAATATATATAAAAAAAGATGACAAAAGTGCGCAGAAAAGATTTTTGAGACAAAGACTAATGTTGCGATGACAAGAGAATCACGGACAACAGAGAAGTGTTCACGGCCCAAAGAGGGACAACTCACAGCGTGGCGCTGTAGCCAGGGAGGGAGGTGGTTGGCGGTGTGGTGGTCCACCTTCCCCTTCACCCACAGCATGTCCCCAGCAGCCTCCACTCCCCCTGCTTCTGAACACACGGGACCCCCTTGTACATTTCATTATGTGACGCTGTGTACAGCGAAAATACTTCTGTACACCGTTACAAGTACATTTCTGTATGTGACGCTGTGTACAGCGAAAATACTTCTGTACACCGTTACAAGTACATTTCTGTATGTGACGCTGTATACAGCGAAATTACTTATGTACACCGTTGTACATTTCATTATGTGACGCTGTGTACAGCGAAAATACTTCTGTACACCGTTACAAGTACATTTCTGTATGTGACGCTGTATACAGCAAAATTACTTCTGTAACCGTTACAAGTACATTTCTGTATGTGACGCTGTATACAGCGAAAATACTTCTGTACACCGTTGTACATTTCTGTATGTGACGCTGTGTACAGTGAAATTACTTCTGTACACCGTTACAAGTACATTTCTGTATGTGACGCTGTATACAGCGAAAATACTTATGTACACCGTTGTACATTTCTGTATGTGACACTGTATACAGCGAAAATACTGATGTACACCGTTGTACATTTCAGTATGTGATGCTGTATACAGCGAAAATACTTATGTACACCGTTGTACATTTCTGTATGTAACACCATACAGGACACCGTTGTACATTTCTGTATGTGACGCTGTGTACAGCGAAAATACTTCTGTACACCGTTGTACATTTCTGTATGTGACGCTGTATACAGCGACATACTTCTGCACACCGTTGTACATTTCTGTATGTGACACTGTATACAGTGATATACTTCTGTACACCGTTGTACATTTCTGTATGTGACACTGTATACAGTGATATACTTCTGCACACCGTTGTAGATTTCTGTATGTGACACTGTATACAGTGATATACTTCTGCACACTGTTGTACATTTCTGTATGTGACACTGTATACAGTGATATACTTCTGTACACCGTTGTATATTTCTGTATGGAACACCGTATACAGCGACATGTTTCTGAACCACATGGGACACTGTTATACATTTCTGTATGAAACGCTGTATTCACACTTGTACATTTCTACATGTAACACCGTATACAGCAACACACTTCTGTACACACTTGTACATTTCTACATGTAACGCCGTATACAGCAACACACTTCTGTACACGCTTGTACATTTCTACATATAACACCGTATACAGCAACACACTTCTGTAACCAGTGATGCAGATGCTCATTTCTACACACACAGCACTGTACATAACAACGCACTTCTGTACACAGATTGACCCATTTCTCTATGGCCATACTGGGTGGAATGCATAGTGCCAGGTCTTCTCCTGCGCTTGTCACTCTGCAGGAGGTCTGCCTGCTGGTCTCAGCCAACACATTCCAACTTCAGGGCAGCTCATCAAAAGGATTATAAGAAAAAGATATCTAGATTTGCTTGAAAAAAAGGCAAGAGAATGGGCTGGGTAGGCAGAATATATATATATACATACATATACATATATATATATATATATATATATATATATATATGCAAGAGAGAGAAAGGCTTTTGTGCACATGTGACACAAAGATAAACACAGTATAATGAAACTACATAAATACATCAGTGTTTTACGCACGCACACACACACACACACACACACACATGCACACACACACACACACACACATACCACACACATACACACACACACACACACACAACCACACATTTTGCTTCACTGTATACAGAAAATAGAAGTCTTTCAGGAAAAACAACTGAACAGATCACTTAACTCATCTATCTTACTTCTAGTTCTACTTTCAGTTATAGTCTTCTCCCCCACTTACATATTCATTACACACACACACACACACAATGCACGCACGCAACCAAGCACACACGCACATAAAGAAGCATACACAGTTGAGTACATTAAATCTGCACTTACTAGCATGTACTTCCTTATCAGAGGTAAACAAATAACAACTAATAACATACGTTATTTAAATAACATGAGCTGTTATTATTTCTCACATGTACACAAGCATGCAAACGCATGCACACACACATATATGCATACACACACACTCACACACACACACATACACAAACGCACACACACACACTTGAAGACACACACATTTACACAGACACTTGATATACACACCACACACACTTGCGCATGCACGCTCACACACACATACACACACACAACACATTCAGAGCAAGCATATAAACATGCACACCCCTCTTCCTGCTTTACATAAGTACACAAAAGCATGCACACACAAAACATTAGACCCATTTAACGTTTTTGCATCAAAATATCACACACACACACACACAGAGTCACACACACACACGCATGCACGCATACACACAAACACACACATTTACACACATTGTATACTTAAACAGAGCTAATGACACAAGCATACATTTTTATTTATCTTTTTTTTTAGCTATTCTCTTAGACAAAACTCACACACCTAGCTTTAGAGATAAGTTGGAAAAAGTGCAGAATGATACACACAAAGACACCAACAAATATGAACAGAAACATCCAGTTTCTTTCACACACACACACATACATGCCTATGTGCACATTCAAACAAAACCACAAACACAACACAACACACACACATGCATGCACGCACGCGTGCACACACACACACCAGTGTGCACATTCAAACAAAATACACACACACAACACACACACATGTACGCACGCGTGCACACACACACACACACACACACCAGTGTGCACATTCAAACAAAATACACACACACAACACACCACACACACACAAAAACACACTCACCACACACACACACACATACACACACACACAATACACACACACACACAATACACACACACACACACACACAAGAGATGTAGTACCCTAAATCAGTTATTTCTCACACTATTTCTACCTCTACTGACTACCAAGACAATTTAAGGGCTACTCAAGCCCGTATCAACAACAACAACAACATCATTCATTGGGGATGATGGTGTGTTAGAACAACAGGCATCACCAGAAAATACAGACGACCAAAATAATGTGCATTCAAAGTGATCGCCCCCCCCCCCCCCCCCCCCAAACTGATTTCTTTAACAGGGTATGGACAGTGTTCATAGGAGAGAAGACTGACAAAACTAGCTAGGTAAGAAAACTGATCATTATATAAATGAAATAAAATAACAGGGATGCATTAACCGATGAGTGCTTGGAAAAACTCAGGACAGCACAAAAACGACTGCAATAAATGGTGACCAGTATAAAACCTTTCCATCAGGTTACTTTTCTGGTCAATTTGAGAGGATATCTTTTTATTTCTATTTCTTGGCTAGAGCTCCAAGGTTCACCGAAGACGTGATTTTTTTTTTACCTAACATTAAGGAAGCTGTATTTTCTTTTTTTCTTTTTTGCTGCCTCATCTTCTGTGACGTCCCCCGTCCTGCTGTTCCCACGCCGCTCATCTGAATCTCCCCGCCACAGCCATACCCGGATTTGTTATGTCTCAACCCCAAGGGTTGGAAGTCCACTGGAAGCCCTTCAATATCAGGCCGCCGTGGGGCCACCAGCCAGAGGGGCCCTGCACTTCTGCTGGGTCACTTTGGTGGTGTTCAGTGGTGCCTGTTCTGAGCTAACACATTACCAGTGCGCATACACTTTTTTTTTTTTTAATTGTGTCACCTGTTCCTGCAGGCATGAAATGATCTACTCTTCTAAAAGGCGGAACTGGTTTTTAACGTGTGCGCAAGGTTTCAGCGTACGTTCACACACGGGGCCTCAGTTTACAGTCTCATCCGAAGGACTTTTGTGGGAGTGCAGTATTGATGTTAACTTCAGGCCAAAATTCGCTAAAACAGGTGCCTCTGTGGTGGCTCGATCCCAGGCCAATAGACCACAAGTGCAACCCTCTAAGCCACTCTAACCACTAGGATATCCCGCCCCTGGGAGGAGTTTAGTTTTAGTGTTAACGACCATTTCAGGTTCACACATCACCTCCAACATTTTTATTTTATTTTAAAGACCGATGTATATCACAAAATAGCAGACACTCCCATAAAATAAAACAAAAATGTTTTTAAATCCTTACCAGGAAAAAAAGTGATTTTCACCAGATGAAAAACAGAAAACCCAACATGCTTTATCGATATTTAAGAGCAAGACAGGTCAACAAAACATACACGTACGCACACCTCTATGCAAGAAGCACAACAGTCAGTTGACACATCAACAGACGAAAAATGTTCACCAACCAAAACGCAACATCTCTATTACTGAAAATGTCAGATTTTGTTAGTTATAAATCTCTTCCGAAACAGATGCTTGCTCACACACACTTAGAACCTTTAATCTATCTTTTAAAAAACAGATTGATTAAAAACACAAACCAAATATTCAGCCCACATAATAATACATCTTCAACACAACAAAATCCGCCACAACACACACACAGGCCACAAAAACATGCAGTGATCGATGTTCAAATCATCCCCGTACAACTTTAAAAATGCATCTCAAGTGTAGTGGACGAAAGTGCTTCGAGAAGATCAGTAGGAAAATGAGGAAGGTGGGAAGGGGAGAGGAGTTCCAATCCACAAAAACTAACAACACTCGCAAGCGAGCGAGCGAGCGAGCAAGCAAGCAAGCGAGCAAGGGATGCAGTCACCCTCATCTGCACTGGAGCTGGCGTGGAGGGCATAGGGGTACGTGCCCACTCTCCTCCTCCGCTCCGCCTCATTCAGCGCCCAGGCTTACAGACAGAAAAGGCCAGCCGGTGCCACAACAACCTACCTGCCTCCATCCCTCCTCTTCTGCACTAAACTACACTACGCTAGGCTACTCTTGACATGGGTTCTCACAGTTACAGTAAGGAAAACGAGTGGGAAGGTTCAGGGAAACCTGCTAAATCAAAGACCTCCACAACCGATGTATGGTCTGTTTACAGAGAGAGAAAAAGACGAAATACTGTTTCTTAAGAGAAAAAGCACCAGACAAACTTTATTTTTGATTTATAACTAAATGGATGGTTACACGACTCAGGCAATGTTTGTTTTTTTAAATAATAATAATCTACTCCCTGTGGAGCCTTGTGGCCATTTTTGACAGCCTCCAGGGTTTTTTTTGTTTTTTGGGGGGTTGTTTGCTTTGATGATGACTCGAAGTAATGAAGGAAACTCGCTGTCTCTGTTCACATTGCAAATCGGTGACCACAGAGTTGACTACTTTGACATGATTTTGCATAACATACAAAAGAAAGATCCTCTACAAAACTGCAACAATTGTATACTCCTGAGCTTCTTGAAGGTTTGAGGGGGTTTGGGGATAGAAAAAATAACCCCTCTATTTTTTATTTGCATTCCACAAAACACTGACACTTCACTCACATTATGGAAACACCCTAGGACACTGACACTTAAGTTTACAATGCTGACACTTGACTTTACATATATGTTTTACAACACTGACACTTGACTTTACCACACTGACACTGTACCCAGAGGACATTTGACTATATCACAGTGACACATCACTTTACCACAATGACACTCATAAAAATATACAGCACAACTTATCAACACTTTGTATTGTTCTGACTTTTTTTTAAACATGCCATGTACAACCAACACACAGCTTAATTTTTTCTTACGTTTTAATTTTTTTTAATGATTTTCTTTATAGCGTTTCTGAGCTGATGGCATAACCTTGTTACTTCAATATACCTCACTTTCATCAAAGCAAACAATTCCCTTTTCTTTTTCTTTTTCATATACAGGTTGTCTGGCTCGTAGGTCCTCAATGTGACATAACTGGACTTTTTTTTTAATGGGTTTTTTTTTCCTCTTATGATGACTTCAGAACAGAACGATCCATTCCATCTTGACTTTTCCAGATTACAAACATTCACTGCATAGTGAATACCACCAACCACTACCCTCATTCTCCCAAAAAGGAGAAGAAAAAAACACCCCAAAACCTCACCGCACACTTCAAAACAAACTAGCCAATGCTTACAGGAATCCTCCATCTGTGTCAAGAAGACATGTAAGCACTAAGTGTATTCCTGTCCGATGGGATGCCATAGTGTCTACAGATACAGGAGCCGTCTGCAGAGCGAACTTTGTGCAGCATGCCAGTGCTGAGTGAAAGTGCACACATGCAGACTGTTGTTGTCTGCAAAAGCCTGGAGATGCCTCCATATAACATGGCACCTATACTATAGCCATTGTTCGTAATTATTCCTGTCATTAATTTACACACACCACAGCTGTCAGTTTCCCCAACTTTCACCTACTCTCAGCTGGTGTCCACTCCATTTTATCCCAGCCTTACTGGTGCTAATTATCACAGGAACTGACCACACTTGAATGAAGTAAAAGGGAGGGGTGTGCTTATTTTAGTACTGGGCCTTGGCCCCTTGACTGAGTTATGCCGGACTTGCGCACTGTGACAATCCTAACAGAATATATCTTCCTTTTCAAAACAAGTCATTTATTGTGTGCACAAAAAGCAGGAATCTGGGCACTGTGATAAGCATCTACACACACAGCGAGATCAGAAACACCTAGAACTTTTATCCATTTCGTAATTTACAAGCAGGGGGTTGCTAAGCTTGCATTCCTGGGCACAAACGTCTTAAAGAATACTGCACACTGACTGGAGTTCTTTCTTTTCAGCACAGTCAGAGTGTCAGCCTGAACAAACCCACAGACAATTTCTACAGGAAATGTCTTAAGCTGCAGAAATACCCATATGTGCTACACTACCTCTAAGCAAAAGAGGGCAAGGGGGGAAAAGGAGGTAAAGATGAGGGGAAGGAGATGCTGGCAATCAACTGATGCCTCACCAACACATAAAGTAATATGCCAACATGGATTCTTTGGGTACAACAGGGGCTTCAATACACATTTATACTTGACAGAATGACACAAACTCAAATTTCACTAAAAATTCAACAGTACATTTTATCATCCCACATATATCTCACTTATACAAATACTCAATATGCTGAATACATTGAACAACACAAATCACCCCATTGCAGTAAATAAGATGAAACTCAAGAGGTAAAAACAGGGGAGGAGGAGACACACACACACACACACACACACTCTCACACACACACCACACCACAAACACACACCACAAAAACACACACCACACACACACACACACACACGCTCACACACACACACACCACACCACAAAAACACACCACCACCACCACCACCACCACCACCACCACACACACACACACACACACACACACACACACACCACACCACACCACACCACACCACACCACAAAAACACACCCCCCACCCCACCACACCACACCACAAAAACACACACATACACACACACACACCACACCACAAAAACACACACCACACCACAAAACTCACACACAAACCACACCTACACACACACACACACACACACACACACACACACACACACACAAACCCCACACAACACAAACACACACACACACACAACACACACACACTCAATCACACCAATCATCACTTGTACACATCTCGCCGTTTCCGAACGTAGCTAGGTCGGACCAAGTGTTCAGGGTGTCGGGGCTGAGGAAGAGGGGGCCGTCAGGAGGGTTACCTCCTGTAGATTTAACGGAAACAGGGTGGGATGACGGAGGATGCCCCCTTGATCGCTCGGAAAGTAACGACACTGGACAGATTCGGGCTGGTCACACTGTCGAGATCCGAGCCTAACTGCTTAGCACACATAATAATAACTACATCAACAAAAAAACCATCAAGACAAAATCCATGTTAAGAGAGCCACCTACGTAGCCATCTTCTGACGGATTGACAGGCCCACACCAAGCACACACAAACACAGACTAGAAGCAGTGGAAATATGGTTCATCCAGAATCATGAAACGTCTCATGGACAAAAAAAAACAAAATGCAGAATAATGAAATGGCTGGACAAGGATCCCTCTCAACACATCAGACAAAGACAGCATCAACTTTCACACCATATAACCTTTGTCGACAGGACTGTCTGAGTGGTCGAAATCTGTGGAACAGAGCGAGGGAGACAGCACAAAGTGGCGGGCCGCAGGGGCTTAAATTCGAACGTAATAAGCGGCACCAACAATGAGCTTGGAAGCCCGAGAACAGGAGTGGAGAGCCATGTCGTACAGATTGTCTGAGGAAACTGATCGGCCTTGAAGAAGAAGAAGAATATATGGAATTTATATAGCGCTGAATCTTGTCAAAAAAACAACAAATCGAAGCGCTTAGAAGTTTAACAGACTGGATGAAAAGACTAAAATCTCCCCAAGGGGATGCCGGGGGCCTATCAGTATAAACAGCATCCCCACATTCTGGAAATTCTGTGCTAGAAATTTCCTCTTTTCTATCACTCTCTTTGTTTCTGTCTTGTTCATTTTCTTCCTGTCACCTCCTTCTTGTCTATTTTCTGCCTTCTTGGTCCATTCTCCTGCCTTTTTTCCAGAAAGAATTTAAAAGGTAACTATTCTCTCTTGTGCCGAAGTCGGATGCGCTGGGCCTGAATTGTCAGGCACTTAACGGCAGCGTGACGCATTTTCGCTCATATAACAGACAACAATAGTTGCTGTCTGAGCGTTCGACAAAGAAGATGAAAAGACTAAAATGACTGGTTATAAAAGACAATTTTCCAAGGCTTTGTCATGTGTGTTATTTATTTATTTATTTATGTTTTCTTTTATTTCGAGGATAATGGAACAAGTACTCATGTGCTTTTTTACATCCAGTCCCTGTGTTGTGTATGCAGTTTTGTCAACTTTGTCATCCGTTCCCACCGGCATACAATGGTCTACTCTTCCGAAAAGCGGAAAAGTTTTGATATGTGCGCAAGAAGTTCTGCGTGCATTCGCATATATGGGACATCGGTTTATAGTCTTATCCGAAGGACTTTTAGGGAGAGTGGAGTCAGCATTGATGTTAACTCCAGAGGAAAAATCTGAGTGTGTATGTGTGTTGTGTGTGTTTTGTGTGTGTGAGTGTGTGTGCATGTGTGTGTGTGTGTGCATATTATGTCTGTGTGTGTGTGCTGTGTAAGTTTGAGCTGTGTACGTCATAATAGAGAGAGATATTGGATGTGTTTGTGTAGTTCAAGTAAGAATTCTCTTTTTACAACAACAAAAAAACCCAAACAAACAAACAGCAGCAATATGTTCAAAATAAAACCACACACAAACCTCACCACTCTTCTTAATCCAGCAATATGAATAAGAAACGTACAAACCAATAACTTCCAGCAAAGCATAAAAAGAGCAATGAACTTCGTAGTGGATGGAAAGAGACCAAAGGGAAGACCTAGCAAGACTGGGCTGCCTGTACTGCAGATGATCTTAGAGAAAGGGGCGTAAATAAGAAGGAAGCTCAAAACAGAGTGATGGAGAAGGCTCATCAATGTCAAACCTCCCCTGGGAGAAACATGACAAAAAAAGGAAGAAGAAGAAGAAGATATATTGGATGTGTTTGTGTTGTTCAAGTAAGAATTCTCTTTTTACAACAACAACAAAAAACCCAAACAAACAAACAGCAGCAATATGTTCAAAATAAAACCACACACAAACCTCACCACTCTTCTGAATCCAGCAATATGAATAAGAAACGTATACAAACCAATAACTTCCAGCAAAACCACTCAGCAACAACAAAAGATGACAGAGAGAGAAAAACGACGACATCACCACCCTGTATTCCTGCATTGTGTGTGTGTGTGTGTGTGTGTGTGTGTGTGTGTGTGTGTGTGTACGCAGTGCGTGTGTGTGCGCGCACCTGGGTTTGTGTATGATCATTTTTTTAAGCTATCTTGGAATGCTTATAACAATCTGAAATGTGTTTTTCTTGTGTCTTGTGAGATAATTATAGGTATCAATGTGCCTGTCAGTATTGTAATTGCCCTTCATGGGATGATTAAAGTGCTTTTGACTTTGACTTTGACTTGACTTTGACCCCGTTACTTAACTCATTGGAGTCACAGTGAAATGGATCCCGCCATTTTGTGGTGACGCATGATTTTGGCTATATTTGAAAAATTCAGCAGACTTACCAAACATAATAATGACATACTCATTATATATCATTGAAAAGTTTATAATGTCTTCTTTTGAGATTGTTTGACAGTTTTTTAATAGATGACTGTGTTAATTTTTTACAAATTTCCAAAAGATGTCACTGAATGCTGAAAAATAAAAAGTTTTGAAAATTAGGGTTGGTATCTTAAATGGCTTGAACTATTCATCAACTAGTCCCCTTGAACCAATGTGATGACTTTTCACCAAAGTAAACTTCCCTGAAGCTGGCTGAATCCATGTGATTTCACTTTTTGTACAACAGACTTTTTTTTTAAAAGAATCATAACACTGGGGTGCCTGAAATCCCAAAGATATCACTTGTTGACATGTCAAAGAAAATTGGCCAACAGATAAAAACTAGGCAAGCTTATGGTCAAGGAAAGCAACTGTGTTTAGAAAAATGATTGCCCTACAGGTCAGAGTAATTTCCCTTGAGTTAACCATTACTTTGTGTTTTTAAAAAAATCGTAAGTCTGCCGAATCTTAAGCTTCGGCAGGTCACAGTAAAGGAAAATAGTGCCGAAGCTTAAGATTCGGCACAACCTCAATGAGTTAAACAAACCAGACCCACACTGACCTGTTGCTGGTGCTGCTCTTGGCGGTGGGGTAGGTGTGGTAGTAAGGGGGGAGGGGGGCGGGGGGCCGGCGGTCCATGTAGGTGACGCGGTCATCCTCGTAGGCCGGGGGGCAGGGCTCTTCCACAGGCATCATGCAGGCCGCCTCCGACTGCTCCCTCCGCTCCAACACCTCCCGCAGGAAGGGCAGGTAAGCCGCCGCTGCGACCAAAATCGTCTCCCTTGTTAGTGGCTCAGAACGCCAGCCGTCTTGTGTCGTTTGTTGTCGTTTGTCATTCTTCCACGGCAAAGGTGATGGTGGGAAAAGTTAGGGGGGTTATTTGGCTCAGGCCAAAAGCTGTGTCAGTTATTAATGCCAGCTAATTGCCAAGGCCTACACTAAAATGTTGTTATGTTGTAAAATGTTGTGTTGAGATTGCCTTCAGCCATGACAAGCTCTTAACATAACAACCTGCTCTCTTCTTTTAAAGGACAAAAAAATCCTCTGAAGTCGGAGTATGGCTGCCTATTTGGCGAGGTACTTGAAAATAGTCATACACGTAAACTTCCATCTGGTGTGCTTCCTATCTCACAGTGATTCCCAGGTGGGATGAGTGAGTCAGAGTGCATGTTCTGGGTGACCCCCAGAGTGTAAAGCTGGGGAACGCACAACAACACGACAGGTGGGGGGGTTTTGGGAGGCAGGGGCGTATATTTTATTTATGTTTTTTTTAAATTCTTTTATATCGAGGATAATGGAATAAGCACTTAGGTGCTTGTTTACATCCAGTCCCCGTGTGGATGCAGTTTTGTCAATTCTGTCATCTGTTCCCACCCGCACACAATGGCCTACTCTTACGAAAAGCGGAACAGGATTTAACGTGTGCGCAAGATGTTCTGCGTGCGTTCGCACAAGGGGCCTCGGTTTATAGTCTCACCTGAAGGACTTTTGGGGAGAGTGGAGTCTGCACTGATGTTAACTAACTCCAGGGGAAAATATCCCCTTGAACGGGAATCGAACCCTGGTGATCAGTAAGCAATGAAGGGATGCACAAAACCTGTATAACCTCATGTTTTCCACTCCTCAATGTCCATACCCTCTTTCCACAAAGTTGTCCTGTCCATTTCTCTTGTCAGATGGACACTATAGCTGAGTGGTTAAGACCGCTCGACTTCAACCCTATGGGTCCATGGAGCCATGGGTTTGAATCTCAGCAGTGTCTGGTGAATTGCACAGGCGGGCATTTTACGATCTCCCAGGTCAAATTCACGTGCAGACCTGCCAATGCCTTAATTCTCTTCGTGTATATTCACATGCAGAGTTTCAAGTGTGCAATTCAAAAATCCCACATTTCAAAGTCAGCGTTCGGTAAGTTACGGAAACATAAACATAACGAGCATACATCTCCGAAATCAGAATGTGGCTACGTTCATGGTGGGCAGAAACGGTCGCACACACAAGATCTCACCATTGGTGAACCTCGGAGCTCTAGCCAAGGGACACAAGAAAATCCTCTACCAGTTACAAGTCATTCCTCTGTCACTTATGAGTCCTTCCTCTTTCAGTTATGAGTCATTCCTCTGTCACTTATGAGTCCTTCCTCTTTCAGTTATGAGTCATTCCTCTCTCAGTTACGAGTTATTCATTACAAGTCATTCCTCTACAAGTTACAAGTCATTCCTCTGTCACTTATGAGTCCTTCCTCTTTCAGTTATGAGTCATTCCTCTCTCAGTTACGAGTTATTCATTACAAGTCATTCCTCTACAAGTTACAAGTCATTCCTCTGTCACTTATGAGTCCTTCCTCTTTCAGTTATGAGTCATTCCTCTCTCAGTTACGAGTTATTCATTACAAGTCATTCCTCTACAAGTTACAAGTCATTCCTCTACCAGTTATGAGTCCTTCCTCTTTCAGTTATGAGTCATTCCTGTCACTTATGAGTCATTCCTCTTTCAGTTATGAGTCATTCCTCTCTCAGTTACGAGTTATTCATTACAAGTCATTCCTCTACCAGTTACGAGTCATTTCTCTAATCCTGTTCACGTCTCAATGAGTCAAATAATCCTGTTCCTTCCTCAATCAGCTACAACAATCTTGTTCATTCCTCAATCAGCTACAATAATCCTGTTCCTTCCTCAATCAGCTACAATCCTGTTCCTTCCTCAATCAGCTACAATAATCCTGTTCACTCCCCGATCAGCTACAATAATCATGTTCCTTCCTCACTCAGCTACAATAATCCTGATCATTCCTCAATCAGCTACAATAATCCTGTTCACTCCCCAGCCAGCTACAATAATCATGTTCATTCCTCAATCAGCTACAATAATCCTGTTCATTCCTCACTCAGCTACAATAATCCTGTTCATTCCTCAATCAGCTACAATAATCCTGTTCATTCCTCTCTCAGCTACAATAATCCTGTTTATTCCTCAATCAGCTACAATAATCCTGTTCATTCCTCACTCAGCTACAACCATCCCGTTTATTCCTCAATCAGCTACAATAATCCTGATCATTCCTCAATCAGCCACAATAATCCTGTTAACTCCTCAATCAGCTACAATAATGCTGTTCATTCCTCAATCACCTACAAAAATCCTGTTTATTCCTCAATGAGCTATAATAATCTGAATCCTTCCTCAATCAGCTACAATAATCCTGTTCCTTTCTCAATCACCTACAATCCTGTTCCTTCCTCAATCAGCTACATTTCTATGCATTCCTCAATCAGCTACAATAATCCTGTTCATTCCTCAATCAGCTATAATCCCATTACTTCCTCAATCAGCTACAACAATCCTGTTTATTCCTCAATCAGCTACAACAATCCTGTTTATTCCTCAATCAGCTACAACAATCCTGTTTATTCCTCAATCAGCTACAACAATCCTGTTCACTCCTCAATCAGCTACAACAATCCCGCCAACTCCTCAATCAGCTACAACAATCCCGCCAACTCCTCAATCAGCTACAACAATCCTGTTTATTCCTCAATCAGCCACAATAATCCTGTCCACTCCTCAATCAGCCACAACGATCCTGTCCCCTCCTCAATGAGCTACAACAATCCTGTCCCCTCCTCAATCAGCTACAACAATCCTGGCCCTCCCTCAATCAGCCACAACGACCCTGTTCCCTCCCTCAATCAGCTACAACGATCCTGTTCCTTCCTCAATCAGCTACAACGATCCTGTTCCCTCCTCAATCAGCTACAACGATCCTGTTCCCTTCCTCAATCAGCTACAACGATCCTGTCCCCTCCTCAATCAGCTACAACCATCCTGTTCCTTCCTCACTCAGCTACAATAATCCGGATCATTTCCCAATCAGCTACAACAATCCTGTCCACTCCTCAATCAGCCACAATAATCCTGTCCACTCCTCAATCAGCCACAACGATCTTGTTCCCTTCCTCAATCAGCTACAACAATCCTGTTCCCTTCCTCAATCAGCTACAACGATCCTGTCCCCTCCTCAATCAGCTACAACGACCCTGTTCCCTCCTCAATCAGCTACAACAATCCTGTTCCCTTCCTCAATCAGCTACAACAATCCTGTTCCCTTCCTCAATCAGCTACAACGATCCTGTTCCCTCCTCAATCAGCTACAACGACCCTGTTCACTTCCTCAATCAGCTACAACAATCCTGTTCCCTCCTCAATCAGCTACAACGATCCTGTTCCCTTCCTCAATCAGCTACAACGATCCTGTCCCCTCCTCAATCAGCTACAACCATCCTGTTCCTTCCTCAATCAGCTACAACCATCCTGTTCCTTCCTCAATCAGCTACAATAATCCTGTTCATTTCCCAATCAGCTACAACCCGTCTCAATCACAACATCCTGTTCCTCCTCAATCAGCTACAACGATCCTGTTCCCTCCTCAATCAGCTCACAACATCCTGTCCACTCCTCAATCAGCCACAACCCGTACCCTAATCTTGTTCCCTTCCTCAATCAGCTACAACAATCCTGTTCCATTCCTCAATCAGCTACAGCGATCCTGTTCCCTTCCTCAATCAGCCACAACAATCCTGTTCCCTCCCTCAATCAGCCACAACAATCCTGTTCCCTTCCTCAATCAGCTACAATGGTCCTGTTCCCTTCCTCAATCAGCCACAACGATCCTGTTCCTTCCTCAATCAGCTACAACGATCCTGTTCCTTCCTCAATCAGCCACAGCGATCCTGTTCCTTCCTCAATCAGCCACAACGATCCTGTTCCCTCCCTCAATCAGCTACAATAATCCTGTCCCTCTCAATCACTCAACATCTGCCTTCCTCAATCACTACAATCCTGTTCCCTCCTCAATCAGCCACAACGATCCTGTTTTCCCTCATCGCCTCAATCCATCCACAATCAGACAATCCTGTTCCCTCCTCAATCAGCTACAACGATCCTGTTCCCTCCCTCAATCAGCTACAACGATCCTGTCCCTCCTCAATCAGCTACAACGATCCTGTTCCCTTCCTCAATCAGCTCACAACGACCCTGTTCCCTCCTCAATCAGCACAAACTGTCCCTCAACCACAACCTGTTCCCTTCCTCAATCAGCCACAACGACCCTGTCCCTTCCCATCACCAAACGCCCTTCCCTCCAATCAGCCACAACGACCCTGTTCCCTCCCTCAATCAGCCACAACGACCCTGTTCCC
Source organism: Rapana venosa (assembly GCA_028751875.1). Classification (NCBI taxonomy): domain Eukaryota; kingdom Metazoa; phylum Mollusca; class Gastropoda; order Neogastropoda; family Muricidae; genus Rapana; species Rapana venosa. Next base: position 48,692,899 of record CM054158.1, on the reverse strand, counting down.
TCCCTCAATCAGCCACAACGACCCTGTTCCCTCCCTCAATTAGCCACAACGACCCTGTTCCCTCCCTCAATCAGCCACAGCGATCCTGTTCCCTTCCTCAATCATACACACCGACCCTGTTCCCTTCCTCAATCAGCTACACCGATCCTGTTCCCTCCTCAATCAGCTACAGCGATCCTGTTCCCTCCCTCAATCAGCCACAGCGATCCTGTTCCCTTCCTCAATCAGCTACAACGACCCTGTTCCCTTCCTCAATCAGCTACAACGACCCTGTTCCCTTCCTCAATCAGCTACAACGATCCTGTTCCCTTCCTCAATCAGCTACAATGACCCTGTTCCCCCCTCAATCAGCTACAATGATCCTGTTCCCTTCCTCAATCAGCTACAGCGATCCTGTTCCCTCCCTCAATCAGCGACAGCGATCCTGTTCCCTCCCTCAATCAGCCACAACGATCCTGTTCCCTCCCTCAATCAGCCACAACGATCCTGTTCCCTCCCTCAATCAGCCACAGCGATCCTGTTCCCTCCCTCAATCAGCTACAGCGATCCTGTTCCCTCCCTCAATCAGCTACAGCGATCCTGTTCCCTCCCTCAATCAGCCACAACGATACTGTTCCCTTCCTCAACCAGCTACAGCGATCCTGTTCCCTTCCTCAATCAGCTACAGCGATCCTGTTCCCTCCCTCAATCAGCTACAGCGATCCTGTTCCCTCCCTCAATCAGCTACAGCGATCCTGTTCCCTTCCTCAATCAGCCACAGCGATCCTGTTCCCTTCCTCAATCAGCCACAGCGATCCTGTTCCCTTCCTCAATCAGCTACAGCGATCCTGTTCGTCCCCCCAATCCCTGTGGCTCACTCTGCTGGTTGAAGTTGGCGGTGGTGGTCATGAAGACGGCGCCCAGCTCGTCGGCCAGCTGGTTGCCGTGGCGAATGAGGGACTGGCTGGCGTCGTTGTGGAAGAAGAGCTGGGCGGCTCCCCCGCTGTCGGCCACGGCCAGGACCAGCTTGGGCACGGCCGGCAGCAGCATGGCGTACGTCCTGGTCACACACACACAACCGTTATTCGAACTGTCAAGTATCAACCGTTTATTTATTTATATATTTATTCTTTTACATCGAGGATAATGGAATAAGCACTCGTGTGCTTTTTTTTTTTACATCCAGTCCCCGTGTGTATGCGGATTTGTATATTTTTTCATCTGTTCCCACCGGCACACAATGGCCTACCTCTTTCGAAAAGCGGAACAGGATTTAACGTGTGCGCAAGATGTTCTGCGTGCGTTCACACACGGGGCCTCGATTTATAGTCTCATCCAAAGGACTTTGACATTCGGTTCGATTTTTTTTTTGTCAAACTGGGAAGAAAGGGCGGCGAGGCTGGGAATCAAACCCACAACCTCACGGTTTACTTGTTGGCAGGCGAACTTCTTAACCATCCTGCCACCTTCCATTCCACAGTCCATGTTCCCCGTCTTTGCTATGACCTCATGGTTAACCTTGGTCCAGTTTCACCAACCAAAAGAAACGACAGAGAAGATCGGAAATACGAAAATGACAAAATCTAAAAGCATTACATTTTTTTGGTTAAACGTACATTTTCAGAGAAACTGAAAAGAATAGCAAAACAAGGAAATCAACAAAACAAAATAAATCAAAATTAAAACAACTTAAACAACAATCTTACACAAGAATTCCGAAAATGCAAAAAATCTCGTTAACTCTATCCGCCCCTTCTTCTTCTTCTTCCGTAACCACCTCATTCTAAAGGGAGGTAAGAACAGACGCTTTCCGACACGAGAACAAGGGGAGCTACCTGAGGGTGGCCAGGGAGGCGTGGCGCTGAGCGGAGTACACCAGGATGTAGCCGTGCGTCACCAGGCGAGGCACCACCGGACGCCCATGGTAAGACGACACCTCCACCTCCACCAGCTGCCGGCCCCCCCCCTCCAGGTACGCCTGACCCACAACAAGGCAAACAACAGCTGTAACACTCGACAATGTGTGGAGGAATATATGGAGACAAAACACATAACCTGACAATGTGTAGAGGAATATATGGAGGCAAACAACAGAGGAATATATGCAGGCAAACAACAATAGGAAGACAGGATTTATTTATTTATTTATTTATTTATTCTTTTATATCGAGGATAATGGAATAAGCAATCGTGTGCTTTTTTACATCTAGTCCCCGTGTGTATGCGGTTTTGTAAATTTTGTCATCTGTTCCCACCGGTACACAATGGCCTACTCTTTCGAAAAGCGGAACAGGATTTAACGTGTGCACAAGA
>CM054158.1:48648107-48685607 GCA_028751875.1 Rapana venosa | reverse complement strand
ACAACAAACTTTATTTCGTTCCTTGGATTGAGCTTCAAGCTTCACCAATGGTGCGATGTTTGCGTATGCCACCCTCCCCCACTCCCACCCCACTTAAGTAGCTGCACTCCAACTTCAGGGATGATGTCTTAACACAAACACCTGTGTGCACACTGGGGTGGTTTTTTTCATCCCTTCTTTCTGGCAAACAAAGGCCTACTCTTATGAAAGGCGGAACTGGTTTTTAACGTGCGCACAAGTTATTCTGTCTGCGTTCGCAGACGGGGCCTCGGTTTACAGTCTCAGCCAAAGGATTTTAACATTCAGTTCAATTTTTCCGTCAAACTGGGAAGAAAGGGTGAAGCTGAGAATCGAACCAGCAAAGCAGAGGCAAAGAGAAGGATGGAAAAAGAAGGGAATTCCCAGCACAGAATTTCCAGAAGGTGGGGACGCTATTTTTACCGACAGCCCCCCGGCATCCCCACAGGGATGTGCAAGTGTGACAAATTTAACATATAACAACTTGCACACAAAACCACAAGTATGATAATCCATAAGAAAAAACAACCAAGGCTCTCATCCACGCGCTGTACAGTCACCGCTTGCTTTACAACCATCACTGTAGCAGTCTGTCAATGGAAATATGTCTGATCCATTGATAAACTCAGACAGAGATACGTTGGTCATGCAAACAGATACACACAGACAAATCTGATGATATCCCAAATCTGATGATAACAGTTCTCCAAGGTAAGGTTGAGGGCAGAAGGAAAATAGGCCAACCACCAACATCCTACATTGCCAACAACATCACTGAGATCAGTGGTCTGGGAGGAGGGCTACAGGAGATGGTAGAACTCAACAGAGACACAGAGAAAGATGACAAACCCTGGTGGCATTGTGTGGAGCTCCTACTAACAACAGCAATGATGAAGACAGCTGAATTGAGTTTTGGGGTTTTTTTTATCCATTGAGATCACACACACAAATGAAATACTCAGGAACAACCTCAGAAATAGCTAAGTGCTCTAGAACTCAGGGCAGTATATACAGACTGGACTACTTTTTTGTTGTTGTTGTTGTGCGTTCCCCAGCTTTACACCCTGGGGGTCACCCACAACATGCCACACTCTGACTCACTCATCCCACTTGTGGAATCTCTGTGAGATAGGACGTACACACTGGATGAGAAGTTTGCGTGCATGACTCTTTTCAAGTACCTCGCCATATAGGTAGCCATACTCCGACTTCAGAGGATTTTTTCTCCTTTGAAACAAAGGAGAGTGCAGGTTGTTGTTATGTTAAGAGCTTGTCATGGCTGAAGGCAATCTCAACACAACATTTCACAACATAACAACATTTTAGTGCTGCTGTTTCGGAAATTGGGCAGAAATTTGATTATAGTGGAGATGCAGGCCTTGGCAATTAGCCAACATCAATAACTGACACCTTTTGGCCTGGGCCAAACTTTTTTTTTTTTTAATTTTTTTTTTTTCTTTTACGCACTGCTCCAGCTCTTCTCCACGTACTGCAGCGTCTCCTCGCTGTTGTACACGCACAGACACCCTGCACAGCAACAACAACCACAAACCACAACAACAAGCGTTATTATTGTTTATTAATAATAATAATAATAATAATAATACTGTATGGAATTTATATAGCACTGAATCTTGCAAAGTAACAAGTCAAAGCGCGTTTTTTTTTTTTTATTTACTGTTGATAGCAAAATCCATGTTACTGCAGCGTCTCCTCGCTGTTGTACACGCAGAGTCACCCTGCACAGCAACAACAACAACAAACATTATCACTGATTATTGCAAAATCCATGTTAATGCAGCGTCTCCTCGCTGTTGTACACGCACAGACACCCTGCACAGCAACAACAACAACAAACATTATCACTGATTATTGCAAAATCCATGTTAATGCAGCGTCTCCTCGCTGTTGTACACGCACAGACACCCTGCACAGCAACAACAACAACAAACATTATCACTGATTATTGCAAAATCCATGTTAATGCAGCGTCTCCTCGCTGTTGTACACGCACAGACACCCTGCACAGCAACAACAACAACACACAACAAACATTATTGTACATGCATAGACACACAACAACAACAAGAAGAAGCATTATTACTGTTTATTACAAAATCCATGTTACTGCAGCGTCTCCTCGCTGTTGTACACGCACAGACACCCTGCACAACAACAACAACAAGCATTATTATTGTTTGTTGCAACATCCACATTTCTGTAATGTCTCCTCGCTGATGTACACGCACAGACAACCTGCACAACAACAACAAACGTTATTACTGTTCATTACAAAATCCATGTTAATGCAGCAGTACATGCATAGACATCCTGCACACAACAACAACAAACATTATTACTGTTTATTACAAAATCCATGTTGATGCAGCCTCTCCTCGCTGTTGTACATGCACAGACACCCTGCACAACAACAACAAACAACAACAAACACAGTTTGTTGACAACAAAATCCATGTTGATGCAGCATCTCCTCGCTGATGTTCATGCATAGACACAACAACAAAAAACAACAAACATTATTACAGTTTATTGCAAAATCCATGTTAATGCAGTGTCTCCTCGCTGTTCTACACACACAGACACCCTGCACAACAACAACAACACACAACAAACATTATTACTGTTTATTGCAGAATCCATGTTGATGCAGCGTCTCCTCGCTGTTGTACACGCACAGACAACCTGCACAGCAACAACAACAACACACAACAAACATTATTGTACATGCATAGACACACAACAACAACAACAACAACAAGCGTTATTACTGTTTGTTGATAACAAAATCCATGTTACTGCAGCGTCTCCTCGCTGTTGTACACGCACAGACACCCTGCACACCCACAACCACAACGACAATGACACAACAAGCGTTATTATTGTTTGTTGACAACAAAATCCATGTTACTGCAGCGTCTCCTCGCTGTTGTACACGCACAGACACCCTGCACAACCACAACAACCACAACAACAAACATCATTATTGTTTATTAATAATAATAATAATAATACTGTATGGAATTTATATAGCACTGAATCTTGTAAAGCAACAAATCAAAGTGCTCAGATTTCATTTCATACCACTTTAAGTCACGGCAGATTTCTCTCCGTGAAATTCGGGCTGCTCTCCCCGGGGAGAGCGGGAGAGCGCGTCGCCACAAGAGCAGCGCCACCCTTTTTTTTTTTCTTTTTTTTTCTGTCTGCAACTGTATTTGTTTCCCTATCCTATCCCTATTTATTGCAGAATCCATGTTGATGCAGCGTCTCCTCACTGTTGTACACGCACAGACACCCTGCACAACAACAACAACAAACCACAACAAGCATTATTACTGTTTGTTGCAAAATCCATGTTAATGCAGCAGTACACGCACAGACAACCTGCACAACAACAACAACACACAACAAACATTATTGTACACGCATAGACACACACCAACAACAAGCATTATTACTGTTTATTGACAACAAAATCTATGTTAATGCAGCGTCTCCTCACTGTTGTACACGCAGAGTCACCCTGCACAACAACAACCACAACAACAAACTTTATCACTGTTTATTGCAAAATCAGACACCTTGCACATAACAACAACAAACATTATTATTGTTTATTGCAAAATCCATGTTACTGCAGCGTCTCCTCGCTGTTGTACACGCACAGACACCCTGCACACAACAACAACAACAACAACAACAAGCGTTATTACTGTTTGTTGATAACAAAATCCACATTACTGTAATATCTCCTCGTCGTTATACACGCACAGACACAACAACAATAAACATTATTTCTGTTTATTACAAAATCCATGTTAATGCAGCGTCTCCTCACTGTTGTACACGCACAGACACCCTGCACAACAACAACAACCACAACCACAACAAACATTATTACTGTTTGTTGATAACAAAATCTATGTTACTGCAGCGTCTCCTCGCTGTTGTACACGCATTGACACCCTGCACACAACAACAACCACAACAACAACAACAACACAACAAGTGTTATTACTGTTTGTTGACAACAAAATCCATGTTAATGCAGTGTCTCCTCACTGTTGTACACACACAGACTCATCCATGCGCTGTACAGTCACCGCTTGCTTTACAACCATCACTGTAGCAGTCTGTCAATGGAAATATGTCTGATCCATTGATAAACTCAGACAGAGATCTATACGTTGGTCATGCAAACAGATACACACAGACAAATCAGATGATAAAAGTTCTCCACGGTAAGGTTGAGGGCAGAAGGAAAAAAGAGGCAGACCACCAACATCCTATATTGCCAACAACATCACTGAGATCAGTGGTCTGGGAGGAGGGCTACAGGAGATGGTAGAACTCAGCAGAGACACAGAGAAAGATGACAAACCCTGGTGGCAGTGTGTGGAGCTCCTACTAACAACAGCAATGATGAAGACAGCTGAATTGAGTTTTGGGTTGTTTTTTATCCATTGAGATCACACACACAAATGAAATACTCAGGAACAACCTCAGAAATAGCTAGCTGCTCTAGACCACAGGGCAGTATATACAGACTGGACTACTTTTCTGTTGTTGTTGTGATGCCCAGCTTTACACTCAGGGGGTCACCCAGAACGTGCACTCTGACTCACTCATCCCACCTGGGAATCACTGTGAGATAGGAAGTACACCAGATGAGAAGTTTGCGTGCATGATTCTTTTCAAGTACCTCACCATATAGGCAGCCATACTCCGACTTCAGAGGATTTTTTCTCTCCTTTAACAAAGGAGAGTGCAGGTTGTTACGTTAACAGCTTGTCATGGCTGAAGGCAATCTCAACACAACATTTCACAACATAACAACATTTTAGTGCATGTATGTTGTTTCTCCGTCGTGTTCGACAATGACCTCCAAAACAGCAGAGGAGGCAGCTGCTGTTTCGGAAATTGGGCAGAAATTTGATTATAGTGGAGATGCAGGCCTTGGCAATTAGCCAACATCAATAACTGACACACTTTTTGGCCTGGGCCAAACTTTAAAAAAAAATTTTTTTAATTATTTTTGACTACTCTAACTTAGCAGCTATGTGGTGCCAGCTCCCTCACCTTGTGGTTTGAAGTTTGCGGTGGCCAGGGCATTCTGCTCTCGACTGACATCCCCATCAATCGGCCTGTAGTCCAGGCTGTGCACCACCCCTCCCCAACAGTACTCGTCGTCTGCACAACACTTCTGCACACACACACACACACACATCCACAGGCATTGTGTCAATAATAATCATAATAATACTGTCGAAACAGAGCTGAAGACCTTCCAACATACCTGGGGAACCATTCAGAAGCTGGCCCAGGACAGACAGGAGTGGAGAATATTTGTTGCTGCCCTACGTGCCAACAAGGCACAAAGGCATTGATGAATAATAATAATAATAATGTATGGAATGTATATAGCGCTGAATCTTGTAAAGCAACAAATCGAAGCGCTCAGATGACTTCTTTTTTTTTCCCGAGGATAATGGAATAAGCACTCATGTGCTTTTTCTACATCCAGTCCCCGTGTGTATGCAGTTTTGTAAATTTTGTCATCTGTTCCCACCGGCACACAGTGGCCTACTCTTTCGAAAAGCGGAACAGGATTTAACGTGAGCGCAAGATGTTCTGCATGCGTTCGCACACGGGGCCTCGGCTTATAGTCCCATCCGAAGGACTTTGACATTCAGTTCGAATGTGAACACACACACACAAGTTTTTCCCAAAAATTTTATTTCTGTCACCAACTTGCCTCTTAGCCCACGAGCTCTATTTCCGATTGCCTGATTTTCAGAAAAAACAAACAAGGTTTGGGGATTTTTTCGTTCCTCGACTACAACTCTGAGGTTAGCTAATGGTGATAGTTTTCCATATGCACACTCCCCCCTCTCATCCCCTCCCCTCCAAAAAAAACATTTAGGTAGCTGCATTCCACCTTCAGGGACACTCTCTAAACATGACATGTGTGTGCACGCGTTTTGCACAATTTTGTTATCGGTTCCTACCAGCACAAAATGCCCTACGCTTCTTCGCCAAAGTAGGAAGAAATGGCAAAGCTGGGAATCAAACCCAGAACCTCACGGTTTTTACTTGTTAGGCATGTGAACATCTCAATCATCCTGCCACCTTCCTTCTTGCCCTGTAAATAAACGTGCACAAACTTTTCCTTCTGTTCAAACAACTGCATCCATAACATATACATCAAATCAAACACACACACACATCCACCCACACACACACCTCTACCTACACACACACACACACACACACTCACTTGCACACACAAACACACTCACACAAACACAACACACATACCCCTCTACCACAGGATAGCCTAGTGGTTAGAACATTGCGCTCGCAATCTGACGACCTGGGTTCGATTCCCGTTCAAGGGGATATTTTCCCCTGCAGTTAACATCAGTGCAGACTCCACTCTCCCCAAAAGTCCTTCGGATGGGACTATAAACCGAGGCCCCGTGTGCAAACGCACGCAGAACATCTTGCGCACGCATTAAATCCTGTTCCGCTTTTCGTAAGAGTAGGCCATTGTGTGCCGGTGGGAACAGATGACAAAATTTACAAAACCGCATAGACACGGGGACTGGATGTTAAAAAAAAAAGCACAGGAGTGCTTATTCCATTATCCTCGATATAAAAGAATAAAATAAATAAAAAATAAATAACACACACACACACACACACACACACACACACACCTCTACACACACACACACACGCACACACACACACACACACTCACTCACACCTACACACACACACTCTCACACACACCTACACACACACCTACACCCACACACTCACACACACACTCACACACTCAAACCTACACCCCTACACACACACACACACTCACAACACTCAAACCTACACCCCTACACACACACACACACTCAAACCTACACCCCTACACACACACTCACACACTCAAACCTACACCCACACACACACAAACAGAGACTACTCACCCGTATATCCCTGTTCAGCGCTATAGCCAGCCCCTCTTGCCCCAGCAGCACCAAGTTGAGCATGCCATCCCCGCTTCCCCCATCCGTCCCCACCGGACTACAAGCTTCAGACACCTCCCTGCATCACACACACACCAGCAGCATCATAGTCAAGTCAAGTCAAAAAGACTTTAATCATCCCATGAAGGGCAATTACAATACTGACAGGCACATTGATACCTATAATTATCTCACAAGACACAAGAAAAATACATTTCAGATTGTTATAAGCATTCCAAGATAGCTTTAAAAAAAATTATCATACACAAACACAAACCCAGGTGCACGCGCACACACACGCACCGCGTACACACACACACACACACACACACACACCCATGTAGGAATACAATGCTGTAAATACCATTGATTGGGAAAGACATTTTTTTTTTTTTTTTTTTTTGCGTGCACGCACGTGCACATTCACACACACGCGCACACCCATACATACACACACCAATATATGAACACAGTTTTATCACACAACCTTGAAGACAGAATAGGGCTACCTCCTTGTCACACATACACAGCATCATCATACACAACAACCTTGAAGACAGAATATGGCTATCTTCTTCATCGTCATAGACATCTTTGAAGACAGAATATGGCTATCTTCTACATCGTCATAGACATCCTTGAAGACAGAATATGGCTATCTTCTACATCGTCATAGACATCCTTGAAGACAGAACATGGCTATCTTCTACATCGTCATAGACATCCTTGAAGACAGAATATGGCCATCTTCTACATCGTCATAGACATCCTTGAAGACAGAATATGGCTATCTTCTACATCGTCATAGACATCCTTGAAGACAGAATATGGCTACCTTCTACATCTTACACGAATATATAAACAACATTTAAAATACCAGTTGTTTTTTTTTCCCCCTGTTCCTCGACTACAACTTTTAAGATTCATCGATGGTGAGATTTTGTGTCTGCGACCGTTTCTGCTCCCAATGCAGACAGCCGCATTCCAATTTCGGGAATGCATGCTGGGTATGTTCCTGTTTCCGTAACCCACCAAACACCGACATGACTTATGGGATCGTTAACGTACATATTTGATCTTCCACATGTACATCTACATGAAGGGAATTAAGGCATAGCAGGTCTGCATTTAAAAGATGATCTGGGGGAGATCATAAAAATCCCCACCCTTAATTCTCCACACAACCACAGTGAAGATTTGAACCCACAACTTCATGGATAAAGGGGGTTGAAGTAATATGGTCTTAACCACTCAGCTATAGTGTCGGTCACGGTGCAAATGAAGAAAAGTCCCCTCCTCTGTGTGTGTGTGTGTAAGTCAGTCTTCAATTTTAACGTTTTTCCACTTTAAGTGATACCAGACGGCCCTAAGATAGAGAGTATGTTCTTTCGAGCCAGAAGGCCCATAGAGCCGGAGCTTGTCCCGGTTTCTGTAGCGTTAAGCGAACTGATGGTTTTTCACCACCCCTGTGACAGGACGCTAGTCTGTCGCCAGATACTTCCCCAGCAGAGCTGGTACCCACTTGTACACCTGGGTGGAGTGAGGAAAATAGGAGTAAAGTGTCTTTCCCAAGGACACAACACCGAGCCGAGCGGGGATCGAACCCGCGACCTCTGGATCACGAGTTGACCGCCTAAACCACTCGACCACGGTGCCTCCCCCTAAGATAGGAGACTGAATGAAAGAGATAGATGGATGGATAGATATAGACAGACAGATCTACTCTGTGTGGTGTGTGTGTGTGTGTGTGTGTGTGTGTGTGTGTGCAATAAAGAGTAATAACAAGGGAAATACACAAATAGTATTCTTAACATAAACAGATCAAGAACAACATTTTAAAACAAAGAAATTCGAAGAGAACTACAACTACAATAAGTGCCCTATAGGACTTAACAATAAACCTTTAGCAATGTCAAACGTTAGCTTTACATTGTTCAAAACTTCGTCAATGGTATTCTCAGAAAAGGCAGGGAGATAAGGTTTTAAATTCTCACATTCAAGTATGATATGGGTATTTGAAATATATTCACCACATAAGCATTCTCATGGCTTTGAATTTCATTTTAGATCATCCATACTGTTTCTTTCACATTTTACTTTGTGTAGATTCAAAATCAGTTTTATATGCCTTAAAGTCTATAACTTATAAGCAATCTACTAAACTTATACTAAATATCAAATACTTCATAAATCTTCTGCGTTTAAGAGGAATTCATGTTTCCTTTTGCTGGATTCCTTCACATATAGGATTATTTTCTAATGAGTGGGCTGATCGGGCTGCGAAGAAAGGTGCACGTAATATAAAGGGGTCTATAGAACTGCATGTCCCTCTATCCATTGCAGAGGGTTATCGGTTGTTAGAAGAAGCTTCCTTAAACAAATTCATAGAAAAGCATCGGCAAATCAAGCGGCTTTCACATTCAACTCAGAGTGGAAAGAGCGTAATTGAATACATTGATCACTTAGAGATTCACACAAATGCTGTCAAAGAAAGACAACTGAAGGCATTATTTTTCAGGATAAGATTAAATGCATTCACAACAAAATTCAGCAAGGGTGTGTGTGTGTGTGTGCATGTACGTGTGTGCGCATGCGCGAGCGCACATGTGCGTGCGTGCATGTGTGTGTGTGAGAGAGTGTGTGAGTATGTATATGTGAGTGTGTGAGAGAGAGTGTGTGTGTATATGTGTGAGTGTTTGCATGTGCGTGCACACGCACATGCTCACATGTGTGCATGAGAGTGTGTATGTATGTGAGAGTGTGTGTGCGTGTTTTTTTTTTATTTTATTTTTTTTATATCGAGGATAATGGAATAAGCACTTACGTGCTTTTTTTTTACATCCAGTCCCCGTGTGTATGCGGTTTTATAAATTCTCTGTGTGTGCACGCGTGCATGTGTGTGTGTGCGTGCGTGTGCGTGCGTGTGTGAGCTGACCTGGAGGAGTAGAGGGCCAGCAGCTGTAGCAACTGATTGTCGATGCAGGCGTCGCGGTAGTAGCAGCGGTCGCGCGACGGGCACTGCAGGAAGCCTAGGTGATTGAGAATCATCACCTTCCGCTCCTCCTCCATCCTCCCCAAATGCCGGTACCTGCGCGTCAGCCAGGTGTGGCGTCAGTCAATCCAGGTTTTTTTCCTCTTGTTATTATTGTTATGCAGTATTGTGAGTATTACGATTTATGGAATGTTAAGATCAACGTGTTTTGTTTTTTTTAGTCCACTTATTCAGTTGTGATAATTTGGCATTTCCAATCAATTGCTGCTAATATTCTGATATTATATTGAATGTTGTTGTTTTTTCTCTTGTTGTTACTATTGTTATGCAGTATTGTGAGTATTACGATTTATGGAATGTTAAGATCAACGTGTTTTGTTTTTTTTAGTCCACTTATTCAGCTCTGATAATTTGGCATTTCCAATCAATCGCTGCTAATATTCTTCACTCTAATTTTCATTATTCAGGACACACGCATGCACATACGCAAACATACCAATCATGGATACACCAATCTCACACACATAAACACACACTAACCCACCTACACACACATGCTCACACACACACACACACACACACACCACACACACACACCACACCACCACACACACACCACACACACACGCCACACCACACACACACATACACCCATTCACCCTCCCACACATACACACCCACCCACCCACACCACACCACACCACACATTCACTCCCTCCCCCACCCACACTCCCACCCCCCTCCCACCCACACACACTTATCCACCCACCTTCCCCCCACCCACACCACACACACACCCACTCTCCCTCCCCCCCTCCTCCCCACCCCCACCCACCCAACCCACACACACACCCATACACACTCCCACCCCCTCCCACCCACACACACTTATCCACCCACCTTCCCCCCACCCACACCACACCCACTCTCCCTCCCCCACCCAACCCACACCCCCACCCATACACACTCACACCCTCCCTCCCACCCACACACACTTATCCACCCACCTTCCCCCCACCCACACCACACCCACTCTCCCCCCCCACCCAACCCACACCCCCACCCATACACACTACACACCCTCCCTCCCACCCACACACACTTATCCACCCACCTTCCCCCCACCCACACCACACCCACTCTCCCTCCCCCCCTCCTCCCACCCCCACCCATACACACTCACACCCTCCCTCCCACCCACACACACTTATCCACCCACCTTCCCCCCACCCACACCCACACACACACCCACTCTCCCTCCCCCCCTCCCCCCCAAACCCACCCACCCAACCCACACACACACCCACTCTCCCTCTCCCCCCCACACCCACCCACCCAACCCACACACACACCCACTCTCCCACCCCCACCCATACACACTCCCACCCCCTCCCACCCACACACACACACTTATCCACCCACCTTCCCCACACACACACACCAAACACACACACACACACACACCACACACACACACACACACACACAGACACTCTCCCTCCCCCCCCCCCCCCCCTCTCCCCCAAACCCACCCACCCCACACACACCCCCACCCCCCCCCTCCCTCCCCCCCCCCCCAAACCCCTCCCCCCCCACCCCCACACCCCCCCCACACACCCCCACACCCCACCGACCCACCCCACCACCCACCCTCCCACCCCCACCCCACTCCCACACCCACCTCTCATCCTGCTGCAAGGCAGCGCTGATGGCGCCGAGGTCTTCGCGGGTCAGGCGCTGGGTGGCGCTCATTTTCCAGAAGAGCTCCGAGTTTTCCCACAAGAGCTCCTGGAAGGCGTGCCGAGCCTGCACCTTGAGCTGCTGCTGGTGCTCCTCGTACACGGCCGCCCTCTCGCCCTCCTCCAGCCCCGTGTAGCACTCCTTGCCCACCAGGAACACGTAGATCTCGCTCAGCGGGCGCCCCACGCTCACCTGGGTGTTGTCCTCCAGCAGCTTCTTGAACTGCCTCTGCAGCCTGCGAACAGGGAAGGGAGGGGCGTCCCAGTACAGCACCAGAACCAGGGGCATCCCAGTACAGCACCAGGACCAGGGGCATCCCAGTACAGCACCAGGACCAGGGGCATCCCAGTACAGCACCAGGGGCGTCCCAGTACAGCACCAGGACCAGGGGCATCCCAGTACAGCACCAGAACCAGGGGCATCCCAGTACAGCACCAGAACCAGGGGCATCCCAGTACAGCACCAGGACCAGGGGCATCCCAGTACAGCACCAGAACCAGGGGCATCCCAGTACAGCACCAGAACCAGGGGCATCCCAGTACAGCACCAGGACCAGGGGCATCCCAGTACAGCACCAGGGGCATCCCAGTACAGCACCAGGGGCATCCCAGTACAGCACCAGGACCAGGGGCATCCCAGTACAGCACCAGGGGCATCCCAGTACAGCACCAGGACCAGGGGCATCCCAGTACAGCACCAGGACCAGGGGCATCCCAGTACAGCACCAGGACCATCCCAGTACAGCACCAGGACCAGGGGCATCCCAGTACAGCACCAGGACCAGGGGCATCCCAGTACAGCACCAGGACCATCCCAGTACAGCACCAGGACCAGGGGCATCCCAGTACAGCACCAGAACCAAACTAAGACTATACCAGAGCTGTGTACTTTCCACCCTTTTGTACGGCTCGGAGTGCTGGAGGATGACTGAGAGCGACCTCGACAAACTATCCACATTCCACGCGAAGAATCTCAGAAGAATCTTGGCGCATCTTCTGGCCTGAGACCATCTCCAACCAAGAACTTTTTGCCCGTTGCAACCAAGAAAGCATGGACATCATCATCATCATGCATAGGTGATGGGGATGGATAGGGCATATCTGCCGTCGGGAACAGGGAAACATCGCCCCGAACAGCCCTCCACTGGACACCAGAGGGAAAAAGCAAACGAGGACGACCCAAGAACACTTGGCGTCGGACTGTCGAAACAGAGCTGAAGACCTTCCAACATACCTGGGGAACCATTCGGAAGCTGGCCCAGGACAGACAGGAGTGGAGAACATTTGTTGCTGCCCTACGTGCCAATAAGGCACAAAGGCATTGATGATGATGACCGCATAATGAGTCGCATTTATTTATTTATTTATACCACTTTAAGTCACGAGATTTCTCTGCATGAGATTCGGGCTGCTCTCTTCCCGGGGGAGAGCGCGGCGCCACTAGAGCAACGCCACCCATACTCTTCTTCTTTTTGTCTGCAACTGTATTTGTTTTTCTATCAGAGTGGCTTTTTTCTAAGAATTTTGCCAGGGACAACTCTCTTTTTGCCGTGGGTTCTTTAATGTGCGCTGAATAATTACGTGTAACACACGGGACCTCAGTTTATCGTCTCATCCGAAAGACTAGCGCCCAGACCACCACTCATGGTCTAATGCATGGGGGAAAACTTTCGGGCCCAAACGGGGTTCGAACCACCGCACACTTCCGACCCGGACTTTTCGCTTTCTAGACAGGCATGTTACCTCTAGACCACCGATCTACCGTTGCACCAGAAGTCAGTTATTAGTTACTGACATGTTAATCTGCAATAAAAGGGCTGTCCAATACAAAAAACACACAGACTGAAAATCGGATAATTCTATGAAAAGTTATTACAAATTGAAATGATAGACTAAAATGAGAAATTGACAAGCTTTGCAATAGGTGGTCAGAATGAGGGACTTGGGTATTTTTGGTGTTTCAATACAAGGTAGAATAATGGCTATAATTTTATAATCACTAATAGGCGACCAGAATGAGGACTTGGGTATTTTCAAAATTTCAGTACAAGGTAGAATAATGGTTATCATTTTAAAATCAATCCAAATCTCAAAATCGACAACCTGACCTCCCCCCCTCACCTGCCTAAAATGGCTGCTAGCGGAAAAGTGGATCAGGTGCTAAGTGACTCATTTCATGGTGGAGTGTCACATTTGCAAGTTGATCTTGGTGAACTGTAAGAACAAATACGCGACTCCCTACCACATAATGAGTCTCACACTGCACCTAAGGTCAAATTTTTAACTGTTAAAATGTTATCAATTTGCAACAATAAAACCTATTCAATAAAATTTTAAAAAATTAAAAAAGAAAATTGAAAATCTGACAATTGCATGAAAAGCTATTATAAATTGAAATGCTAGTGGCAAACTGAGAAATTGACGAATTCAGCATCATAACAGACGGTCCGGATGAGGGGTTGCATGCTTTTTCAACATCTTTTAAAGCAAAAGGAAACAAAATTCTGCCTTGATACTTCAGTACAAGGAAGAAAGAAGAAAGCTCACAGTCTTATACTCCCCTTCTGCGAGATCTCTTAAGGTTCATCACCAATGGTGAGATTTTGCCTATGCAACCATTTTTGCCCATCATGAAGGTAGGCGCATTCCGACTTCGGGGATGTATGCTGGGCATGTTCATATTTCCATAACCCACAGAACACTGTTCAAAATGAATCACTATATTACTACTCTATTAAAGTAAAGGTAAAGGTGTCCCATAACCTATAAGGTCGTAGGGGAGCGAGGCGTCAGAGACCTCACTTCTCTAGGGCCAGCATATTGAGGGCGGCGCCCATCTCCTCTCCCTCGCTGCTTTACCTTCCCTGACCCTAAAGAGGGCAGGTACCCATTTACAGCTGGGTGAACTGGGGGAACTGTACTAAAGCCAAGGCGCGCAAACGGTCACCCATCCAAGTGGTAACCACGCTCGACGCTGCTTAACTTGGCTGGGAGAAAGTGAGTGCTCCGACCACTGAGCTGTCCCGTCCTACTCTATTACAGCATCAAATTCTCTCTAAAACAGCAGCAGCTGCTTGTTTCACTCCTAAAAAATATATATATATTCTTCCAGCCCGCCTCCACTCACTCTTTCTTCCTCTGCTGAGCCTGCAGCTGCTGAAGATGGTTCCGGAAGCATCCCTCGGCTTCCGCAGAGCTGAGCAAGTCCAGAGGGATGCGCTTCTCCTCCTTGTTGTCCAGGAAGTCCTCCGTCTGCTTCCAGCTGTCCCCAGCGGGGCACACCTCCACAAAGTGACTGGAGAAGTCAGGGTGGTTCTGCATGAGGCGCTGGATCGTCTGCCACCCCCTGACACACACACACAGGCAAACACACAAATAATAATAATAATAATAATAATGTATGGAATTTATATAACGCTAAATCTTGTAAAGCAACAAATCAAAGCACTCATATGACATTTTAATTTTTTTTAATTTTATTTATGCGTGTGTATGCGGTTTTTTTTAATTTTGTCATCTGTTCCCACCGGCACACAATGGCCTACTCTTTCGAACAGCGGAACAGGATTTAACATGTGCGCAAGATGTTCTGCATGCGTTCGCACATGGGGCCTCAGTTTATAGTCTCATCCGAAGGACTTTGACATTCAGTTCGATTTTTTGGTCAAACTGGGAAGAAAGGGCGAGGCTGGGAATCAAACCCAGAACCTCACGGTTTACTTGTTGGCAGGCAAACGTCTTAACCATCCTGCCACCTTCCTTCAAATGCAGGATTAGTACATGCCGGTCTTCTACACATAAAGAAAAAAGAACATTCCAGAACTTTCACAAAACATTTTTTTTTGGTTTTTTTGGTTCCTCAACTACAGTTCTAAGGTTCATGTTGCCCACCATGAAGGCAACTGCACTCTTGACTTTGGGGATGTCTGCCGAGTATGTTGGTCTTTCTGTAACCCACGTAACGCCAACATGAATTACAAGATCTTTACAGTACATATTTGATCTTCCACATGTATATATATATACATGAAGGGAATTAAGGCACTTGCAGGTCTGCACTTGAAGCTGACCTAGAAGATCGTAAAAATCCCTACTCTTTGTTCACCAGATGTCACCCAGATTTGAACCCAGACTTCATGGATCCATGGGAATGAAGTCGAATGGTCGTAACAACTCAGCTGCAGTGTCCATTGGCGACAATAAATAGAACTATGCATGACAACATGAGGATAAAAAACACTATTAGAACATTTTTAAGAAAAAAAAAGAAGAAAAACACCTTTACAACAACAACAAAATCACTGTGCCTATATGCAAAATCTTCAGCCAAGGAACATAACACAAGAACTGGAAAGAGAAAAAAAAGCATAATCAATAGAAAACATCTGAGACAGAACTACGTCTGACCCCATCCAAGAAAACAAACTACCTACCTGAAAAAAAAAATCCTCAAAACACACACACACACACACCAACGCACCAGCGAAAAACACACAAATAAAACCACACACACACACACAAAAAATACCTCCACCACCACCACCTTCAACAAGCTCACACAAAACTGACAAGAGACAGAGACAGAGCCCGCCGTACTTCTCAGAGACAGAGTCCACGGAAAAAAAAATCCTCAAAACACAAACACACACACACACCTCACAACGAACCAGCGAAAAACACACAAATAAAACCACACACACACACACAAAAAAACCACCTCCACCACCACCTTCAACAAGCTCACACAAAACTGACAAGAGACAAGAGCCCGCCATACTTAATAATAATAATGTAAAGGAGTCCCATAACCTATAAGGTCGTACGGGAGCGAGGCGTCAGAGACCTCACTTCTCTAGGGCCAGCATATTGAGGGCGGCGCCCATCTCCTCTCCCTCGCTGCTTTACCTTCCCTGACCCTAAAGAGGGCAGGTAACCCATTTACAGCTGGGTGAACTGGGGGAACTGTACTGAAGCCAAGGCGCGGCGCAAACGGTCACCCATCCAACTGGCAACCACGCTCGACGCTGCTTAACTTGGCTGGGGGGAAAGCGAGTGCTCCGACCACTGAGCTGTCCCATCCCCATAATAATAATGTATGGAATTATACAGCGCCGAATCTTGTACAGCCACACATCAAAAGCGCTCACTTCTCGGAGACAGAGTCCACGGTGGGCAGGTAGTGCCTCAGCAGGCGGGGCAGCTGCTGCAGGTAGTGGTGCTCGCGCAGACGGATCTGCTCCTCCCGCAGATGCTTGATGTGGCGCCGGAACTCGTTGCGCGCCTGCTCCGTTCCGAAGAGGTCCAGGTAGTGGGTGAAGTCGTGCTCCGCCTGGAGGCGCCGCCGCGCGCTGTTCCAGATGGTGCGCGGGTCGTTGATGCTGCTGCGCAGGAGGTGGCGGTAAGCTTCCGTCGCCACCTGCCCGACGGTACAAACATGGAATGATGTTGTTGTTGTTGTGTTGTTGTGCGTTCCCCAGCTTTACACTCAGGGGGTCACCCAGAACATGCACTCTGACTCACTCATCCCACCTGGGAATCACTGTGAGATAGGAAGCACACCGGATGGAAGTTTGCGTGTATGACTATTTTCAAGTACCTCGCCAAATAGGCAGCCATACTCCGACTTCAGAGGATTTTTTTCTCCTATAAAGGAGAGTGCAGGTTGTTATGTTAAGAGCTTGTCATGGCTGAAGGCAATCTCAACACAACCATTTTACAACATAACAACATTTTAGTGTAGGCCTTGGCAATTAGCTGACATCAATAACTGACACAGCTTTTTGCCTGGGCCAAACATGGAATGATGACCAGCTCTCGAGTCTGACAGATTTCTGTCTAGCAAGAGTGTACAAAACTAGACGCCTCCTAACAAATCAGCATCAGGCACAAGAAACAAAAGAAAAACATTTCCATCCATGGTTGGGGGGGGTAGAGTAGTATGGTGGTTAGAGCGTTGCGCTTGTAATGTGACAGCCTGGGATTAATCCCAGGTTTTGAGCTACCACCGAGTTGCCTGTTCATGAAGATTTTTTTCCATGGACTTTACATCGGTGCTGACTTCACTCAACCAAAAGTCCTTCAGATGAGGCTATCAACTAAGGTCCCATGTGCAAACGCAGGCAAAACATCTTGCACGCACGTTAAAACTGGGGGTTTTTTGCATTTCGGAGGAGGCGGCCAGAGTGTGCTGGTGGGAACAGATGACAACTTTTTTTTTTTTTTAAACGCATGCACACTGGTGGTGTGTTCAGACATCATCCCCAAAGTCAGAATGCGGCTACCTTCATGGTGGGCAAAAACGGTCACATACACAAGATCTCACCATTAGCAAACCTCGGAGCTTTTAGCCAAGAAACAACACAAAAAAACAACTGAATAAATAAATAACACAGATAAATTTCATCCATGATCCCCCCAACTGTCTACCCGACCTCTTTACCTGGCAGATTTCCCGCCGCTGCCTGGCAGCGTCCAGGTAGGGCAGGATCTTGAAGCGGGGCTTGCT
Organism: Rapana venosa; assembly: GCA_028751875.1. Classification (NCBI taxonomy): domain Eukaryota; kingdom Metazoa; phylum Mollusca; class Gastropoda; order Neogastropoda; family Muricidae; genus Rapana; species Rapana venosa. Next base: position 48,667,307 of record CM054158.1, on the reverse strand, counting down.
GCGGTCAATGAGGTGAGCCAGCAGCATGAACGCTGCCTCGATGTTCACGTTCTCGTGGGCAGACGTCTCCACCCACTGCACGGGCCCTTTGAACTCGCGCCGGCCCAAAAGCCGCTCCAGTTCCCGCACAATCTGCTCGTCGGCTTCGTCCTGCTTTGTCGACACGAGCACTACCGGCTTCTTGGTCTTCATGGCCGCCGAGAGCAGGGAAGCCACAAACTCCAGCTGTTTCTCCGTGGACCTCTGAGGAACCTGACAGACACACAGCCGCAATGTCAGTACACAGATATGACTCTTCTTCTTCTTCTTTGAACGCTCAGACAGCAACTATAGTTGCCTGTCATATGAGCGAAGATGTGTTGTGCTGCCGTTAAGCGCCTAACAAGTCAGGCCCAGCGCATCCAATTTCGGTTTGGAAGAGAATTGTCATGTTGTCTTTCTGGGAAAACGGCAGAAGAATGGACCAAGAAGGCAGAAAACAGACAAGAAGGGGGTGACAGGGAAAAAAAGGAACAAGGCAGAAACAAAGAGAGGGATAGAAACGAGGGAATTCCTGGCACTGAATTTCCAGAAGGTGGGGATGCTAATTATACTGACAGGCCCCAGACATCCCCACAGGGGAAGGTTCTGTCTAAATCCTGAGACTGAACCATAAAAACCCAATGACAGCTCAAGTGAGATCACAGATTTTGTAGCTGATGAAAATCTTGCGATTCCCACCAACCCTCACTTTGGGGCAATGCAATAATTGTTACTGTTTGTTAAAAAGTAATATTTGGTTTTAAAAAAAGTATGTCTGAGAACAAACAGCAATATTTAAAAAAGGTTTATCTGTGAACAAAGTTATACATAGAGAAGAAAAAAAAACAACTTTTCTGGTGTTCAGCGTGAGCTTCCATTAGAAAGCAAAATACCTCAGTTCTTAAGGAGTTTTTCCCTTTCATTCATCACCACACATTCCAAATCATATAATAAGGAAGAAAAAGATCATGTTAAAAATAATAAAATAATGTTACCTGGCTGACATCAAAGCAGCAGAGAAACCCATCCACTGCCAAACGTCCCTCAGGCATCAACTTCTGTTCGTAGGAACTGTCCGTCTCCATTCCTGAACACACGCAACAGTCAACACATCTCAGTCTCTCACATCAATTGCTACCACATGCGGTGCACAGTGCATCTGAAACCACTGAGTGGTATATCTTATGTGGATGAGGGTTTCACCCAGATACAGCTAAGAATGGCAAAATCGCAGAACGAATCATTTGCATCAACTGCTGGCCATACAAAGTGTCTGTACTGTATCCACTCCTCCACATACCACACACTTCTGTCTCACATCAACTTCTGGTCATGAATACAAAGTGTCTGTACTGTATCCACTCCTCCACATACCACACACTTCTGTCTCACATCAACTTCTGGTCATGAATACAAAGTGTCTGTACTGTATCCACTCCTCCACATACCACACACTTCTGTCTCACATCAACTTCTGGTCATGAATACAAAGTGTCTGTACTGTATCCACTCCTCCACATACCACACACTTCTGTCTCACATCAACTTCTGGTCATGAATACAAAGTGTCTGTACTGTATCCACTCCTCCACATACCACACACTTCTGTCTCACATCAACTTCTGGTCATGAATACAAAGTGTCTGTACTGTATCCACTCCTCCACATACCACACACTTCTGTCTCACATCAACTTCTGGTCATGAATACAAAGTGTCTGTACTGTATCCACTCCTACACATACCACACACTTCTGTCTCACATCAACTTCTGGTCATGAATACAAAGTGTCTGTACTGTATCCACTCCTACACATACCACACACTTCTGTCTCACATCAACTTCTGATCATGAATACAAAGTGTCTGTACTGTATCCACTCCTACACATACCACACACTTCTGTCTCACATCAACTTCTGATCATGAATACAAAGCATCTGTACTGTATCCACTCCTCCACATACCACACACTTCTGTCTCGCATGAACTTCTGGTCATGAATACAAAGTGTCTGTACTGTATCCACTCCTACACATACCACACACTTCTGTCTCACATCAACTTCTGGTCATGAATACAAAGTGTCTGTACTGTATCCACTCCTACACATACCACACACTTCTGTCTCACATCCACAGGTAATGGAGATCTCCTCTACCCCCTTTTTCCTGAAATTTACTTTTCCTTTTTCTTTTTTTTTTGGGGGGGGGGATGAGAGAGAGAGACTGAAACACTAAAAGCTATGACATATTTTAAATAATAATACACTAAAACGATAGGAATAATTCACACACCCCGATGACAAAAAAACAATACAAAATATACATACACACCAAATCCACATATATCTACCGACTAACACACACACCAACAAAAAGACAGACTCACCAAGCTGATCCTTGCAGATGTACATAAGCTTCTCCGCGGACTGTACGCGCACGGCTGTACATCGTTTGATGTAGGGCTCCGTGCGGCCCGTCTTGAAGGGCTGAAAGGACACATCGTCGATGAACTCCGTCTGCTCCAGCACGTGGAATGTGTAGTTGTTGCCATCGTCGGTTTTGGTCACGTCGCCCCAGTACAGGAAGTGGTCATTGTTGATCACGCGGCCAGCAAAGTCGCTCTGGCTCAGCACAGAAATATGCTCACTGTGGTATTTGTCAGCCACCTGAAAACAGAATGCCCGCTTTAGAGACAGTATCATCACTTTGGTTCAGCACACAAATATGCTCACTGTGGTATTTGTCATCCACCTGAAAACAGAATGCCCGCTTTGGAAACAGTATCATCACTTTGGTTCAGCACAGAAGAATGCTCACTGTGGTATTTGTCAGCCACCTGGAAACAGAATGCCCGCTTTAGAAACAGTATCATCACTTTGGTTCAGCACACAAATATGCTCACTGTGGTATTTGTCAGCCACCTGAAAACAGAATGCCCGCTTTAGAAACAGTATCATCACTTTGGCTCAGCACACAAATATGCTCACTGTGGTATTTGTCAGCCACCTGAAAACAGAATACCTGTTTTAGAGACAATGCTCACTGTGATATTTGTCAGCCACCTGAAAACAGAATACCCACTTTAGAGACAGTATCATCACCTTGGTTCAGCACACAAATATGCTCACTGTGGTATTTGTCAGCCACCTGAAAACAGAAGACCCACTTTAGAAACAGTATCATCACTTTGGCTCAGCACACAAATATGCTCACTGTGGTATTTGTCAGCCACCTGAAAACAGAATACCTGCTTTAGAGACAATGCTCACTGTGGTATTTGTCAGCCACCTGAAAACAGAATACCCACTTTAGAGACAGTATCATCACTTTGGTTCAGCACAGAAGTATGCTCACTGTGGTATTTGTCCGCCACCTGGAAACAGAATGCCCGCTTTAGAAACAGTATCATCACTTTGGTTCAGCACACAAATATGCTCACTGTGGTATTTGTCAGCCACCTGAAAACAGAATGCCCCCTTTGGAAACAGTATCATTACTTTATACCATCAATCTAGTTAGAATCTCCAGCTCTCCAATATAACAGGGGAAAAAACGACATTCAAAACACAATTGAAGCACGTTCGCCACAAGTCTGGTCAAAATTACATCTGGTACACATTTGAATTGTTAAAAAGCCCACCAAAATTTAATACTCAAAAGCATGGAAAAGTAGCACATTTCTGAAAAAGTTCTTGAGCTCATAAACCAAACAGATTTTTTTTCCAAAAACCTTATGAATACAGCAAAAAGACATGTATATGATAAATAAAGCAGAGACCATAAATCAACCCATAGACAAAGCCATGACGCTCTATGCTGACAGTGCCTGGTAGATTTTTTTTTTTAAACCTACATGAATATAGCAAAAAGACATGTATATATATGATAAATAAAGCAGAGACAATCAACCCACGGACAAAGCCATGACGCCCTATGCCAACAAGGGGACGGGATAGCCCGGTGGTTAGAATGATGCATTCGTGATCTGCTGACCCAGGTTCAATTCTCGTTCAAGAGGATTTTTCCTCTAGTGTTAACATCAGTGCCGACTCCACTCTCCCCCAAAAGTCCTTCGGATTGAGACTATAAACCGAGGTCCCGTGTGCGAACGCACGCAGAACATCTTGCGCACATGTTAAAACCCGTTCCGCTTTTTGGAAGAGTAGGCCATTGTGTGCCGGCGGGAACGGATGACAAAATTGACAAAACTGCATACACACAGGGACTGGATGAAAAAAAGCACATGAGTGCTTATTCCATTATCCTCGAAATAAAAGAAGAAAAAGAAGAAGAATACCTGGTGGATGAAGCGATTGCACAGGCAGGATTTGCCGATGCCATACTGGCCCTTTTCACGCTCAGTGCCGGATAATCCAATGACACAGATATTGAACACTCGCCCCTCCCCTTTTTTGGCCATCCTCCGTAAGTCTGTTCACACCTGCAAGCACACACAGTATATACATCACCTCATCTCAGTCCTTCATCACGCTCACACCGACACTCCATTTTCTACTCATATTCTATCAAAACTATAGTTGCAAATGCAGACATTTAGGCCAGACGAGGCAGCTATCTCTGGGTCCAAATTTATGTTGAAATGTTTTAATTTCACGGTCAAACATTGTTAGACATCATCCAGAACTCACAGAAATATATCTATGTGTCAAATTCAGCTCTTTAACACCACGTCGCCATAAAAAACAATTTAAAATGGCAAACAAACAACAAAAATGAAATCCATGTACTTCGTTTTCTTTCTCCAGCTGATTATTATATATAATATATATATATATATATATATATATATATATATATATATATATATATCAAACTAACTTTTTACACACAGGCATAAAATTTTGTATCTGTGAACTTCAATTTTTACATAATTTTTAATATTCTGGGCGCTATTTTTTTCAGATTTTTAACAAATGTCTATGTATATAACAAAAATATTTTACAAAAAGTCACCTAAATGTAGAAATTAGGCACATAGTACATATGCATACAAAAATTGGCAAAGTTTATAGTTAGTATGTGTGTTCGTTCTTGAAATGGTCACCATGTCCCACTTTTTAAAAAAAAGACAAAAAGTTACCAAACCAATGTAGTTTTTCTTCATTTTCAAACAATGAAAGTGTCAGTCAATCAAACATGAAAAACAACCTGTTTTTAGAAAAAGAGACGTTTTGTTGAAGAAAGCAGACAATGCAGTGTCAGAATTGCAAAAATCCCAAAGTCACAAAATATCACGAGTCTGGCTGTTGTGTCTGACCTCATAAATTACCTATAGCAATTAAGGATTCTTTTTCTTCTTTGTCGAACGCTCAGACAGCAACTACTGTTGTCTATTATATTCACCAAAAAAATTGCATTGCACAGTCAGGCCCAGTGTATCCAACTTCCGGGTGGGAGAGAACTGTTATCTTTTTAAATCTTTCTTGACAAAAAGGGAGGAGAATGGACCAAGACAGCAGAAAATAGACAAGAAGGAGGTGACAGGAAGAAAAGGAATAAGGCAGAAACAAAAATACAAATAGAAAAGAGGGAATTCCTAGCACAGAATTTCCAGAAGGTAGGAATGCTATAAATTTATACTGACAGGCCCCATGCATCTCCACAGGGGATAAAAACCATAAAAAGACAAATTAATTATTAATGAAAATAAGTAATGGCAAACAACAACAACATGCAAAGAATTCAGGCAAATAATGGTTATCAAAAGAGAATTGAACAATAAAAATTATGTTCATCAAAAGATACCTGAGCAAAGATTTTCCTCAACTATCAATCTAAAGAAAGGTTGACTTTTTTTTTTTTTTAATCTTTCATTGATTTGAATTAAATGATAATTAAGAAGTGAAGGTTTTTTTCCTCATCTAGAACTCAGAGGCTCACAGATGGTGAGACTATGCGTATGTAACACTTTTTTGCCCACCATGGAGGTTAGACAAACTCCAACTTCACTGATGTATGCTAGGTATATTTGTGTTTCCATATACACCAAATGCTGACATGAATTCTGGATCTTTAACAACATGCACATTTGATCTTCTGTAAACATGCGCATACACAATGGGAATTAAGGCACTGGCAGGTCTTGACATGAAATTGTCCTGGGTAATTTAAAAATCCTCACCCATCATTCACTAGATGCTGCTAAGATTCGAACCCATGACTTCATGGTCCCAAGGGATTGAAATCGAACAGCCTTAACCATCAACTATAGCAATCAAGAAGACATGGACAACTCAGACAATTCTAAAAAGACCTAAACGATGATAGGTTCATTTAAAAACATTCATAACAGTCATTATAAGACATAAATTGTGAGGATAATTCAGATACTGGTCATCAGGTGACATACAAAATAAGAAATAATCAATTTTAAAGGGTGACAGTAATGACATATATTCATTAATATTTGACTAATAATCAACAGTACCAGTTCAGCAAATTATACAACTTTAAGTTTCATAGATAGCTTTAACAAGACCGTAATGGCATAAGACGCCCTATTCAAGGAACTACAGCTTTTTAAGATAAACTTAATGGGACCACAAGACAGTTTTTAAATAGTACAAGAACCCCACTTCAAGTTCCCGTTTATGGTACAAACTGTCCATTTCTGAAACAAACCAACAAACACAATTGGTCATTTAAAACCCCATCACACTACCATAACAGTGGAACGAACAAAACTTATTAGCTAGGCCTGTTGGGGTCCTTTTCAATATTTGGGTATTTCTACAGATAAGACATTTATCCTGCAAAAGCAATGAAAATGGTTTAAATAAAGTTCTGCCCGGCATAAAACTGATACTTGAAAATTTCCCACAAGACTAAACTGTTTAGGGGACTTTTTCAAGACAAAATGAAAGAGATGATAGTAGTGATTTCAGGCATTTGTAGGATGACTGCTTTCATGTTGGTAAAGTACTATAGGAAGTATTATAAAGGAGAGAGAGAGAGAGAGGGGAGGAAGACGGGGGATTGAGGAGGTAGGGGAGAGAGGGGGAAGAGAGGAGGAGAAAAGAGGAGGGGGAGGAGAGAGAGAGAGAATGACAATGGTTTATTGTGGTAAGCTTTCAAACCCATTCACAAGGGGACAGTGGGAAGAGGACTGGGTAAAAACACATATTTAACCAGTAAGTAAAAACAATTCACTACTGTCCAAATAATCATCGTAACATGGGTTCCATATCATCATCATGGTTTAACAGCTGCAACAAACACAGGTACATTGTAAACTATGATTATTATCATTTTTAGCAGAGCAAAATAATGAACAAAATTTGTTTCTGTTAAAGCTTTACCAGCCATTCAGCAGAACCTCTCATAACTCATTGACACAAACGTTTTTGTTGTGACAATTTACGTCATGTCCAGAGAGAGAGACAGACAGACAGAGAGACAGAGAGAGTTACCCACTGAATCAGAGAATGAACACAACAGTAAAATTAAGTACTAAATATTACATAGCCTGCTTTAGTTTTGGAATGTAAGTTTAAGTTGAAATGCACTCCCATTATGTATTTGTTTCTCTTTCAAGACTCAAGACTGAAGATCTACTATTTCAATTTGGAATTCCCTTCACATATAAGTTTTCAGCCTGTTTAGTGTTTAGGGGCTATAACAACACCATATCTGCTCAATCTAGTCATCCTAGAAACTCAAACTGTCTTCAACTCAAGACATTCTTGACTCTTGCCAATTTTTACGAAGCACTTCCCTTTCAACGATGTTTTTTTATAAACAGCTTCTTCCAACAAAACCAAACAAAGGCTATCAGTATCACTAGTGTACATGTAGTGCTCATGCTAAAATACCAAATTTTTATAATAAGAATTTTCCTCATCTACTGCTCCCTCCTCAAGAGTACAGATTTTTGAAAACATGCTATGTTCAGTTACAAACAGTAAAAACTATAACATGAGGGGAAAAACTATAAGAGATAATATATCTTTTTTTAAAGTCTGTAACCGATCATGACAAGGGTTTAAAAAATCACACACTGACAACAAAGAATAATCGCTCAAGTACCAGAACATAATATTTAACATGTACATTGGTTAGTGGTTACTAGTACTAATACTAGCAATAGTCCCCATCATTTTGTTCTTTCCACTTCACTTGTCATCACTCATCAACAAGGAAATGTACTTCACTGCAGATTAAAAATAAAAGTGACTAGACCTCTCCAACTGACTATTTTCACTACTTAAAACTGCAAAGTCACATAGCAGGAAACTGCAAGCATTGTTTTCTGATTGAGTAAGAGTAAGACCCCATTGTGGGTGTCTTTCACAACCGCTTCTCTTCTCTGCATTCCCTTACCAGATGATGTATGTATGTAGTGTTGGTAAGACTTTTTCTGTGTTTGTAACTCTGCAGGAGGTTTGCCTGCTGGCCTCAGCCATCACATTCCGATTTTAGAGCAACTCATTCTGTTTTGTACAGGATGCATGCTGGGCAATCTCATGAATGTTTCTGTAACCCACCAAACACAGACTGTATAATTTCAAGATCTTTAATGCGCATGTTTGATCTCCTGCATAAGTATGCATGAAGAAAATGAAGGCACTGGCAGGTTTGCACTTAAAAGTGGACAATCTTGGAGATTGTAAAAAATCTCCACCCTTGATTCACCAGCACTGCCACCAAGATTCAAACCCACTATTTCATGGACCCACAGAACTGTAAGCAAACAGTCTTAACCAACTCAGCCAACCAGACCCCAAACTTCATGACATGAAAAGTGCTAGATGATATGCTAGACACAACACAAAACAACATGCCATGACGCAACACTTCACTACATTCTACATAATTCATTTTGTTCCATTCAACTGTGTATTGTTCTGTGCTGTTACTGTACTCAATGTACTTTATATACTGCACTGTACAGAAGTATTATGAAAAGTAATACAAGACTCTATCAATGCTGAATAAACTGCAATAAACCAGGCGAGATATAAGAATTCCTTACTCTTAAGGTCAGTTTTGAATAAGGAAGCTCATCTGACATTGATCAAAATATAATCATGTGATGTTGCTGCGGAGCAATCAGCACTGGCTATGATAAATCATTAAATGACACTAGTACGTACATACTAAAAAGTAGTACTTAAGTCTTAACTTGTATAAAGTTGCAGCTGATCCAGTATACCATTACTCTGTGATCATTCCTACCCAATACTTCTTAAGACGTTAAGTTTTTATGAGATGCACACTACACAGTCTTAAGTTTTCAGAAGATAAACGACTCAAAACCAGTGAATGCAACTTGAAAGTCTTTGCCAGTTTTTCAGGGCACTCTTCCAATGTCACTGTAGTGTACCAAATGACCTCAACAAGCCTGTAGTGCTTACTCTCATTCTCTGATTCTGTCTACTGACTGTTCAGGTAAAAAATCATGCCTGATTTTTAACAAACTGAAAATGATGTCTCACATTCACAAGTCCACAAAGATGCATTTAACATCAAGAAATACTGATAAAAAACAAGAACGTGTTTAACAACATAGCTGATCTGAAACAGTGAAAGTGGCTGACATCAAATTCGTGATTGATCATTCATTGTAAGATTTGTCTTAGCTTACCCTTGTAAGTTGTATCTTTCTTACCATTCACTTTTTTTTTAATCATTCCTCAGCAAGAGCTCCCAAGATTTGAGTCACTTTTTCATCAAGTGATCAATCTCTGATATGTTATCACTCAAAACTAATGTAATACTGAATATCCAAAGAAATGCTGTTCATATTAGAAACCATGAGAAAAAAAGTAAAGTACATGATCAAGTTCAATTACAAAACATATAATGGTGCCCTATTCATGTAACTGTTACTACAGTGTTAATGTGTACTTTCTGAAAAGTGTGCCATGTTCATAAATGATAAAATCTTCTTTCAACACACCAGCGATTCATACTTTGTGGCCCTGTCGTTGGTGAAAACAATGTCAGGGGGAAAGATCCTCTCTGCGTAGTCATAAAAAAGCAACAATCATAAACCGTAACTGCATAAGTCATTTTGATTGCTGGTCATTACAGGAAAATGAGCAAGGAGCAATAGCAGGTCTACATAAGACGAAAAAGGTCTACATAAGACGAAAAAATGTATGGTGATTATACCACCAGCAATACAAAACTGTCAATAGCAATCAAAAACTGTCCAAGCACTACTGGAGTTGCACAAATTTGTGCTAAGATTTTTAAAACTGTTCTAAGGCTAATCAGTTTTAAACTGCAGTCAATAGAAATTGAAATGATGATCAAATGCATCACAGGTCATAAGACATGACGTGATTTCATGAAAATACACCACCTCTACTGGTAAATTCTGAGATAACAGGATTTTGTGTTTAGATAATGGCTAAATGAGTAAACGACTAAATCATAAATGATGATTTTTCAAGTCAGAGTGAGGGAGAGTGTGTGTGTGTCTGTGTGTGTGTCTGTGTCTGTGTGTGTGTCTGTGTGTGTGTGTATGGTGTGTGTGTGTGTGTGTGTGTGTGTGTGTGTGTGTGTGTGTACAGTGCACATGTCACATAAATCAGTGACAGAAAAACAGGCAGGTTGACAGGAAGGCTGGCAAATATACCAATGAAAAAAAAAGACAGGCAAGCAGGCAGATGACATGGGAAAATGGGCAAAACAGAAATTTAAAAAACAAAACCAACAAAAGAAAAAGACAAACACCACAACAGTGAATCAATTAGTAAACTAAAACTAACACTGTAACAGTGTGCACCACTGTTTACACAAGTGAACACTTCCTATGTTATGATACTGACACTTCATAAAATGTCACTGGGACTCTTAAAAAATCTTCAAGGCCGGTTCTTGTGGCTCCCTGTTAATGAAAAAAAAAATTGGCTGAAGAAAGCCCGTGGGCCGTTTCTATTCTTTTAATATTGATGAACTCCATTTTCATAATCCCTGATGTGTCCAGTGCTTTGTACTTAACAATAGATCATGCAACACGAGTTACATGGTCCACGTAATCAAATGATTCACGACCAAAATGAGTAATACAAAACTCTGAGCGATCATCTGTTTACATCCGAGTGATTCCGCGGGATGGCAACTGTTGAACTCCGCACCTCTGCTGCTGCCCAGAGAATGAGTGATGCACTGTTCGCCTGGGCCTCACCCCATGTCTGCTGGCCATTCATCAAAACTAACACACAAGCCCGCGTCAATCTTGCTGACCAAAACTGACACACCAACAATTTCGCTACAGATATAAATCTGAATAAAACAAGAAGTCTGGAACCAAAGAAACAGTGATTCCATAATTCTTGAACACGATCATAGCAAACTAATTCTGATGCTGAGATCAACGAGTTTGATCGCTTCGACTTTTACCCTTTCTTGTTTTGTGCGCGGTTTAAGGATTATACTCTGGATAATTATTTTCATACAAGCATATTAATGTTTCAACACACAAACTCACACAAAAACTATGAAGATGAGGACCACGCCAAAGAAGAACTTACTGTAGTGTCAAGGAATCAGAATCGCCATGTTAAGTCTGAGCAGTCTGATACTCTTGCATTCTAAATTAGGAACTGAAGGGCCAGACACGCAGAGCTGAGCACATTAGTTTCACATTCATTGTCCGCAGCAAAACTGCTCCCTTGTTTCTAAGATCAAACTTTAAAATCAGCGGGTATGGTCATAAAAGTTTAAAATACTAATTTAAAAAAATATTCTTGTGGGTACAGAAGTATAATCTGGATTTATTAATGACATCTTTTAAAGTTTATTATGAGTCATATGGTAGGTCTGTGACCAGTAAATTTATCTAAGTGAATATGACCAAAAGATAAAGTAGAGAGATAGGCCAATTGCACTTTCTGCTATGCTGATTTGAAATACTGTGACTCGTTGCCCAAAAAAATATATCCTTTTCGGACAGGGCAGATCAAGGTAGCCTAATACCATCCTTATGCGTATCAAACTGAAAGGGGAGTTGTCCATTGTTTGTCGTCTGCTGGAGCACAGTGTGAATTGCAGTTGGCCTGGCGCGCAGGCCAAGCATCCAGTGAATATCTTTTTTCAGAACTTCCCGATTCTGAAATTCGTAAACATTGACGGATAGGCATTTGAATTTACAAACCTTATTTATTAGGAACGTTTTAAATTTTGAGTGATGGGTAAATATTGTTGTCCTGATATACGTCGATTGTTTCCCCTTACCGTGAACTTTGTTCACGTGCATTTTGATTCGTGGGTTGTGCTATTTTAAGGACTGACACACCTGTGGATTATACAAGGCAGGCTTTGGGGAGGGGCAGTGCTTCAACTCTGGCACTTGTTAGTATGTCTTATTGGCACAAATAAGTAGACAGCTATAGCGAGTCTACAAACCACTGTTAACATATTTCAATTGATTCCGAATTTTTTTTAACCTAATTAACAGTGAATCGTTTACTGAAGTTATCACTGAATTGTCAATGCATGTTACAATTCTCTTATTACTTTTTCGTCTGCTTTTCTTTGCACTATAAGATAGGCCTAACATAGGTTGCACACTTTACATTTATCCCCTTTCAAAAATTATAAGTCCCATTTTGGATGGCTATGCTTAATGTAATTTATTGTGTAGAGAAACGGGTGCATTAATTCTATCACTCCATCAAATCGATTTTACACGGATCAAAGTTCGAAAAAGGAACAGGAAGATATACTGAGAACTTAATTTTTACTGTTCCAACATTTTTAAACATATACAATTCGGATCATATTGATGGTTTGCCTCAACGTTAGTTTTTAACCCTTCGTTGAGACGTCTGTATGACAACTATTAGTATATCATCTGTATAGTTCGTTCTGTCGTGTTTAAGTCTTGCCACACATAGTGTATATGAAGACTAGAATCGTCTGTATACGATTCTCCGCAGTTGACATGGCAAGAGGTGTTTCACAATTTAGAAGTGTGTATCACATTCACAAAAATAAATTGATATCCCTATGCCCTACCAAAGCTATTATCATAATATGATAATAGAAAATGGAAACAAATATGCTCAAAATATATGTCGTATAAAATCAAATATATATTTTTCAAGAAAATAAGCATATAAGTGAATTCTTATGCTTTACGTTTGAGGATCCTTTTTAAAGAGATGCAAGGGAGGTCATAAGGTGTGTAGCCAGCCACGGGGTCAGTCAGTCGTAGCTGGGTAACACGCTAAACATTGCTAGACACTTGTAGTGCTAACAAGCAAGGAAAGCTGAAAGAATAGTCCTCACGTGGATCTCATTACAGATGCAATTCCCCATATAAAGAAAAAAAAGAGTATGTTCTTTCGAGCCAGAAGGCCCATAGAGCCGGAGCTTATCCCGGTTTCTGTAGCGTTAAGCCAACTGATGGTTTTTCACCACCCCTGTGACGGGACGCTAGTCTGTCGCCAGATACTTCCCCAGCAGAGCTGGTACCCACTTGTACACCTGGGTGGAGTGAGGAAAATAGGAGTAAAGTGTCTTTCCCAAGGACACAACACGAGCTGAGCGGAATCGAACCCGCGACCTCTGGGTCACGATTGACCCCCTAAACACTCGACCACGTGCTCCTAATCCCCATATAGTAAAAGTAAAGTGTCCTATAACATAAGGTCAAGGGGAGTGAGGCATCAAGAGACGTTACTTTTCTAGGGACCAGCATATCTAGGGCAGCGCCCATCTCCTCTCCCCCACTGCTTTACCTTTCCTGACCTTAAAGAGGGCAGATACCCATTTACAGCTGGGTGAACTGGGGGACTATACTGAAGCCAAGGGTGCAAACCGTCACCCCTCCAAGTGGTAACCATGCTCAATGCTACATAACCTTGGCTGGGGAAAAGTGAGTGCTCTGACCACTGAACTATCCTGTCGCCACATGACAGATACGATTGAGAAAAGAATCATCTTTCTATCTACATTCTGTGTAGTTCATAAGTGTGTGTATTTCTTATTCTTTTATTTCTAGGATTGTGAAATAAGCACTCCTGTGCTTTATCACATCCAGCGCCCATGTGCATGCGATTTTGTAAAGTTTGTCATCTGTTCTTACAGGTTTACTCTTCTGAAAGGCAGAACAAGTTTTAACGTGTGCGCAAGATGTTCTATGTGCATTCACACAATGGGATCTCAGTTCTGATCTGAAGGATGTGTGTGTGTGTGTGAGAGAGAGAGAGAGAGAGAGAGAGAGAGAGAATGCAGGTTCAACTATTCCTGTCCATCAAAACAGCAGTAGGAAAACAAGAAGTCCCTATTCAGTATCACCTAGACAATGCATGTGACTATATCCCACCATAGTTGTTGATAGGAAAAACTGAAAATCTGATCTTTACAACAACAAAAAAAGAAAGAAAGAGAATACTTGCTTTAAGTCATGTTTAGTTTATATTAGTGAAAGAGAGAGGGGCCATGAACATTGCTTCTGACTCTACTATCCTCATGCAAATCATTTGGATCAGATTTTTGTTGTTGTTTTTATTCGGATAAGATTAAAAACCCAGGCCGCTGTGCGAAATAGCACAGCATTATTCATAATTACATTTTTTGTGTGCGAAATAGCACAGCATTATTCATAATTACATTTTTTTGTGCGAAATAGCACAGCATTATTCATAATTACATTTTTTCCCTGTTTCGTGGCTAGAATTTCTGGGTTGTGTATACAGGCGTTTTTTCCCCCCTACAATTTTAGTGGCCACATTATGACTTCAGAGAATGAAGTATCTTTTTTACAAAAATCAACCTTTTATAGAGGAGTTGGTCAGTTATGGCCGGTGGTATGGATGACACAAACATACCCAGCATGCAGTCTGCAACATGGAAAGAGATGGACTCTGCCAGGTTTATTTGTCTTACCCGAGACACTCTGCCTGAAAGACTTGGTGAGGTCCCCTAGGGACTAATTGGATAAAGATCAGTATGTCAGGGGGTGTGAGTGTGTGTGTGTGTATGTGTTTCACATGTATGTGTGTTCTGTGTGTGTGCGCATGCACATGTACTACTGCTTGGATGCGAGCTAGTTCATCTCCAACTCTTTCTCATCAGCAGGTGGGAGAATTATAGGGCATGAGAGAGTAAATCCTTTTCTGAATGGACAGGGGAAGGTGTGGTGTGTGTGTGTGTGTGTGAGCTCAGTGGTCGGAGCACTCGCTTTCCCCCAGCCAAGTTAAGCAGCGTCGAGCGTGGTTACCAGTTGGATGGGTGACCGTTTGTGCGCCTTGGCTTCAGTACAGTTCCCCCAGCTGTAAATGGGTACCTGCTCTCTTTAGGGTCAGGGAAGGTAAAGCAGCGAGGGAGAGGAGATGGGCGCCGCCCTCAATATGCTGGCCCTAGAGAAGTGAGGTCTCTGACGCCTCGCTCCCCTACGACCTATAGGTTATGGGACTTCTTTACCTTTTTTTTTTTTTTTTTTACTTCTGTCAGCTTTTCGGGTCTTTTATTTTTTAATCTGCTTCCAGTGCATTTATTGGCCTCTTTCTTTGGAGACTGTAAAAACTGGGAGAAGCTGAAAACGTGCAGGTTTCTGTAAAAAGTACCCTGGGCGATTTTTCTTCAGACACATCACAGTTTTAATAACATCTCCATGAGTGTGTTGCGTTGTATTATATATTGTATCTCTTGTGAATATGCCAGGGGCTCTTTCAGTATAAATAGCACCCCCACTTTCTGGAAATTCTGTGCCATAAATTTTCCCCTTTGTTGTTGTTGTGCGTTCTCCGGCGTTACACTCTGGGGATGACCCAGAATGTGCGCACCCTGACTCCCTCATCCCAGCTGGGAATCACTGTGAGATTCATCCTCTGAAGTCAGAGTATGGCTGCCTATATGGCGAGGTACTTAAAAAGAGCCATACACGCAAACTTTTCATCCAGTGTGTACTTCCTATCTCACAGTGATTCCCAGGTGGGATGAGTGAGACAGAGTGGGGCATGTTCTGGGTGACCCCCAGGGTGTAAAGCTGGGGAACGCACAACAAGAGCTGTGAGATTGAAATTGCACACTACTGAATGAGCAGTTTGCACATATGATTGTTTATAAGTAATCTTGCCATATAGGCAGCCAAACTTCGACTTCAGAGGATTCCCTTTTCTATCACTCTCTTGTTTCTGCCATTTCCCTTACCCCCCTCTCTCTCTCTTGCTTATTTTTTGTCTACCTCGTATATTCTCCTGCCTTTTTTTCCAGCAAATCTGAAACTTTTTAATGAACTTTTTAACAAGCTGCTCTAAAGTCAGAATATGTCGGCTGAGGCCAGCAGGCAGACCTTCTCCAGGGTTATTAATGCAGGAGAAGACCTGGCACTATGCCTTCTACCCATGTATTTTTAAGGAATGCAGAAGTGTTGTATCATACTGCATTTGTATTGTACTGTACTGTATTCAATACTATTTTTGCGGATTTCTCTACATGGAGCTAAGTCTTTTTGGGAAGAGTGTCATGGCAAAAACAATGTCACCCCCTTTATTAATTTCAGATGTTCTTCTCTGTGGATGTTATTTGTTTCCTTATGAGAATAGCCTTTTACGTACAGAATTTTTGCTAGGAACAATTATTGTTACTGGTTCTTTTACAACGCTAAATGTACATTGCACATTCGGCCTCGATCTGTTCTCAACCGGATGACAAGCACCCAGATTGTCATTCATTGGTTGTTGTTTTTGTCTTTTCTTTTATTTCGAGGATAATGGAATAAGCACTTGTGTGATTTTTTCCCCATCCAGTCCCTGTGTGTATGCAGTTTTGTAAATGTTGTCATCCATTTTCAATCAGCTCTAAGCTTTTCTTTTTTCCTGGATCAGCGTTAGAAGCCGCACTCAACTTCGCAAGTCTTCTCTGGGTCATATCTGACTTTATACCCTGCAAACCAAGCTGTAGGGCCCACGACAGGAGCTGGAAAGGACATGCCACTATTTCTCCCAAACACGTCTGACAGTGTAAAAAAGCGAATGAGAGAAGAAGATCTTATTTTATGTTGCTATGCTGATTCTTGTCTTCATATGCAAGAGCTCTCTTTTGCTTTTACAGATCCAAGATGCTTGAAATGTTGCCTTTTTTTTTTTTTTTAATAGTCTGTTTTGATTTTTAGAATGTTTGGGTGTTCTATAGGAGTACTGGATGGGTCAAAAGTTTAGCTTCAGATATGAATCAAACCCAAGAGCTGTAGAAGCATTAAAAAGGTAAAGGTAAAGGAGTCCCATAACCTATAAGGTCGTAGGGGAGCGAGGCGTCAGAGACCTCACTTCTCTAGGGCCAGCATATTGAGGGTGGCGCCCATTTCCTCTCCCTCGCTGCTTTACCTTCCCTGACCCTAAAGAGGGCAGGTACCCATTTACAGCTGGGTGAACTGTACTGAAGCCAAGGCGCACAAACGGTCACCCATCCAACTGGTAACCACGCTCGACGCTGCTTAACTTGGCTGGGGGAAAGCGAGTGCTCCGACCACAGAGCTATCCCGTCCCCTGTAGAAGCATTACCACCTGTTAATGATAGCCAATACTCTCTTTCAAGCTAAGACCGACTTGAATATATGTATATATATATACATACATATATAATATATATATATATATAATATATATATATATATGTTTTTTTGTTTTCTCTTTATTTAAAAAACACATTTGTGTGTGGGAAGGGGGGATAGGGGGGGGTTGTTCCTCAGCAAGTTACGAGGTTCACCAATGGTGAGATTTTTGCATATGCGACGTTTTTCCCGCCATGAAGATGGCCGCACTGCTACTTCCAGGATGTATGCTGGGTATGTTCGTGTTCCTGTAACCCACCAGACGCTGACATGAATTACAGGATCTTTAATGTGCATATATATACATTTTTTAGTTTATATAACTGTAATCTTGTTTGTCAGGGCAGATTTAACATGCATATTTGATCTTCTGTGTGTGTGTGTGTATATATATACACAAAGGGAATCAAGGCACTGGCAGGTCTGCACTTGAAGTTGACTTGGAAGATAGTAAAAATCCCCACCCTTTATTCACCAGACGCTGGTGAGATTTGAACCCATGGGGTTGAAGTCGAACAGTCTTAACCACTCTGTATCATATTTCAATCCAAATGCCTCTCTCTCTTCCACTTAGACTCAGCGACTATACATATACAAAACAAATTGTGAACAGCAGTGCATAACACTCACTCACTCACACATACACACACAAACACGCACACACACATATATAATAATAGTACAGAAAAGTTACATTCCAATCATTTATTTTCGCAGAAAGATGAAATAGGTATGCACACCATTCAATCAATTGACCAAATTCGCTTCAAATTCTATGTGTGAGAGAGAGAGAGAGAGAGAGAGAGAGAGAGAGAGAGAGAGAGAGAGAGAGAGAGAGAGAGAGAGAGAGAGAGAGAGAGATGATGCATTCATATTCACTCTGCAATCATCAAACCTAACTCAATGCACAAAAGGATTTCTCTCCAACTTTTGCAATACTTTCCCACTCTTTCAACAATCTGCCTTTCTTTCAGAGCGCTTCGTAATCTCATTTTTTTGAGGATGAAATAGTAGTCAGATTTCCACATCAGTACAAGCAACACGTACAATGATTTGGATATCATGATAATTAGATGTACAATCACCAGCCGCCATGGCGCAGTGGTTAGCGCCTTGGGTTACGGACTGGAAGGTCGCGGGTTCGAATCCCATAAGAGTCATAGGGATTTTTTGGACTCCGGCTGGCTCCTACCCAGAGTGAGTGTGCTGTGGGCTCAGTGGGAAGACTGGGACCACACAGTCGAGCTTCATCCACTTAACGGATGCGAGTTTGAGAGTGTTGCTCAAATTACCTGACCAACACTGCAGGTGTCTGTATCTCTCGGGCCCGGTTGACGCCGGGATATATTATGATAGTAAGCGTAGAGTACAGCCCTGTCAAGTAGTCTCAAAGCATATGCACTTCCACAGCAGCATCATTACGTCATCCTCATTGTCATTGATCATCATGCAATTAAAAAAAAATTGCCTCTGATTCGGTGGTCCCAGTTTCTCTGGTCTCATGGTGGCCTCAAATTCGGTTTGCCCATACACTTCTGTGCCTGTGGTGAGTTTGTGTCAAAGCCTTTGGGGTTGGAGGTTTGCAGGGGACGGTTGTTGGAGGGACGTTGTGGTGGTTGCTACCTCTGGCTCCGCGACTGAGCTA
>CM054158.1:48518107-48643107 GCA_028751875.1 Rapana venosa | reverse complement strand
TTTCTAAGAATTTTGCCAGGGACAACTCTCTTGTTGCCGTGGGTTCTTTTACGTGCGCTGCATAATTTTCTGTAACACACGGGACCTCGGTTTATCGTCTCATCCGAAAGACTAGCGCCCAGATCACCACTCATGGTCTAATGGATGGGGGAAAAGTTTCGGGCCCAAACAGGGTACGAACCACGCACACACCCGACCCGGACTTTTGTGTGTGTTTGTATGTGTGTATGTGTGTATGTGTGTGTGTTGTGTGTGTTGTGTGTGTTGTGTGTGTGTGTGTGTGTGTGTGTGTGTGAGAGTTGTTTCCAGTTTAATTCTTTGTAACTGTGATGAGTTGGTGAGAAAGAGACAGAGGTAGATAGAGGGAGTGTGTGTGTGTGTATGCGTGTGTGTGTGTGTCTGTCTGTGCATGCGTAAGTGCGTGCATGCATGTGTGTGCGTCTTGCTCTTGCGTATACCTCTGCCCTCTAACCATCTCATTCCATTCTCTCTTTAAGCTCTCTCTATTGCTGTCATCATACTTGCAGGTGTTGACATTTCCAAGGTCTCTTTAAACCAAACGCTCATTCACATACAGTGTATACTCCTCTTCTCTGCGTTCCCATAATGCGAGGTGCACAGTGCCTGGTCTTCTCCTGTGCTTGTAACTCTGCAGGAGGTCTGCCCACTAGCCTCAGTCCACACATTCCCACTTCAGAACAGATCATTTTTTTGAACAGGTTGCATGCTAGGCAATGTTTGCGTTCCCATAACCCACCGATCGCTGGCATAAAGTAAGAGATCTTTAATGTGCATATCTGATCTTTTGCTTGTGGCCATACACTAGGGACTGAATGTCAAAGTCCTTCGGATGAGACTATAAACCGAGGCCCCGTGTGCGAAAGCATGCAGAACATCTTGCCCACACGTTAAACCCTGTTCCGCTTTTCGAAAGAGTAGGCCATTGTGTGCTGGTGGGAACAGATGACAGAATTTACAAAGCTGCATGCACACGGGGACTGGATGTAAAAGGGCACATGAGTGCTTATTCCATTGTCCTCGGGGGGGAAAAAAATCAAAAAAATCTGAGCGCTTTGATTTGTTGCTTTACAAGATTCAGCGCTATATAAATTCCTAACATTATTATTATTATTATTACTAAGGGAGTTAGGGCACTGGTAGGTCTGAACAGAGTAAGTTTATCTGGGATATCATGAAAATCCTCTCCCTTAATTCACCAGACAGCACTGTCAAGATTCAAACCCACAACTTCCATGGACCAACAAGACTGACATCAAATGGTCTTAACGGCCCAACTACAGCATTCACCTTCACATGTGTACAAGATAAAAGACAGACTATCTTTGGAGCTAACATGTATACAGGCTCTTTGTTTTTTTCCCCAAGCTTTCTTTTTGGTATAAAACCTTAACACTGAAGTCCTGAGTGTGAACGCATACATACACAATTTTCTTCTTCTTCTTCCTTTTTTGTCATGTTTCTCCCAGGGGAGGTTTGACATTGATGAGCCTTCTCCATCTCTCTCTGTTTTGAGCTTCCTCCTTATTTATGCCCCTTTCTCTAAGATCATCTGCAATACAGGTAGCCCAGGTTTTGCATACACAATTTTGCTCCTATGTAAACACAACTCAAATATTTGGAGATGAGAAGGGCATCATATGCTGGTAGAAACGGATAAAACATAATAACACACACGCACACACACACGAGACTATAAACTGAGGCCCCGTGTGCGAACGCATGCAGAACATCTTGCGCACACGTTAAATCCTGTTCCGCTTTTCGTAAGAGTAGGCCATTGTGTGCCGGTGGGAACAGATGACAGAATTAACAAAACCGCATACACGCGGGGACTGGATGTAAAAAAGCACATGAGTGCTTATTCCATTATCCTCGATATCAAAGAATAGATAAATAAATAAATAGATAGACATACACACACACACACACACGGTATACTACCCTGCCCCAAGACAACAAAACAACAGGAAAGAAAGAGTGAATCAGGATTCATTTACCTGGGGTCATATGCAGAAATGTCGGGTCAGAGGTCAGTTTAGACTGACAGATGAAACCGATGACAAAATCTTTGTAATCCTCGGCCATTTTCACAGTAGCTGTGGAAACACATCATACATCGTCAAATATTGAAGACACTGAAGAAAATATGACGTTAAGTTAAACATAAAAGCAATTAATGTTTTATCTAGCCATAGGTAAAAGACAATGGTAAAGGTGTCCCATAACCTATGCAGACGTTGGGGAGCGAGGCATCAGAGACCTCAGCTTCTCCAGGGGCAAGCATATTGAGGGCGGCGCCCATCTCCTCTCCCTCTCTGCTTTACCTTCCCTGACCCTAAAGAGGGCACGTACCCATTTACAGCTGGATGAACTGGAGGGACTGTAAATGCTGCTTAACCTCAGCTAAGGTCGAGGTTAACCTTAACCTAAGGTTAAGGTTAAGCAGCATGGATCTAACCATAACCCCACATCATATTATTTTATACCCTTGCAAAGAAAAAAGACAACATAAAAAAAAATTCATACCCTTGGATTGAAACTATCTTTATGCCGTAAATTTTCATAATGTTCTACACACATCCTCCCAATTTTTGGGGGGTTTGTTTTGGGTTCCCCAGCAAGAGCTCCATGGTTCACCGATGGTGAGATTTGGCGTATGTGACCGTTTTTGCCCACCATGAAGGAAGCTGCATTCTCAACTTTGCAGATTATGTCTGAACACACAAGCGTGCATGCACCTTTTAAACTCTTGTCATCCGTTCCTACTGGTACGCAATGACCTACTCTTCTGAAAGGCAGAACAGGTTTTAACCTGTGTGCGAGAAGTTCTGCATACGTTTGTACATGAGACCTTAGTTTATAGCCTCATCCAAAGGCCTTTAGGGGGAGTGGAATCGGCTCTGATGTTAACTCCTGGGGGAAAAACTCCACTTGAATAGGTGTCTGAATGATGGCTTGAACATGAGCTATCAAATTACAAGCTCAACCGCTCTAATCAACAGGCTATCCCCCCCCCCTCCCCCAAATCAATATAGATCCCAATATTCTAGTAATCAATAGGCTATCCCCCCCCCCCACCAATCAATATAGATCCCAATATTCTAGTAATCAATAGCTATCCCCCCCCCCCCCAATCAATATAGATCCCAATATTCTAGTAATCAATAGGCTATCCCCCCCCCCCCACCAATCAATATAGATCCCAATATTCTAGTAATCAACAGCCCCCCCCCCCCCCCCCCCCCCCCACCACCAATCAATATAGATCCCAATATTCTAGTAATCAACAGGCTATCCCACCCCCCACCAATCAATATAGATCCCAATATTCTAGTAATCAATAGGCTATACCGCCCCCACCCCCCAATCATATAGATCCCAATATTCTAATAATCAATAGGCTATCCCCCTCCCCACCAATCAATATAGATCCCAATATTCTAGTAATCAATAGGCTATCCTGCCCCCCCCCCCCCCCCCCCACCAAACAATATAGATCCCAATATTCTAGTAATCAATAGGCTATCCCCCCCCCCACCAATCAATATAGATCCCAATATTCTAGTAATCAATAGGCTATCCTGCCCCCCCCCCCCCCCACCAAACAATATAGATCCCAATATTCTAGTAATCAATAGGCTATCCCGCCCCCCACCAATCAATATAGATCCCAATATATTCTAGTAATCAATAGGCTATCCCCCCCCCACCCCCACCAATCAATATAGATCCCAATATTCTAGTAATCAATAGGCTATCCCACCCCCCACCAATCAATAATAGATCCCAATATTCTAGTAATCAATAGGCTATTCCCCCAATCAATATAGATCCCAATAGTCTAGTAATCAATAGGCTATCCACCCCCCACCCCACCAATCAATATAGATCCCAATAGTCTAGTAATCAATAGGCTGTCCCCCCCCCCCCCACCCATCAATATAGATCCCAATATTCTAGTAATCAATAGGCTATCCCCCCCCCCACACCAATCAATATAGATCCCAATATTCTAGTAATCAATAGGCTATCCCCCCCCCCCACACCAATCAATATAGATCCCAATATTCTAGTAATCAATAGGCTATCCTACCCCCCACCAATCAATATAGATCCCATATTCTAGTAATCAATAGGCTATCCCCCCCCCCCACACCAATCATATAGATCCCAATATTCTAGTAATCAATAGGCTATCCCACCCCCACCCCCCACCAATCAATATAGATCCCAATATTCTAGTAATCAATAGGCTATCCCCCCCCCCCACACCAATCAATATAGATCCCAATATTCTAGTATCAATAGGCTATCCCACCCCCCACCCCCACCAATCAATATAGATCCCAATATTCTAGTAATCAATAAGCTATCCCGCCCCCCACCCCCACCAATCAATATAGATCCCAATATTCTAGTAATCAATAGCTATCCCGCCCCCCACCCCCACCAATCAATATAGATCCCAATATTCTAGTAATCAATAGGCTACTCCCCCCCCCCCCCCAAATCAATATAGATCCCATATTCTAGTGATCAATAGGCTATCCCACCCCCCACCCCCCCACCAATCAATATAGATCCCAATATTCTAGTAATCAATAAGCTATCCCGCCCCCCCACCCCACCAATCAATATAGATCCCAATATTCTAGTAATCAATAGGCACTCCCCCCCCCCCCAAATCAATATAGATCCCAATATTCTAGTGATCAATAGGCTATCCTGCCCCCCCACCAATCAATATAGATCCCAATATTCTAGTAATCAATAGGCTATCCCCACCCCACCAATCAATATAGATCCCAATATTCTAGTAATCAATAGGCTATCCCCCCAATCAATATAGATCCCAATATTCTAGTAATCAATAGGCTATCCCCACCCCCACCAATCAATATAGATTCTTATATTCTAGTAATCAATAGGCTATCCCGCCCCCCACCCCACCAATCAATATAGATCCCCATATTCTAGTAATCAGACACACAATAATTAATTACAATACCAAACTGCATCACCACATGCCTGCATTATCACATAAAATGATATGTAACAGAACAACAATCTTTTATCATTCAGGAGCAGTAATGAATGAAAAATATTTCAAGCTATTAAAAAAACCCCACACAATAAATTTGCAGAAATATCGTCTTCCTCCAGCAATCAGAAAAACACACACACACACACACAAACACACACTAACACATACGGGATAGCCTAGTGGTTAGAACATTGCGCACGCAATCTGACAACCCAGGTTCGATTCCCGTTCAAGGAGATATTTTCTCCTGGAGTTAACATCAGTGCACACTCCCCTCTCCCCAAAAGTCCTTCAGATGAGACTGTATATAAACCAAGGCCCTGTGTGCAAACGCACGTAGAACATCTTGCGCACACGTTAAAATCCTGTTCTGCTTTTCGTAAGAGTAGGCCATTGTGTGCCAGTGGGAACAGATGACAATTTACAAAACCGCATACACACGGGGACTGGATGCAAAAAAGCACATAAGTGCTTATTCCCTTATCCTCGATATAGAAGAATAAAATTATAAAAAAAAATAAAATAAACATACTAACACACACACACTAACACACACTCCAGAAATATCAAAATGGTTACATATAATATCAGTCCTTTTGACATATTACATTTTTTTCTGGGTGCAGTATCGGAATTTTGTCTGTTCCAGTCTGTTTGAACCAGATTTCATTCTACTTTTGATTTTGTCTATTCCAGTCTGTTTGAACCAGATTTCATTCTACTTTTGATTTTGTCTATTCCAGTCTGTTTGAACCAGATTTCATTCTACTTCTGATTTTGTCTATTCCAGTCTGTTTGAACCAGATTTTGATTTTGTCTATTCCAGTCTGTTTGAACCAGATTTCATTCTACTTTTGATTTTGTCTATTCCAGTCTCTTTGAACCAGATTCCATTCTACTTTTGTCTATTCCAGTCTGCTTGAACCAGATTTCATTCTACTTTTGATTTTGTCTATTCCAGTCTGTTTGGACCAGATTTCGGTCTACTTTTGATACAAACTTTATCAGCTCTAGGAACATTTTTGTCTGCTTACACAATTAGATGTTTGCCTTCTTGTAAGATCAGATTTTTCTTTGCCTGTAATATTGGATATCCGTCTTCTTGCAGGACAAAATGGGGTTTTTTTCTGTTTGAAATATCCAATGTTTGTCTGCTTGTAATATCAGTGTGTGTGTGTGCGTGCGTGCGTGCATGCGTGCGTGTGTGTGTGTGCGTGCGTGATTCAGATTTTTCAGATTCAGAATATTTTATTGCCATTTAAGTCATGTAGACTTATTTGACACAACAAAAACATCAATTATAATTATCTATTTTGGCTAAAAGTGATGTACACTAAAAACATGTTGCATTCTACTTCTCTTTTTTCAAAACACTCATATACATAGCTGATGATATCTGCTTGATATGATATCAACTGTGATTATGTCACTTAATTTATGTACACAGTTTTTGCATTCTTTGTCTTTGGTTTTGATTGTTAATAACAAATTATTTCTGAGTTCATCATATAAAATGTGTGTGTGTTGTGTGTGTGTGAGTGTGTGTGCGAGTGTGTGTGCGAGTGTGCATGCATGTGTGTGTGTTGTGTGTGTTGTGTGTGTGTTTGTGTGTTTTGTGTGTGTGTGTTGTGTGTGTGTGTGTGTGTGTGGAGTGTGTGTGTGGAGTGTGTGTGTTTTGTGTGTGGAGTGTGTGTGTGAGTGTGTGTGCATGAGTGTGTATTGTGTGTGTGTGTGAGTGTGTATTGTGTGTGTGTGTGTGTGCGCGCATGTGTGTATTGTGTGTGTGTGTGTTAACGCGCATGTGTGTGTGGTCTGCTCATAAAATGAGACTTAGTTTGTCAAAGCATATTTTCCTCCTCTTGTAATATCAGGCATTTGTCTGCTTGTGACAACAACAACAACAACAAATACCAAACAACCAACACATAAACAACCAAAAAAGCTTCCATCTAATAGAATGGATGACTGCCTGCTCCCTACTACCTTTTTTTTCTTCTTTCCGTTTCTCGGCTAAAGCCCTGAGGTCCACCAACAGTGGAATTTTGCGTATGTGACCGCTTTTACCCACTATTAAGGTAGCCGTATTCCAACTTCGGACATCATGTCTAAACATGACACCCGTGTGCATACACTTTCAACAATTTTTTGTCATCTGTTCCTACCAGTATGGAATGGCCTACCCTTCTGAAAGAGATATAAAAGAATAAAATAAAATAAATAAAGAGAGAACATATTTTTAACGTATGCACAAGATGTTCTGCATGCATTCCCACTTGGTTTACAGTCTCACTCCAAGGGGTTGGGTTTTTTTTTTTGAGGGGGGGGGGAAGTGGAGCCAGTACTGACGTTAACTCCAGGGTAAAATCCCTCCATGGTGGCTGGATTCTGGACCGTCGGACTGTAGGGGCAATGCTCTAACCACTAGGCTAACGCACCCCTCCTGCCACCTGCCCTTACCTTTGACGTAATCTGCAGAAGCCAGACTGCCAGCAGAGCTCATCTCAGCAATCAGCACACAGGCCCTGCCTTTAGGCTGACCCACCTGCACATGCACATACACACAGACACAGACATCAGCAGACAGACACACATGAGCACACACACACTGAGCACACACACACAATGAGCACACACACACACATGAGCACAGAGAAACACACATGAGCACACAGACACACACAATCAGCAAACAGAACACACAACCAGCACACACACACATGAGCACAGAGACACACACATGAGCACAGAGACACACAATGAGCACACAGACACACACATCAGCACACACACACATGAGCACACAGACACACACACACATGAGCACACAGACACACACACATGAGCACAGACACACACACATCAGCACACAGACACACACACATGAGCACAGAGACACAACATGAGACAGAGACACACACATGGCACAGAGACCACACACACATCAGCACACAGACACACACACATGGCACAGAGACACACACATGAGCACAGAGACACACCATAGCACAGACACACACATCAGCACACAGACACACAATCAGCAACAGAAACACACACACCAGCACACACACACATGAGCACAGAGACACACACATGAGCACAGAGACACACCACATGAGCACAGAACACACACATCAGCACACAGACACACACATGAGCACAGAGATACACACATCAGCACACAGACACCAGCACAGACACACAATGACACACACACACACACAAGCACACACATCAGCACATGAGCACACACACACACACAGAATCAGCACAGAGACACACACACATCAGCACACAGACACACACATCAGCACAGACACACACATCAGCACAGACACACACTCACACACAGACACACACACATCAGCACACAGACACAACATCAGCACACAGACATCAGCACACAGACACACACACATCAGCACACACACACATGAGCACAGAGAAACACATCAGCACACAGACACACACATGAGCACACACGAAACACACACCATGAGCACACAAACACACACATGAGCACAGAACACACATACACAGCACATGACACACACATCAGCACAGAGACACACACATCAGCACACAGACACACATCAGCACAAGAACACAACACATCAGCACACAGACACACACATCAGCACACAGACACACACATCAGCACACACACATCAGCACAGAGACACACACATCAGCACACAGAGACACAACAGACACACACACATCAGCACAGAGACACACACATCAGCACACAAAACACACACACATCAGCACACAGAGACACACACACATCAGCACAGAGACACACACACATCAGCACAGAGACACACACACATCAGCACACAGACACACACAACATCAGCACAGAGACACACACAATCAGCACAGAGACACACACACATCAGCACCAGAGACACAACACATCAGCACAGAGACACACACACCGACACACAGACACACACACATCAGCACACAGAACACACACATCAGCACACACACACTCAGCACACAGACACACAACACATCAGCACACAGACACACACATCAGCACACAGCACACACACACACACACACAGAAAAGACACAATCAGCACACAGACACACAATCAGCACACAACACACACAATCAGCGCACAGACACACACATCAGCACACAGACACACACACTCAGCACACAACAGACATACACACATCAGCACACAGGACACACACACATCAGCACACAGACACATCAGCACACAGACACACAAACACCAGCACACAGACATCAGCACACAGACACACCAGCACACAGACATCAGCACACAGACACACCAGCACACAGACACACACACACATCAGCACACAGACACACAGACATCAGCACACAGACACACCAGCACACAGACACACACGTATCAGCACACAGACACCACACACATCAGCACACAGACACACACACACATCAGCACACACATCAGCACACAGACACACACAACCATCAAGCACACAGACACACACACATCAGCACACAGACATCAGCACACACACACATAGCACAGAGAAACAACATGAGCACACAGACACACACATCAGCACACAGAAACACACACATCAGCACACAAACACACCACATGAGCACAGAACACACACACATCAGCACACATAGCACACACATCAGCACAGAACACACACATCAGCACAGAGACCACACACACACATCAGCACACAGACACACACACACATCAGCACACAGACACACACATCAGCACACAGACCACCACACATCAGCACACAGAGACACACACATCAGCACACAGACACACACATCAGCACACAGAGACACACATATCAGCACACACACATCAGCACAGAGACACACACACATCAGCACACACACATCAGCACAACATATCAGCACAGAGACACACACACACACATCAGCACAGAGACACACACACATCAGCATACAGACACACATCAGCACACAGACACACACATCAGCACACAGACACACACACATCAGCACACACACATCAGCACACAGACACACACACATCAGCACACAGACACACACACATCAGCACACAGCACACATCAGCACACAGACACACACACATCAGCACACAGACACACAATCAGCACACAGACACACAATCAGCACACAGACACACAATCAGCACACAGACACATCAGCACACAGACACCAGCACACACAATCAGCACACAGACACACACAATCAGCCACAGCACACACACATCAGCACACAGACACACACACATCAGCACACAATCAGCACACACAGACACACAATCAGCACACACACACATCAGCACACAGCACACCATCGCACAAACCAGACACACACAATCAGCACACAGACACACACAATCAGCGCACAGACACACACATCAGCACACAGACACACACACATCAGCACACAGACACACACACACACCAGCACACAGACACACACACATCAGCACACAGACACACACACATCAGCACACAGACACACACACACCAGCACACAGACACACACACACCAGCACACACACACCAGCACACAGACACACCAGCACACAGACACATCAGCACACAGACACACACACACATCAGCACACAGACACACACACATCAGCACACAGACAATGAGCACACACACACACATCAGCACGCAGACATCAGCACACATACACACACACATCAGCACACATATCAGCACACAGACACACACACATCAGCACACAGACACACACACATCAGCACGCAGACACACACACATCAGCACACAGACACACACATCAGCACACAGACACACACATCAGCACACAGACACACACATCAGCACACAGACACACACACATCAGCACACAGACAATGAGCACACACACACACACCAGCACGCAGACACCAGCACACACACACATCAGCACACATACACATCAGCACAGAGACACACACACATCAGCACACAGACACACACACCAGCACACACACACATCAGCATGCAGACATCAGCACACATACACACACACATCAGCACACAGACACACACACATCAGCACACAGACACACACATACACACACAGACACACATCAGCACACAGACACCCATACATCAGCACACAGACACCCATACATCAGCACACAGACACACACACATCAGCACAGAGACACACACACATCAGCACACAGACACACACCAGCACATTCAGGTACATTAGACAAACAGCCACTCATCAAAAGGAAACAAAAACACATACAGACAGGAATTTTGTGTGTGTGTGTGTGTGCGTTCTTTGGCTAGAGCTCC
This sequence comes from Rapana venosa, assembly GCA_028751875.1. Lineage (NCBI taxonomy): Eukaryota > Metazoa > Mollusca > Gastropoda > Neogastropoda > Muricidae > Rapana > Rapana venosa. The sequence goes on along the minus strand of CM054158.1, from coordinate 48,631,749 downwards.
AAGGTTCACCAATAGTGAGATTTTTGTGTAGGTGGCCATTTTTGCCCACCGTCTTCTTCCTTTTTTGTCATGTTTCTCCCAGGGGAGGTTTGACGTTAATGAGCCTTCTCCATCTCTCTCTGTTTTGAGCTTCCTCCTTATTTATGCCCCTTTCTCTAAGATCATCTGCAATACAGGCAGCCCAAGTTCTTCCCTTTGGTCTCTTTCCATCCACTACGAAGTTCATTGCTCTTTTTATGATGTGGTGGTCTGCTTTCCGTTGAACGTGCCCAAACCAGCGCAGTCTATTGGTACTAGCTACAGACTTCAGATCAACAGCTTTGCACATTCTCCATAGTTCTTCATTCGTGATCCTGTCTTCCCATTTAATCTTTGTCATGTAGCGTAGCATTCGGTTTTCAGCTCATCAACAAACGTTCGACGGTTTTTGTGAAAACCCACGTCTCCGAACCATACAGGAGAACAGGTCTGATGCAGGCCTTGTATATCAGACAGCATCTCTCCAGTGGGATTTTCTGATTTCTGAGCAGACTTGCCAATATGAAGGTAGCCGCAATCCGACTTTGGGGAAGTATGCTGGGTATGTTCACGTTTCCGAAACCCACAGAACAAGGACGTGAACGACGGGATCTTTAACATGCATATTTGATCTTCTGCATGTATATATATATACATAAAAGAGAATAAAGGCACTGGGCAGATCCGCATTTAAAGTTGACCTGGGAGGTTGTAAAAATCCCCACCCTTGATTCACCAGATGCCACTGCCAAGATTTGAACCCACAACTTCATAGACTCTCAGGACTGAAGTCAAACAGTCTTTTTTTTTTCTTTTTTTAAAAATTTGGTCAAGCCTTGCTGCACTCTATGCATGTCTGTGTTTGCACCACACACTGAACATCACCACTACATTACCAAAATTTATACTATGTACATCCTCCACCACCACCCCCCTCCCCCCGACTAGAGGTTTGAGGTTCAGGTGAGATTTCATGCATGCAACCGTTCTTGCACACCAGTTTAGGTACCTGCATTCCAACTTCAGGCATGGTGTCTATGTTGAAATCTGTTCCTTCCGGGACAAAATGGCCTTCTCTTCCGAAAGGAGGTATGGGTTTTAACATGTGCGCAAGACGTTTTGCGTGCATTCGCCTTGGTTTATAGCTACATTTGAAAGATTTTGCCATTTAATTCAAATTTTTTCCCCTTACACTGGGAAGAAAGGGCAAGGCTGGGAATTGAACCCAGAACCTCACGGTTTACTTGTTAGGCCAAAGCTGAAACTCATGCCCTCTCCCCTGTGTGCCTGTGGCAAAGAAAACCAGACTGGCGAGTACATCCTTCAGAGGAGCATGCTGTTCAGCGACCTGAGGAAGACTGTGTGGCCGATTGAGATATAACCCTGCAAACCAAGCTGTACGGCCCACGAGAGGAGCTGGAAAGGAGTTGCCACTATTTCTCCCAAACATATCTGATGGTGTAAAAAGCGAACGAGAGAAGAAGAAAGACTTATTGGGCAGGTGAATGTCTTAACCATCCTGCTACCTGAGTTTTTTGGTAGCACATAATTATACATAAGTAGGACTCGAAACACTGGTAGGTTTGCACATAAGTGACATAGAACATTTTTCAAAATCCTCATCCTTTATTCAAACAGCACTGCTGAGACTCAAACCATCAACTTCAAGACAAGTGGTATAAACCTATCCATCTATCCAACAGGGGACGGGATAGCTCAGTGGTCAGAGCGCTCGCTTTCCCCAAGCTTAAGTTAAGCAGCTTCGAGCGTGGTTACCATTTGGATGGGTGACGGTTTGTGCGCCTTGGCTTCAGTACAGTCCCCCCATTCACCCAGCTGTAAATGGGTACCTGCCCTCTTTAGGGTCAGGGAAGGTAAAGCAGCGAGGGAGAGGAGATGGGTGCCGCCCTCAATATGCTGGCCCCTGGAGAAGTTGAGGTCTCTGACGCCTCGCTCCCTTACGACCAAATGGGTTATGGGACAACTCGACCTTTTATCCACCCACCACCACCAACGATGAGTAATCCTGACCTTCCTGACCCTGACTTCAGACGACTCTATGACCTTGACCGTCAGCTGGCCTTTGACCTGACCTGTTTGAGAGCTTGGACGACCCCGGGTCCAGGCAGTGTGTGGGCGTTGACAATGTGTGCCCAGTCACTGATGTGGTACACTCCCTTCTCGTACTGCAGCGTCACTGTGTGGCCAATGTCCGCAAACTTCCTGCAATAAATAGTATGTACAGTACACAACACACTCTGTTGTTCCTTTTTATATCATTTTTTTAATGTTCCTCAGCTACAAATCCGAGGTTCACCAAATTGTAAGATTTTGTGTCTGCGACCGTTTTTTTAACCACCATCAAAGGTCGGGATAGCTCAGTGGTCAGAGCGCTCGCTTTCCCCCCAGCTAAGGTTACGCAACGTCGAGCGTGGTTACCACTTTGGATGGGTGACCGTTTGTGTGCGCCTTGGCTTCAGTACAGTCCCCCCAGTTGTAAATGGGTACCTGCCCTCTTTAGGGTCGGGGAAGGTTAAGCAGAGAGGGAGAGGAGATGGGCGCTGCCCTCAATATGCTGGCCCCTAGAGAAGATGAGGTCTCTGATGCCTCGCTCCCCTACAGCCATTTAAGTTATGGGACACCTTTACCTTTACTTTAAAGTAGCTGCATTCCAACTTCAGGGATGGTGTCTTGACACTAAAGGAGGAGGGTAAAGGAGTCCCACAACCTATAAGGTCGTAGGGGAGCGAGGCGTCAGAGACCTCACTTCTCTAGGGGCCAGCATATTGAGGGCGGCAGCGCCCATCTCCTCTCCCTCGCTGCTTTACCTTCCCTGACCCTAAAGAGGGCAGGTACCCATTTACAACTGGGTGAACTGGGGGAACTGTACTGAAGCCAAGGCGCGCAAACGGTCACCCATCCAAGTGGTAACCACGCTCGACGCTGCTTAACTTGGCTGGGGGAAAGCGAGTGCTCCGACCACTGAGCTATCCCGTCCTTTATCTTGACACTACACCTGTGTAAATGCGTTTTTAAAAAAAATCTTGTCATCCGTTCCTACTGGCATAAAATGGCCTGCTCTTCTGAAAGGCGGAACAGGTTTTTAACGTGTGCACAAGATGTTCTGCATGTGTTTGCACACGAGGCCTTGGGTTATAGTCTCATCTGAAGGACTTTTGGAGGGGAGTGGAGTCAGTACTGATGTTAACTCCAGGGTAAAATTCCCTCAGCCTCTGTACTGGGTCAATCCTAAGCCATCAGATCACGAGTGCAACTCTCTAACCACTAGGCTATATAGCCCCCCTCCCCGCTCTGTTATCATCATCATCATCATAGACGTATGTGTGAATACTGTTTGTTGTCACTATTACTTCTGGCCTGAGACCATCTCCAACCAAGAACTTTTTGCCCGTTGCAACCAAGAAAGCATGGACAACATCATCATGCATAGGCGATGGGGATGGATAGGGCATATCTGCCGTCGGGAACAGGGAAACATCGCCTGAACAGCCCTCCACTGGACACCAGAGGGAAAACGCAAACGAGGACGACCCAAGAACACTTGGCGTCGGACTGTCGAAACAGAGCTGAAGACCTTCCAACATACCTGGGGAACCATTCAGAAGCTGGCCCAGGACAGACAGGAGTGGAGAACATTTGTTGCTGCCCTACATGCCAATAAGGCACAAAGGCATTGATGATGATGATGATGATTACTTATTCTCACACATAATGTCAGGACTTCTTTTTTATTTTATTTTATTCTTTTATATTGAGGATAATGGAATAAGCACTCATGTGCTTACACACATACATACACAGATGTAACTACAAAAAGTCATGTACACACAGATAAGTACGCATCGAGAACAGACAGATTCCTATGCATACACACAATCTATCTCTCTCACACTCACATACCACCACACTCAGCTCATGGAAGTTATATATGTGCAAGTGCACTTATTTACATATATACACACACACACATGCATACTAACACACAAACAGACTGATGAAAAAAAAATCAAATGCGTTGGTTATGCAATGTACCATTTGGAGTTAAAATACTTAAAATACTGACTTTGACTTACACTCACTCACACACTCACACATACACACACACTCACAAACACACGCATTGTACACATGCACACGCATACTCACAAACACACATACTCAAACATACACACACTCACATACACACACACACTCATAAACATATGCATGCACGTGCGCACACTCACAAACATACACACACATACTCACACACAAACACTCACAAACACATGCATGCACGTGTGCACACTCACACACACATACTCACACACCACACACATGCACGCGCACACTCACAAACACACGCACGCACGCGCACACTCACAAACACACACTCAAAACACACACTACACACAACAAACACACACACACTCTCAAACACAACACACACAAACATACACTCACACACAAACACCTCCCCCCCCAACACACACACACTCACCTGTCTTCAAAGATAACGAAGTTGTGTGTGTGGGCCAGGTAAGCCAGACGGGCGACAAACTGTGGAGTGTAGTCCTCCAGAATATCCACATGCGTCTTCACCCCACAGAGGTATGGCGCCGTCTCCTCCACCAGCTGCCACATCAACACATCAGCTGCCACATCAGCTGCCACACTGACACATCAGCTGCCACATCAACACATCAACTGCCACATCAGCTGCCACACCGACACATCAACTGCCACCCAACATCAACTGCCACATCACCCACACGACATCAGCTGCCACACCAACACATCAACTGCCACATCAGCTGCCACACCGACACATCAGCTGCCACATCAACACATCAACTGCCACATCAGCTGCCACACCGACACATCAGCTGCCACACCAACACATCAACTGCCACATCAGCTGCAACACCGGCCACACCAGCACATCAACTGCCACATCAGCTGCCACACCGACACATCAGCTGCCACATCAACTGTCACATCAACATCAGCGGCCACACCAACACATCAACTGCCACATCAGCTGCCACACCGACACATCAGCTGCCACACCAACACATCAACTGCCACACCGACACATCAACTGCCACATCAACTGCCACACCGCCACATCAACTGCCACATCAGCTGCCACATCAACACATCAGCTGCCACATCAACACATCAGCTGCCACACCAACATATCAGCTGCCACACCAACATATCAGCTGCCACATCAACATATCAACTGCCACATCAGCTGCCACACCGACACATCAGCTGCCACACCGACACACCAACTGCCACATCAGCTGCCACACCGACACATCAACTGCCACACCGACACACCAACTGCCACATCAACCGCCACATCAATTGCCACATCAACCGCCACACTGACACATCAACTGCCACACCAACATATCAACTGCCACATCAACTGCCACACCAACATATCAACTGCCACACCAGCATATCAACTGCCACACCAACACATCAACTGCCACATCAGCTGCCACATCAACTTCCACATCATTTCATTTCATTGATATTTTCATTTATTTATTTCATTTATACCACTTTCAAGTCCCGGCAGATTTCTCTGCGTGAAATTTGGGCTGCTCTCCCTGAGGAATGCGCGTCGCCACAAGAGCAGCGTCACCCATTTTTTGGGGGTTTTTTTGGTCTGCAACTGTATTTGTTTCCCTATCAGAGTGGCTTTTTTCTAAGAATTTTGCCAGGGACAACGCTCTAGTTGCCGTGGGTTCTTTTACGTGCGCTGAATAATGTTGTGTAGCACACAGGACCTCGGTTTATCGTCTCATCCAAAAGACAGCGCCCACACCACCACTCATGGTCTAATGGATAGGGGAAAAAATTCGGGCCCAAACGGGATTCGAACCACCACACACTTCCTACCCGGACTTTTCGCTTTCTAGACAGGCGCATTACCTCTAGATCACCGATCCACTAAAATGCAAACGAGAGAAGAAGAAAGACTTGTGGTGGTTAGAGTGATGCGCTCATGATCTGCTGACCCGGGTTCGAATCTCATTCAAGAGGTTTTTTCCTCTGGAGTTAACATCAGTGCCAAATCCACTCCCCCCCAAAGTTCCTTCAGGTGAGACTATAAACCAAGGTCCCCGCGAACGCATGCAGAACATCTTGCACACTTTAAAACTTGTTCTGCTTTTATGAAGAGTAGGCCATTGTGTGGCGGTGGAAACGGGTGACAAAATTTACAAAACTGCAGACTCATAGGGACTAGATTTTTAAAACGCACATGAGTGCTTATTCCATTATCCTCAAAATAAAGAAAACAAATCAAAACGTTGAATTTTGCTTCAACGCATCAACTATCCAAATCAAATACTGTCCGCATCAATAGATTAACTGTCCATATCAATACATCAACTGACCACATCAACATATCAACTGTCCACATCAACACATCAACTGTCATCAATGCATCAACTGTCCATATCGACTGTCCACATCGACACATCAACTGTCCACATCAATGCATCAACTGTCCACATTGACGCATCAACTGTCCACATCAATTGTCCTTATCAATTCATCAACTGCCCTTACCAATGCATCAATTGTCCACATCAACTATCCTCATCAATACATCAACTGTCCTTACCAACACATCAATGGACCACCTCAATAATCAACTGTCCACATCAATACATCAACTGCCCATACAAAAAAAAAAAATTCAGTTCCGCATCAACACATCAACTGCCCACATCAATACATCAACTTTCCACACAAAAATGTTTAGTTCTGCATGAATTCATCAACTGCCCACATCAATACATCAACTGCCCACATCAATACATCAACTTTCCATACAAAAAGGTGTGGCTCTGCATCAGTTCATCAACTGCCCACATCAATACATCAACTGCCCACATCAATACATCAACTGCCCACATCAATACATCAACTGCCCACATCAATACATCAACTGCCCACATCAATACAACTTTCCATACAAAAAATGTTCAGTTCTGCATCAATACATCAACTGCCCACATCAATACATCAACAGTCACACATCAATACATCAACAGTCACACATCAACAGTCGCACATCAAATGATGTTTAGTCACTACGTTGTTACCCCCCCCCCCCCCCCCCCAACCACACCACCCCTACCGACACATTGACTGTCCACATGGCTACACTGACCACACAACAGAGGCAGACTGACCCTGAGAAGCTCCTCAGAGTCTGTGCAGTCAGCAGACAGCATCAGGTTGGTCTTCTTGGCCTCCATGACCTCCAGCACACGACGAGCCACAGCGTTGCTGCACAGCGCTGCACGCTCTCCGAAACTCAGCTCCTGCCATCAATCATCACCATCATCATCATCATCCCCATTTCTCAATGCAGCTGCAAAAATGGTAAAATTGCTTACAACCCGTTTTGAGGTTGAGGGGGTTTTGGGGTTTTTTTGTTTGTTTGTTCCTGAGCTAGAGCTCCAAGGTTCACTAATGGTGAGATTTTGCTTATTGGACCATTTCTGTCCATGATTATCTCAATGGTAGGAGTCCCATAACCTATAAGGTCATAGGGGAGCGAGGCGTCAGAGACCTCACTTCTCTAGGGCCAGCATATTGAGGGCGATGCCCATCTTCTCTCCCTCGCTGCTTTACCTTCCCTGACCCTAAAGAGGGCAGGTACCCATTTACAGCTGGGGAACTGGAACTGTACTGAAGCCAAGGCGCGCAAACGGTCACCCATCCAACTGGTAACCACGCTCGACGCTGTTTAACTTGGCTGGGGGAAAGCAGTGCTCCGACCACTGAGCTATTCCGTCCCCATCTCAATGGAGTCGCAGTAAAAATGGATCCCGCCATTTTGTGGTGACGCGTGATTTTGGCTATATTAAAAAAATTCAGCACATTTACCCCAACATAATAAAGACATACAAACTATACACCATTGAAAAGTTTATTATGTACCAGTTTTTGAATAGATGACTGTAATTTTTTTTTATACAAATTTACAAAATATGTCACTGAATGCTGAAAAATAAAAAAAGTTTTGAAAATTAGGGCTGCTTATCTTTTGGCTTGAACTGTTCATCAACTAGTCCCCTTGAAGCAATGTGATGATTTTTCACCAAAGTAAAGATCCCTGAAGTTGGCTGAATCCATCTGATGTCATTTTTTGCACTATAGAATTTTTGTTTTGTTGTTGTTGTTGCGTTCCCCAGCTTTACACCCTGGGGGTCACCCAGAACATGCACTCTGACTCACTCATATCCCACCTGGGACAGGAAGTACACACTGGATGAGAAGTTTGCGTGTATGAATCTTTTTCAAGCACCTCGCCATATAGGCAGCCATACTCCGACTTCAGAGGATTTTTTTTCTCCTTTAACAAAGGAGAGTGCGGTTGTTATGTTAAGAGCTTGTCATGGCTGAAGGCAATCTCAACACACATTTTACAACATAACAACGTTTTAATGTAGGCCTTGGCAATTAGCTGACATCAATAATAACTGACACAGCTTTTGGCCTGGGCCAGGAATTTTTGTTTTTAAAATCATAACACTGGAGAGCCCGAAATCCCAAAGAATACGCTTGTCAACATGTCAAAGAAAAGTAGCCAACACAAGCAAACTAGGCAAGTTTATGGTCAGGGGAAAGCAAATGTGTTTAGAAAAATGACTGCCCTACAGGCCAGAGCACTTTCCCTTTAGGTGAACATCGTTCAGTGAACTACAAAAATTCGTAATTCTGCCGAATCTTAAGCTTCGGCACGTCACAGTGAAGGAGAGGAGTGCCAAATCTTAAGATTCGGAACAACCTCATTGAGTTAAGGTAGGTGCATTCTGACTTCAGTTGACATGGAAGATAGCAAGAATTAATTCACCAGACACTGCCGAGATTTGAACCCAAGACTCCATGGACCCGTGGAATTGCAGTTGAACAGTCTTAACCACTCGGCTATGGTGTCCGTTTCTTCTTTGTCGAACGCTCAGACAGCTACTATTGTTGTCTGTTATATGAGCGAAAATGCGTCACGCTGCCGTTAAGCGCCTGACAAGTCAGGCCCAGCGCATTCGACTTCGGCACAAGAGAGAATAGTTACCTTTTAAGTTCTTTCTGGAAAAAAGGCAGGAGAATGGACCAAGAAGGCAGAAAATAGACAAGAAGGAGGCGACAGGAAGAAAAGGAACAAGGCAGAAACAAAGAGAGGGATAGAAAAGAGGAAATTTCTGGCACAGAATTTCCAGAATGTGGGGATGCTATTTATACTGATAGGCCCCTGGCATCCCCTCAGGCAATGGTGTCCATCAGATGGCGTGATAAACCCTCTTGTAAAGCAAAATGCTTTCAGAAGTAACCAAGAAATAACATATAATAAAATTTTGTTTTTTAAAACAAAAAAAGAAATAATGTTATAGTATCGATTTCAATCGTGCATGGGTTCTCCAAACCAATATGTTTTAAAAAATACTTGACACAAATATTTTTTGGGCGAGTATACAGACATACACATACACACACAAAAACGCATACACAAGCATGCATAAATATACATGCATGCACAGCACATGCACACATAACACAACAGAGGCAGACTCTCTCTCTCTCTTTCTCTATCTAACTTATCCAGTCTCCTATTTTAGGGTTGTCTGGTATCACTAAAGTGCAAAGATGTTAAAATTGAAGACTGACTTACACATAACACACACACACACACACAACACAGACATACAACACACACACACAACACACCTACACACATCTTGCGCACATGTTAAATCCTGTTACGCTTTTTGTAAGAGTAGGCCATTGTGTGCCGGTGAGAACAGATGACAGAATTTACAAAACTGCATACACACGGGGACTGGATGTAAAAAAGCATATAAGTGCTTATTCCATTATCTTCGATATAAAAGAATAAAATAAAATAAATTTTAACAATTTTAAAACCTATCCGGTCTATTTAGGGTTGCCTGGTATCACTTAAAATGGAAAGACGTTAAAATTGAAGACTTACTTACACATAACAAACACACACACATACACACACACCTACACTACACACAACAAGATTCAAGATTTAATTCCTTTCACCCCTTTTGGGGTATGGAGGATTACAAACAAATTGAACACGAGAATAAACCTAACAGCAATACACCACACAACACACACACACCACACACAACCACACAACACACACACACCTACACACACACACACCTACCTACCACACACACAACACACACACACACCTACACACACACACACCTACCTACACACACAAAACACACACCACACACCTACACACACACAACACACCACACACACACCTACCTACACACACACACACACACCACCACACACACTACACACACACACACCACCTACACACATCACACACCTCACCTACACACACACACACCACACACAACACACACCACCACACACACACACACCTACACACACCAACCACACACACACCTACACACACACACCTACACACACAACACACCACACCACACAACCTACCCACACACACACCCACACCACACACCTACACACACACACCTACCCACACCACACACACACACACACCACACACACACACACCACACCCACAAACCTCACACACTACTTCTACCCCCCCCCCACCACCTCCACCCCCCCCCCCTCCACACACAACACACCCAACACACACACCCCTACACACACACCTACACACGTGCTACAGACTTCCACACCTTCTTCACTTTTTTCTGAGGAGACTGCCCATCTCCAGACGACTCGACGGAAGGGGTGGCGCCGTCTGCGTCTAAGGGAGAGAAGCGGTTGGCAGCGATGAACTCTTGAACTCGCGCCACCATTGCCGACTCCAGCTTCCCTGCCTTCTGAAGGACATCGAGCGCTTTGGACAGTGTGCACACACTGCAACACACACACATACATACGTGAGCCATTCTAAGGCTTGCTCAAATATCTCCACAGCACGAAGAGTGAATAGTTTGTTTTATCGAATAAAACTTAATGCATTCACAGCACGAAGAGTGAATAGTTTGTTTTATCGAATATAAAACTTAATTCATTCGCAGCACGAAGAGTGAATAGTTTTGTGTTATCGAATAAAACTTAATGCATTCACAGCACGAAGAGTGAATAGTTTGTTTTATCGAATATAAAACTTAATGCATTCGCAGCACGAAGAGTGAATAGTTTGTTTTATCGAATAAAGCTTAATGCATTCACAGCACGAAGAGTGAATAGTTTGTTTTATCGAATAAAACTTAATGCATTCACAGCACGAAGAGTGAATAGTTTTGTGTTATCGAATAAAACTTAATGCATTCACAGCACGAAGAGTGAATAGTTTGTTTTATCGAATAAAACTTAATGCATTCACAGCACGAAGAGTGAATAGTTTGTTTTATCGAATAAAACTTAATGCATTCACAGCACGAAGAGTGAATAGTTTGTTTTATCAAATAAAACTTAATGCATTCACAGCACGAAGAGTGAATAGTTTGTTTTATCAAATAAAACTTAATGCATTCACAGCACGAAGAGTGAATAGTTTGTTTTATCGAATAAAACTTAATGCATTCGTAACCAAATTCAGTAGACACAGTAAATGTCTGTGTGGTGAGAATATTTCTAATACTCATATAATATTTGAATGTAAGAATACAAAAGCTTTTTTACCCCAATTTTCTGAAAACTCCCTTAGAAGCATATTCAATAACTTGAATTTGGCATTTGATATGCAAAAGGTCTCTGGCATAGTCCTATGGGGCATTTGTTATAGTTTCATTAACGTTAATCACTTTATATGTTTTTGTTTCAGTTTTTAATTTTTAAATATTTTTTAATTTTTTTTTTATTGTACCTTTTGCTTTGTGCGGTTTCTTTTTATGATTAGACTACTTTTCCCCCCTCGCTTTTTTCAGTAGGGCCTCCACCACCATCTCAATTCTCATACACCCCTTGTATATATGTTTTTTTTTTTTTTTCTCGTCTAATATCACTGAGAGTGAACAGACGTAAAATCGAAGACAACAACAACACATACATACATACATGCGCGCACACACACACACACAGAGGCACGTGCGCACACATTTATTTATTTGATTTATTTCTTCTTTTATATCGAGGATAATGTATAATGTATATGATAATGTATCGAGGATAAAGCACTTATGTGCTTTTTTTAATCCAGTCCCCCGTGCGTATGCGGTTTTTGTAAATTTTTTCATCCGTTCCCACCGGCACACAATGGCCTACTCTTACGAAAAGCGGAACAGGATTTCACGTGTGTGCAAGATGTTCTGCGTGCGTGCGTTCGCACATGGGGCCTCGGTTTATAGTCTCGTCCGAAAGACTTTTGGGGAGAGTGGAGTCAGCACTGATGTTAACTCCAGGGGAAAATATCCTCCTTGAACGGGAATAAAACCCGGGTCGTCAGATTGCGAGCACACACACACATGCATACACATACACTCACAAACAGAGGCACTTGCGCACATACACACATACCCACACACAGCATGCACACACACACACACACATGCATGCATGCACACACACTCATATACATGCACACATACATCATTCATACACACAAACATACACACACACATTCACACACACACATACCACGCACGCATACACACACACTTATGCAACGCATACACATACACACACACACACTCACGCACGCATACACACACGCACAAACAAAGAAGAAGGTAACAAATCAAAACGAAAAAATTCAACTCTGACACTAGCCAACAAGACGATTAATATTTTTCTTTTTCTGCGTCTGACACTCAGACAGCAACTATTGCTGTCTGTCATTTGAGCGAAAAACTGCTATTAAGCACCTGACAAGTCAGGCCCAGCACATCCGACTTCGTTGTGGGAGAGAACTGTTATCATTTAAGTCTCTCACCCCGGTGGGGATGCCAGAGTGCCTATCAGACAAAAGAGTACCGACAATGGAACATTGTGCTAGAAAATCATAGAGAGATAGAAAGATGATTCGCCAGTCCTGATTTCCTGCACTGATGCTATTTTCTGCTTCTGCCCCCAAGCTTTTTCCAGAAAAGTAAAAATACTTCTCTATTTGCGGAAGGCAGGAGCGTGGTCTGGTTTCAGGCGCTTAACCGTGATCAGAGTGCGCGGTTTCGATTCCACAGCTCACAATGTTGTGTCCTTGGGAAAAGAAATTTAAGTCTCTATTAAAAAAAACTGGACCAAGGTGTAAATGACAAGCGTCACTGGGAAAGTAACTGGGCGACAACTAGCAGCGTACAGGGGGGTGAATTACACATCAGTTCGAGGTGAAGCTATTAGAACTGACTAGCCCCCAATGCCATTCTAGGGAAAGAAATAATACTACATTATACAGATGGGATAGCCTGTGGTTAGAGTGATGATGCATTGTGCTCATGATCTGCTGACCCAGGTTTGAATCTCGTACAAGAGGATTTTTCCTCTGGAGTTAACATCAGTGCCAACTCCACTCTCCCCAAGAGTGCTTTGGATGAGACTATAAACCGAAGTCCTGTGTGCAAATGCACACAGAACATCTTGCGCACACGTTAAAACCCGTTCCACTTTTCGGAAGAGTAGGCCATTGTGTGCCGGTGGGAATGGATGACAAAAGTTACAAAAACTGCATTCATACTGGGACTGGATGTAAAAAATAAAGCACACAAGTGCTTATTCCTTTATTCTCAAAATAAAATAAATAATATATGTATCCATACACCACAGCACCCCATCAACAAGCTGAGCTCTACAACAAGCTCAGTACAATCTGGGTTTACGAGAAGAGCCATGGGTAAATCTGACAGACATTACAAGTTAGGTAACAAACGCTATAGCCGAGTGGTTAAGACCATTTGACTTCAATCCTAAGGGTCCATGAAGTCATGGGTTTGAATCTGGGCGGCGTCTGGTGAACGTTCAAAAATTTACCATTTCCCACGTCAACTTCAAGCGCAGACCTGCCAGTGCCTTCATTCCCTTCATATATATATATATATATATATATATATATATATATATATATATATATATATATATACACACACACACACATATACACATACATGCATACATACACACACACATGCAGAAGATCACATGTTAAAGACCCGTCATTCACGTCAGCGTTTGGTGGGTTCACCGTCACCAATCCCTCAGATTCCGAATCCTTTGAGGCGCCTTCGAAGCTTTGTCAACCACCTTTCTCCAGTCCTCTCGTCTCTCAGCCACCCTCAGGGTGTCTCTCAGCTCCATGTCTGTCTGTCCACTCTCGAATGTTGTCTTCCCATCTCTTCCTTTGTCTGCCTCTTCTTCTTCCTCTCCTCACTGTGCCTTGTAGGATTGTTTTAGCCAGACCAGAGGAGCGTGTGACATGACCAAACCACTTCAGTTTTCGATGTCTGACGAGTGTTTGAAGGTCCGTATATTGGTGGGTTACAGAAACACAAATATACCCAGCTTTTCATAAGAGTAGGCCATTGTGTGCCAGTGGGGAACAGATGACAGAATTTACAAAACCGCATACACACGGGGACTGGATGTTAAAAAAGCAACATAAGTATTATTCCATTATCCTCGATATAAAAGAATAAAATATAACAGAATAGAATAAAAAAATTAATAAAAAAATTAATACATCCCTGACATCAGGAATGTGGCTACCTTCAAAATGGGCAAAAAACGGTGGTATACACAAAAATCTCACCGTGAGTAAAAACCTCAGAGCTCTAGCCGAGGAACCAAAAGATAAATAAATGGATAAAAAATAGCCGAGGACAGAGAAAGCAAGTCCGAGAGGACTACCCGCCTGTGCAGCTGCACTCCTTTGTTCTGCAGCCGCTGAGCTCCCCCCTGTTCTCTGTCCAGCAGTACCACTGCCTGGGTCACCTTCACACCCACCCCGCTCAGGGCCTGCAGCAATGATAATGATAATAATAATAATGATGATGATGATGACAACGATGATGATAATGATAAACAACAACAATAATAATAATAATAATGACAATAACAATAATCATAATATTAATAATAATCTGGCCCAGACCAAAAGCTGGGTCAGTCACTGATGTAAGGTAAGTGCCACGGTCTACATGAAAACATTGTTACGTTAGTTAGGGGGCAGGATAGCCTACTTCCTACTGCTTAAAACATTCAGCTCTCAACCTGACCGCCCATGTTCAGGCCTCCACCAAGACACCTGTTCAAGGGAATTTTCCGCATGGAGTTAACATCAGCACCAACTCCACCCCTCCGAAAGTCCTTCACACAAGATTACAAACCGAAGTCCCATGTACTTAAAGCATGCAGAACATTTTGCGTACATGTTAATACAACCACTAGATGTGAATAGACTTTAAACTGAAGATACTACATGCTAAAACCCATTCCGCCTTTCAGAGGAGTAGGCCATTGAGTGAAGGTAGGAACAGATGACAACATTTCCCCAAAGTTTGAATGCAGCTACCAACAGCACGCAGTCGCATATGCAAATTTTCACCATTGGTGAACTTTTTTTTTTTAATAATTTTTTTTAAATTCTTTTATTTCGAGGATAATAGAATAAGTGATCATATGCTTTTTCCATCTAGTCCCCGTGTGTATGCAGTTTAGTCAATTTTGTCACCTGTTCCCACCGGCACACAATGGCCTACTCTTCTGAAAAGCGGAACGGGTTTTAACAAGTGCACAAGATGTTCTGCATGCATTCGCACACGGGACCTCAGTTTCTAGTCTCATCCGAAAGACTTTTAGGGAGAGTGGAGTCGGCCGGCACTGATGTTAACTACAGAGGAAAAGTCCTCTTGAACGAGAATCGAACCCAGGTCTAGGGAGCTCTAGCCAAGGAACAAGGGGTATTAAAGTTGTTATGTTGAAATAATATGTTTTGCTGAGATTGTATTCAGCCATGGCAAGCTCTCAGTAGTACAGAACACAAAGTCCTCTGAAGTCTGTGTTTGGCTAGTGCCTAGGTGGTAGGGTACTTGGAAAGAGTCACACGTGCAAGTTAGTTCTTCAGTTTAACGTCCTTCCACCAAAAAGTGATATTAGATGGTTAAGTGTGTGTATGTGTGTGTGTGTGTGTGTGTGTGTGTGTGTGTGTGTGTGTGTGTGTGTGTGTGTGTGTGTGGTGTGTGTGTGTGTGTGTGTGTGTGTTGTGTATGTGTGTGTGTGTGAGTATGTATGTATACGTGCATGCGTGTATGTGTGTGCATATATGAGTGTGTGTGTATGTGCGTGCATGCGTGTGTATGTGTGTGCATGTGTGTGTGAATGAGTGAGAGAGTTGTGAGTATATGAGTGAAATCGTGTGCGTTTGTGAGTGTGTGAGTGTATGTGCTCTCGCGTGCGTGTGTGTGTAAATATATCAGAGAAATTGTGTTAATGTATGTGTGTTCCTGCATGTGTGTGTATGTGCGTGTATATGTGCGTGAGTGCATGCGTTGCATATATATATGCGTGTGTTTGCGTGTGTAAACTGCTCATCCAGTGTGTACTTTCAATCTCACAATGGTTCCCAGGCAGGATAAAAACAAGAGCGCACATTCTGGGGGTGACCCTCAAGGTGGATTAAGCTGGGGAACACACAACAGCTACAACAACAATAACAGCGATAATGGTGATAGTTACAATGATGATGACACCAACAGCAATGATGACCATTACTTCAATGACAAAACAGCACATGCCTACTGGTGTTGTGTTCAGATGCCATCCCCGTAGTCGGAATGTGGCTACCTTGATGTGTGAGTAAAAACAGTCACCTACGCAAAATTCTCGCCACTGGTATACCTCGGAGCTCTAGCCAAGGAAAGAAAAAGAAAAAAAACACCAAAAAAGAAAAAACACCAAAAAGAAACCCCCAAGAGAAAGAGAGACCTTCATAAAACGGAAATACATTCCAAACTAGCATGACCACATAACAAACAAAAAAAACCCTCAGGCAGATGGCTTTACGACCAAAACAGACCTGGCGCAGAAGTGTTGATGAAGAAACGAAGGCAGCCAGAATGACATGGGCCGAGCTGAAGAGGATCTCCCAAAACTGAGTTCGTTGGAGGGGTGTTGTTGCAGCCCTATGTTCCCCAAGGAACCAAGAGGCATAAGTCAAGTAAGTCAAGATGGCTTTACGATGACTTAACCCACACACGGATGGGACAGCTCAGTGGTCAGAGCACTCGCTTTTCCCCACCCAACGTTAAGCGGCATCGAGCGTGGTTACCAATTGGATGGGTGACCGTTTTGCATGCCTTGGCTTCAGTACAGTCCCCCAGCTGTAAATGGGTACCTGCCCTCTTTAGGGTCAGGGAAGGTAAAGCAGCGAGGGAGAGGAGATGGGCGCCACACTCAATATGCTGGCCCCTGGAAAAGTTGAGGTCTCTGACGCCTCGCTCCCCTACGACCACATAAGTTATGGGACACCTTTACCTTTAACCCACACATTCTCAGCATTAGCTATTTCAGCAGCAAGGCTGCTGGTAAAAACTGCCATGGAGGACAAGACAGGAGGAGGAAATTTAAACAACTAGCAGTGACGGACGCTACAGCCAAGTGGTTAAGGCCGTTCGACCTGACTCTCTTGGATCCATGAAGTCGTGGGTTCCAATCTCAGCAGTGTCTGGAGAATTAAAGGTGGAGATTTTCACCACCTCCCAGGTCAACTTCAAGTGCAGACCTACCTGCCAGTGCCTTAATTAAAGGGACGGGATAGCCTAGTGGGCAGAACATTGCGTTCGCAATCTGACGACCCGGGTTCGATTCCCGTTCAAGGGGATATTTTCCTCTGGAGTTAACATCAGTGCAGACTCCACTCTCCCCCAAACTCCTTCGGAGGAGACTATAAACCGAGGCCCCGTGTGCGAACGCACGCAGAACATCTTGCGCACACGTTAAATCCTGTTCCGCTTTTCGTAAGAGTAAGTCATTGTGTGCCAGTGGGAACAGATGACAGAATTGACAAATCCGCATACACACGGGGACTGGATGTAAAAAAGCACATAAGTGCTTATTCCATTATCCTCGATATAAAAGAATAAATAAATAAATACAATAAATTAATTCCCTATGCACACACACATGCAGAAGATCAAATATCCTGTAAGTCATGTCAGCGTTTGGCAGGTTACGGAAACACAAACACACCCAGCATACATCCCTGAAGTCAGAATGCGCCTTGATGGTGAGCAAAAATGGTCGCATACGCAAAATCTCACCATTTGTGAACCACAAAGCTCCAGCTGAGGAACAGGAAAATAAAAAAACAGAAAAAACACAAATTTCTTTTTTTTTGGAACTACCACTGAGTGCCACGCAAGTTACCTCCACTGTCTCCCACACGCTGGTGCCACTGGTGACAATGTCTTCCACGATCAGACACTGGTCCCCTTCTTTGAAGGCCCCTTCTATCAGCTTCTTCGTCCCGTAGTCCTTGGCTTCTTTACGGCGAATCAGCATCGGGATGCCATGGTTGGCTGAGATCAGCTGAAAACATCATTTGCCTGGCGTTTAGTTTGAAATGCTTCCTGCATGCGTGGGTGCACGAGTGTGTGTGTGACTGGGAGGGGTGGCAGGCTTCTTGGCATGTTGATGTTGTGTGTGTGTGCTTATGGATGCCTTTGCTTGCGCGTGGTGTGCTGGGAGAGAGAGAGAGAGAGGGAGAGAGAGAGAGAGAGAGGGGGAGAGAGAGAGAGTGCAGTTGGTTGCGGGAAATGTGTTCAGACATCATGTTAGTTTGCTGTGCCTTTCCTGTGTTGTGAATGCTCTTTCACTTTTCATGTCCATAATTTGTACTCTTTCATTTTGGAGCGAATTTGTGTGTGAGTATTTTTCACACGCCCACATCCGCAAGTTGTGGTTTTGTTAAATTTCATGTACCCCTTGGGGTTTTTTCTTGAAATAAAATCTTGAATCTTGAATCAAATGTTAATGTTTACAGCACACAATGCTAGTTGGGTTTTTTTTTAAACATGGAGATATATTCACTGTTGGCTGGTTGAGATGTAAATGTCAATGGTTAACATTTACAACATACAACACTACAACACTAGTTATTTTGTTTAACATGGAGACCAGCTGTAAATGTCAGGTGTTAGTTTTTACAAGTTTAACACAAAGTTAGTTTTTGAACATGGCTATATTTCGCTATTGGCTGGGGAAGACCAGCTGTCAATGTCAGGATGTTAATGTTCACCAAACACAATGCTAGGTGGTTGTTTTTTTCACATGGAGATATTTTACTTTTTGTTGGATGAGACCAGCTGTAAATGTCAGATGTTCATGTTTACAACACACAATGCTATGTTGTTGGTTTTTTTAACGTGGAGATATCGCACTATCGGATGGTTGAGGCCAGCTGTGGTCTTGGGTGGCTGTGACATAGCCTTTCAGAGTTCTGTGCGGTATCTGGGTGTTCAGCTAGATCCTACTCTCTCCATGAAAGACCACATTAGTAACGTCTGCAGAGCATGCTTTCTAGAGCTGCGCCGTATTGCACACATTAAGAAATTCTTGCCTCGAGATGCAGTGATCAAGCTCGTTTCAGCGACCGTCTTGTCGCGACTGGACTATTGCAACTCCTGTTTTATCGGTATAAGTGATGAACAGTTTACACGCCTGCAGCGAATTCAAAACTCTGCTGCCAGGCTCATCCTTGAAAAGAGCAAAAGGGACCATGTGACTCCCATGCTTAGGGAGCTTCATTGGTTACCTGTAAGGGCATGCTGTCAGTACAAAGTTGCGGTCTTGGCATACCGTCACTCTGAAGGCTCGCTTGCTCCATCTCTGTCAGCTGCCTTGAAAACACGCACCACAACTAGAACCCTGCGGTCTTCGAATGATAACTTACTTGTTGTACCCCATTACAACCTCAAAACCGCAGGTCGTAGATCTTTTGGTGTTGCTGCGCCCACGATCTGGAACTCTCTGCCACCAGCTGTCAGACATGCTCCCACTTTATCCCAGTTTAAGTCTTCATTGAAGACACATCTCTTTAATGTATTTCTCAGCTAGTTAATATATTGTGCTTGTCTTGACGGTCGCCGTTTGTCACACTGTAGGCTACTTCATGTGCATGCCTGGCTGTTGGTTATGTTTTTTTGTTAGTTATGTTATTGCTAGTGCCTTTTCTCTGAGTGTACTGTTAATTGCCCTGCTAGTGTGTGCCCGGACGCAAGTGTGTGCCTCTACAGTGCGATAGGTATCTCTTGTAAATTTATTTGCGCTTTAGAAATGCTCATTATCATTGTTGTTGTTGTTGTTATTATGTGCTGTGTGTGCATGTGTATAAATGCGCATGGTATGAAAGCGCATTGAGTCATTGCTTTGAGAAATGTGCTATATAAATGCTATTCATTATTATTATTATTATTACTACCAGACACAAACAAAAGAGGGACTGATTCACAAACTCCAGCATCTGGTGAGTAGAGCTGAGCTAGGAAAACTCAGTTTCTTCGAACCCCTGTGGAGAAAGAATGCTGCTGAGGCTGTAAACAAGCGCAAAACTCACGAACAGCCCGCTGAATGAAATAACAAAAGGCACCATCTGAAGTCCGGGAATGGTTGCCTATAGTTATGGTGAGGTACTTGAAATCATATATATATATATATACACACAAACTTCCCATCCACTATGATCCTAGGCATGATGAACAATTTAAATTTAATTTTTTAATTTATTCTTTTATATCGAGGATAATGGAATAAGCACTCATGTGCTTATTTACTTCCAGTCCCCGTGTGTATGCGGTTTTGTAAATTTTGTCATCTGTTTCCACCGGCACACAAAGACCTACTCTTCCGAAAAGCGGAACAGGATTTAACGTGTGCGCAAGTTGTTCTGCATGCGTTCGCACACGGGGCTTCGGTTTATAGTCTCATCTGAAGGACTTTGACATTCAGTTCGATTTTTTTGTCAAACTGGGAAGAAAGGGCGAGGCTGGGAATCGAACCCAGAACCTCACGGTTAACTTGTTGGCAGGCGAACGTCTTAACCATCCTGCCACCTTCCTTCCTATCAAGACTATAACTAAGAGTAAGAGTGCATTATGTATAATACATTCTGGTCGACCCCCACATAGTTATGCTAGGGGAACACTTATCAACAGCGTAACTGAACTTCAGAAAGCTAGTAATTCTCAAACTATTCCCTTTGCAAAGCTGTTGTAAAACACACTTTCACATAGAGCTACATATGCAGGGAACTTACTACACGAGGTCATACTATAGGCCTACACAAACACTGCACACATCATACAAACCGTAGCCAGGGGTAAAGCCGTATAGGGAACACCACAGACACTGTCCATGGTACTGCCACTCTCCTTAGCTGCTTCCCATAGGTATTCCGACACTTGCACCTGAAAATTGTTATTCTTCTTCGTCAAACGCTCAGACAGCAACTATTGTTGTCTATTATATGAGCAAAAATGCGTCACGCTGCCGTTAAGCGCCTGACAAGTCAGGCCCAGCGCATCCGACTTCGGCACAAGAGAGAATAGTACCTTTTAAGTTCTTTCTGGAAAAAAGGCAGGAGAATGGACCAAGAAGGCAGAAAATAGACAAGGAGGTGACAGGAAGCAAATGAACAAGGTAGAAACAAAGAGAGTGATAGAAAAGAGGAAATTTCTAGCACAGAATTTCCAATATGTGGGGATGCTATTTATACTGATAGGCCCCAGGCATCTCCACAGGGAGAAATTGTTATCATACTCTAGTCTAAACATCATAAAACAGATAACGAAATCCAGTCTCCTAACCTAACTGTAAGAGGAGAGAGAGAGGACCATGTTTTATGGCTAACCTACTTGATAAGGACAGGACAACGCTACAGATGTTAGTTAACCATACAGTACAGTGTTGAGCTTGTGACTAGGCAGAAACTAATGGTACAAATTCATCCTCACCGTCTCCCGTAGGGATGCTGGAGGCTTGTCAGTACAAAATAGTGCTCAACACCATCTTCTGGAAATTCTGTGCTAGAAATTCCCTCTTTTCTATCCCTCTTTTTGTTTCTGCCTGGGGTTTGTTTTTCTTTCTGTCACCTTTTTCTTGGCTATTTTGTGCCTGTTTGGTCCATTCTCCTGCATTTTTCCCCAGAAAGACTTTAAAGATAACATTAACAGTTCCCTCCCATTCTGAAGTTAGATGCTCTGGATCTGACGTGACAGGTGCTTAATCATGGCAGCGCAATGCATTTTCGCTCAGCCATAGGACAGACAACAATAGTTGCTGTCCAGGTGTACACAGAATAAGAAGCATGTAAAAAAAAGTATGTTCTTTCAAGCCAGAAGGCCCATAGAGCCGGAGCTTATCACGGTTTCTGCAGCATTAATCGAACTGATGGTTTTTCACCACCCCTGTGACAGGACGCTAGTCTGTCGCCAGATACTTCCCCAGCAGAGCTGGTACCCACTTGTACACCTGGGTGGAGTGAGGAAAATAGGAGTAAAGTGTCTTTCCCAAGGACACAACATCGAGCCGAGCGGGGATCGAACCCGCGACCTCTGGATCACAAGTTGACCGCCTAAACCACTCGACCACGGTGCCTCCCTACAGAATAAGAAGAACAGACTATAAAAGTTGCTGTCTGACCATTTGACAAAGAAATCCTCACTTGTGTGTGTGTGTGTGCACACACGCACATGCATGCAAGTGTGCATGCATGTGTATGCTGCATGCGTGCGTGCATGAGTGTGTGTGTATGTGTGTGTAAGTTTGTGTGTGAGAGAGAGACTCAGAGAGAGACTGATAATATTCACTTCCAAACGCTACAGAAAAGTATTGCGAGAGAGAGAGAGAAGGGGGGGGGGGGGGGGGGGGGGGGGTGGAGGGAGAGAAATGCAGACAGACAGACAGACAGAATGAGAGAAAGAGAATGAATGAGTGATCTTTTGAAATCAAAAGGATGAAGGTTTTAAGGCCAAGCCTGATCTTACAATCAGCCCTTGAAAACATAACACATTAAAACAATCAATAAGATTTATATATATATTATATATAAAAATTATTATTATTCATCATCCTGTGGGGACGTGATAGCTCAGTGGTCGGAGCACTTGCTTTCCCCCAGCCAAGTTAAGCAGCGTCGAGCGTGGTTACCAGTTGGATGGGTGACCGTTTGTGCGCCTTGGCTTCAGTACAGTTCCCCCAGCTGTAAATGAGTACCTGCCTCTTTAGGGTCAGGGAAGGTAAAGCAGCGAGGGAGAGGAGATGGGCACCATCCTCAGTATGCTGGCCCCTAGAGAAGTGAGGTCTCTGACTCCTTGCTCCCCTACAACCTTATAGGTTATGGGACACCTTTACTTTTTAAAACATCCCGTAAAATAACCCGACCCACACACATATATATCACACTATTGTATCAAATGGGGACGGGATAGCTCAGTGGTCGGAGCACTCGCTTTCCCCCAGCCAAGTTAAGCAGCATCGAGCGTGGTTACCAGTTGGATGGGTGACCGTTTGCGCGCCTTGGCTTCAGTACAGTTCCCCCAGCTGTAAATGGGTACCTGCCCTCTTTAGGGTCAGGGAAGGTAAAGCAGCGAGGGAGAGGAGATGGGCGCCGCCCTCAATATGCTGGCCCTAGAGAAATGAGGTTTCTGATGCCTCGCTCCCCTACGACCTTATAGGTTATGGGACTCCTTTACCTTTACCTTATTGTATAAAAGTCTAAATTACACACTACTGTCAACCTATTCATTTGAAAGAAAAGAACATGCACACACACACAATGAATTACACATGACAGTGACATACACACATGCACACACACACACACACTCTTACAAAATACACACACGGATATGACATAAAATAAAATAAAAAAGCATACACTCTTTGTGCTTTTTTTTAAAATGATAGATACACAGAATATGTAATTTATTTTTAAAAGAAAACGTGAAAATTTGTTTAAAAATCTATATAAAAACATGCACTTATAATCATTTAAGCATCCATGGCAAATACTGAATACTAGAATAGTAAAACACACACACACAAAAGTGACACATACACTATACAGTGATCAACACACACATACATGTATGTACACACACACCCCACTATAAATAGTACAATTCACATAAAATAGGGGAAAGAAAGGAAGGAAGAAAGAGAGGGGAAGGGGGAGGAGTGAGGGCAAGAAAGATTGAAAAAAAACACTTTAAACACACTGTGAGAGACAGGTCCAAAGGCAGGGACAGCTTTAGACCATCATTGCTGTATAATTTTGTATTCATACTGGTGTGTACAATGTGTGTGTGTTGTGTGTGTGTGTGCGCACGCGCGTTTGTGTTGTGTGTGTGTTGTATGTGTGTGTGTGTGACTGTGAGCTTCCCCTCCTCCCTCCCCCGAATGCGAGAGCATGCTTATGTCTACAGGTAAGCGCGTGCACATTCACGAATTTCTCACTTTCTATCCTTTACAATATGCATTTAAAAGTATTCAAAAGAATCTGCCATGAGCGAAAACGTATGCATGAGAGTATGAATTATGATTCTGAAGTTCAAATCCAATTGTTTGCCAAGCGGGAACTCGAAATAGGTCTAACAATTAACACATACCATCAAATCTGGATAGGAAATAATGACTCTCAAATCAAAGTAAACTGGGGAATTGATTCCACTTTTCAATTTGAAATCACCGAATTTGACACCTTCAACATCATATAGTTTGACAATCAGCTCTTCGAGTGAAAGTCGTCTGCTCGCGCCTTCAGCCATTTTGATACACGAAGTCGACGACCTTGGAGAGCATCTAAGGGAGATCACACAGGAGCCAAAACATTGAACCAAATCTGTCTTTTAATTTTTTGCTTCATCTTTTTAATAATTATAGGCTAAAGATCATAAGCATCGAACACGGGTTTACACAAATGTTGATCTATATTCTGGTAGCCAACATCGTTTTATGCGCCACCGACTTTTACTCTCTTTACGGCTGCATGATGAAGTGTCCAACTGCTTATCAATTTTATTTATTCACTTTTTTTTTCTTTTTTTTTTTTTGGGGGGGGAGGGTTGCAACTTCTCCAACGATTTCCTGACAGTAGGCCTACTGACTCTTTCTTATGGCATCAATTGCAGTATTCTACAAATTAAAGAGGAATAGCTTAACCTACTTTAGAATCATCAGCAAATACTGGTACAGTTGATGGAAAAGATTAACAGGATAGACTATGAGGACTGAATTGAATCTGCGTGAAATTTAGGCTGCTCTCCCCCAGGAAAGCACGTTGCCACAAGAAGAGCACCACCCAATAATAAGGAGTGGCTGTTTAGTTGCTGTGGGTTCTTTTGTGCGCACTGAATACACGTGGTACACAGGAGACCTCAATTTATCATCTTATCGAAAGATCATCAGGGGGGGGGGGGGGGGGGGGGGGGGGGCTGAAACGGGGATCGAACCTGCTCTTATCGCTTTCCTTGGCAGGTGTCTTACCTTTAGACAAGCCATCCACTGCTGTCTTGAGTACAAGAATGAAAGATAGACAAAGCAGATGCAGGGCATCAAGCCCAGATCCAAGCTTGCTGAATTTGCCTACTGCAAAGCCTGCAGAGCCAGACTGTTGACAGAGACATAGTCTGTCTTCTGAATACTTTGTCTGTCTTCTGAATACTTTGTGTCTGTATCTTTTTCTTCTTTTCTCTTCCTCTGCTAGGGCTTCGAGATTCACCAATGATAAGGTATTTTGCCCATGCAGCCGTTTTTTTTCCCATCATTAAGGCAGCCGTATTCCGACTTCAGGGATGTCTGTATCTATTTTTCAGACTGGAAGAATTTGCTGTACACCCATAGGCTAATGCTCATGAAATGATTGACATGTCCTGACTGGCAACACTGACTGTAATATGTAATTATAAGAAGAGTACCGCCATATCAGTCAACTTGATATCAGAGATGCTGTTTTCAATTCAGGAGCAAAGAAGACAGGTTGCTGTGGGGCGGTTAAGACGTTTACCTGCCAGACAATAAAGCATGAGGTTTGGTGTTCGATTCCAAGCCTTGCCCCTTTCTACCTGTGCACTTACAGACTTGTGCACATCAAAAGAACACATGACCGTTGAAAAAAGGACAGATCTGGGAGGCAGCTCCCGATTGTTCTGGCAAAATTGGTAGTTTTGATTGGAATGCAGCTACCTTAATTGGGGGGGGGGGGGGGGGGGGCGGTCCACATATGCCAACATCTCACATTTGGGGGACCTTGGAGCTCTAGCTGATAAACAAAAAGAGAAAAAAAACACGAAAAAAACACCACCGCCCCCCCAAAAACACACAACCTACAAATTTTTCAAATATGCATGCAACTCAATAATCATCAGGGCATGGTTACCCCACCATCTGCGATGTAGCAAGAATTCATGTCTAAGATATGGATCACTGACTGATTGTTACACCTACACTTTGATCATTATAACATGGTCACCATATCCTGGAATGATTTGCAACGTAGCGTTCATATTTATCACGTGTATCGCGGACTGATTTTTATTGCTACACCAACACACACCATGATTGTTTTTGTTTTGTTTCCGTTTGTTTTAGATAAGATTTTCAGTTTTTCCATTGTGTAACAACGAAGTGATGAGATCCCATTCCAGGCTAAGGTGTACTGAAGTGGGAACCTGAAGTTGCTTTTCTGTTGCTATTGGGATGGACAGGGATTGAGCTTTCTCTCTCTCTCTCTCTCTCTCTCTGCTCGCTCGCTCGGTTTGGGGTTGTTGTTGCTTTATAGGGTTGTTCCCTCTCCCCTTGTTGTTGTTGCTGTTTTTGTTTTGCTCTTGGTTCTTGCTATTTTTTCGGTTGTTTCTGTGTTTTCTGTTCTGCTTTCTTTCTTACTTGTTGCTACTTTTTTTTTTTCTCTTTTCGGTGATTTTTGTGGGGGGTTTTGTGTAGATATTTTTTCCGTAAACTGTGTAAGTGAATTGCTATGGGCTTTATTTTATTTTATTATCATATATATCCTTAAGGGCGGGGACTGGATGTAAAAAAGCACATGGGTGCTTATTCATTATCCTCGAAATAAAAGATTTTGTCATTGTCACTGTCTCTCTCTCTCTCTCTCTCTCTGCCTCTGTCTCTCTCGTTGGGTAGTCTTCTGTCTTTTCTTTGGTGTTCCCCTTCTTCTGGACTTTGCTGTTGGTGGTGGTGGGGGTGGAGGTGTCGGTTCTTTTGTTCCACCTTCATCGCTTTCCATTGTTATCATTGAATGATTTGCAATGTACTGTTCATAGTTAACACACGGATCGCTGACTGATTGTTTATTCCATCGTGTCCTCACACAATGTACCGTCGTCATCAATGAAGCAGTCATGACACACCCATGTCAGAATTTCCTGTTTTAACAGCTGTCTAATTGTGTCATGTCATGAATGTGTATTGCAGAGATCATTGTCTGTGTTCTGTATAAATCCTCTGATACTCAACTCAATCAGAGAAATTAATGTAAAGTCTCCCACCTGTATTCAAAGTCACACACACACACACACACACACACCCTAAAACACCCCCCTCGCACCCCACACCATCCCCACCCCCCAAAACAAGACAAACAACAACAAAGCACCATGAAATATAAAGGAGCATAATGCAAATAGTAAAAGCTGAAAGAACAGAAAGGGAAAATTATCCTACAACACCAATAATAGTCATGTTTGCATAGATCTATGCTGTAACCTTGGGTACATTGACAAATATTTGTATTTAGTCATGGCAAATTTCTCTGGGTTAGGACTGCTCAGGGAGGGAGGGGGGGGGGGGGGGGGGGCCACATCCATTATTTTTGTGTTCTTTTCCAGTCTGCATGAGTATTTGTTTCCCTATCAGTAGTGGCTTTTTTCTCTAAAGAATTTTCGTCACAAACAAGGATCACACCAGACTGGACCAAGATCAAACCAGGGACTTTTCGCTTTCCAGGTAGGCACGTTACTCTAGACCCCGTGAGGCCCCATGTTCGAACGCATGCAGAACATCTTGTGCACACCTTAAATCCTGTTCCGCTTTTCGGAAGAGTAGGCCACTGTGTGCCGGTGGAAACAGATGACAAAATTTACAAAACCGCATACACACGGGGACTGGATCTAAAAAAGCACATGAGTGCTTATTCCATTATCCTCGATATAAAAGAATAAACAAAAACAAACAAAAGACCACCAATACATACTGTTCTCTCTGTCTAGAGTAGGCCCTATGTAAACAAAATAAACATAGTAACTTCTCTAGTAATTATACAACTATTATTTTGTAAGAGACTGACAATGACAATAGTTCATTGTCTACGATTTGAATTCCTGTGTTATCCTCCATACCCCAAAAGGAGTGAAAGGAATTAAATCTTGAATCTTGAACCTTCGATTTGTGTGTAGTATACAGAGTTTATTGCGTTCTTCTGATTTGTGTGTAGTATGCAGAGTTGATTGTGTTCTTCCCATTTGTGTGTAGTATGCAGAGTTTATTGTGTTCTTCCCATTTGTGTGTAGTATGCAGAGTTTATTGCGTTCTTCTGATTTGTGTGTAGTATGCAGAGTTTATTGCGTTCTTCAGATTTTGTGTAGTATGCAGAGTTTATAGCGTTCTTCCCATTTGTGTGTATATGCAGACTTTAATTGCGTCTTCCCATTTGTGTGTAGTAGCAGAGTTATGCATTTCCCTTTGTGTAGTATGCAGGTTATTGCGTTCTTCATTGATTGATAGTTAGCAGAGTTATTGCGTCTCCCATTTGTGGTAGTATCAAAAGTTTATTGCGTTCCCATTGTGTGTAGTATGCAGATTATTGCGTCTCCGTTTGTGATATAGCAGAGTTATTGCTGTTCCCGTTGTGTAGTAGCAAGTTTATTGCGTTGTTCCGTTTGTGGTAGTAACAGAGTTTATTAGCTTCTTCCCATTTGGGTATATCATTTTATTAGCGTTCTTCCATTTGTGTGTAGATGCAGAGTTATTGCGTTCTCCGTTTGATTGTATGCAGAGTTATTGCGTTCTTCGATTTGGTGTAGTGAAGATTATTTAATGCTTCCTTCCGTTTGTGTGTAGTATGCAGAGTTTATTGCGTTCTTCCATTTGTGTGTAGTATGCAGTTTATTGCGTTCTTCCCATTTGTGTGTAGTATGCAGAGTTTATTGCGTTCTTCCCATTTGTGTGTAGTATGCAGAGTTTATTGCGTTCTTCCCATTTGTGTGTAGTATGCAGAGTTTATTGCGTTCTTCCCATTTGTGTGTAGTATGCAGAGTTTATTGCGTTCTTCCGATTTGTGTGTAGTATGCAGAGTTTATTGCGTTCTTCCCGTTTGTGTGTAGTATGCAGAGTTTATTGCGTTCTTCCCGTTTGTGTGTAGTATGCAGAGTTTATTGCGTTCTTCCCATTTGTGTGTAGTATGCAGAGTTTATTGCGTTCTTCCCATTTGTGTGTAGTATGCAGAGTTTATTGCGTTCTTCCCATTTGTGTGTAGTATGCAGAGTTTATTGCGTTCTTCGATTTGTGTGTAGTATGCAGAGTTTATTGCGTTCTTCCCGTTTGTGTGTAGTATGCAGAGTTTATTGCGTTCTTCCCATTTGTGTGTAGTATGCAGAGTTTATTGCGTTCTTCGATTTGTGTGTAGTATGCAGAGTTTATTGCGTTCTTTCAGCAGCCTGTGTTTTTCTGCTTTGATTTATGAACCAGTACATGCAGTCAGTTTATACAGTGACCAATCCAAAACAACATGGT
Source organism: Rapana venosa (assembly GCA_028751875.1). Lineage (NCBI taxonomy): Eukaryota > Metazoa > Mollusca > Gastropoda > Neogastropoda > Muricidae > Rapana > Rapana venosa. The sequence goes on along the minus strand of CM054158.1, from coordinate 48,601,983 downwards.
CTGCTTCATACAGAACATGTAAATATCTCACTACTGGTGTTGAACCTGAGAGCTCTAGCCAAGGAACAAAAAACAAAAATTATTTTCATGTTGTTTGCAGCCCTGCCGACCACGAAATCCATACCAGGACTCTCACTGGTTTAGTTTCAGTGGCTTTTGTAACATTCACTTCGCTTGCTAATCTCTTCAAGCTTCCAAGGTGGTTAATATGATGAAAAACAACAACTGTAATAAACCACAAAGTGCCTTGCCTGAATGATGGCACTTCTTAAGGCTAATAAAACCAGGTTGTGCTATTTTCTTCTTCTTCTTTTTCTTCTTCTATTTCGAGGATAATGGAATAAGCACTTATTTGCTTTCTTTTATATCTAGTCCCCGTGGATATGCAGTCGGTAAATTTTGTCATCTGTTCACAAGGCACACATTGGCTTACTCTTCCGAAAAGCGGAACGGGTTTTAACATGTGCGCAAGATGTTCTGCGTGCGGGACCTTGGTTTATAGTCTCATCTCAAGGACTTTTGAGGGGAGTGGAGTCGGCACTGATGTTAACTCCAGTCGGGACTCCACTGCCCTCAATCCCAGCTATCCCCGGTAATTTATCACTTCCAGATTAAAAAAATAAAAGAAGCCTAAATAAAGCAACAAACACTTCCGTCAAAAACAAAAAAAACCCCAAAAGGCCATATGGGCGAATATCACTGTGGAATGGACATCCTGCGCCCATTCCACCCAACATTTACAATATGGTGCCCTGGTCACCAGAATACAACACTTCAAGCAAAATGTCCTAACATCTGAAAAGAAATTTTGAAAAAGCTGTCACACTTGCTTGGGAAAAAAGGCAGAAGAATGGATTGGGAAGGCAGAAAATAAGCAAGAGAGACAATGACAATGACAAATGACCAATTCTTTTATTTGGAGGATAATGAATAAGCACCCATGTGCTTTTTTTTTTTTTTACATCTAGTCCCCGCCCTTAAGGATACATTATAATAAAATGAAATAAAATAAACCCAATATATTATGTTTATATATATATATACATATATATATTATATATATATATATATATATATATATATATATTATATATATAGAGAGAGAGAGAGAGGAGAGGGAGAGAGAGAGAGAGAGAGTGAGGGGGGGGGGGGGGGGGAAGAGGTAAGGAAAAGGCAGAAAGGAGGAAAGTGACAGAATTGGGGAAGTTTCTAATACATAGTCTTCAGAAGGTGGGGAGAGAGCCCCCTAGCATCCCCATGTATGTGTGTGTGTGTGTGCGCGCGCGCCCCCTCGTGCGTGCAGTTTACTGATTTAGCACAGTGAAGGGGAACGGGATAGCCTAGTGGTTAGAACATTGCGCTGGCAATCTGACGACCGGGGTTCGATTCCCGTTCAAGGGGATATTTTTTCCCCTGGAGTTAACATCAGTGCAGACTCATCATCATTAATGCCTTTGTGCCTTATTGGCATGTAGGGAAGCAACAAATGTTCTCCACTCCTGTCTGTCCTGGGCCAGCTTCTGAATGGTTCCCCAGGTATGTTGGAAGGTCTTCAGCTCTGTTTTGGACAGTCCGACGCCAAGTGTTCTTGGGTCGTCCTCGTTTGCGTTTTCCCTCTGGTGTCCAGTGGAGGGCTGTTCGGGCGATGTTTCCCTGTTCCCGACGGCAGATATGCCCTATCCATCCCCATCGCCTATGCATGATGATGGTGTCCATGCTTTCCTGGTTGCAATGGGCAAAAAGTTCTTGGTTGGAGATGGTCTCAGGCCAGAAGATGCGCAAGATTCTTCTGAGATTCTTCGTGTGGAATGTGGATGGTTTGTCGAGGTCACTCTCAGTCATCCTCCAGCACTCCGAGCCGTACAAAAGTGTGGAAAGTACACAGCTCTGGTATAGTCTTAGTTTGGTTCTGGTGCTGTACTGGGACGATTCCCACACATTGTGCAGATTTCTATAAGCATTTCTTGCTTTGCTAATCCGGTTCTTGATGTCGCTGCCTGCTCTGCCGTCATGCCTAACAGTGCTCCCGAGGTACGTGAACTCTTCAGTTGTTGGTAAATCTTCTCTATTCACTGTGACGGGTGAGGGGTTCTGAACGTTCAGTGTCATCACCTCTGTCTTCTTCTGACTGATTTTCAGGCCTACTTGCTGTGCGAAAGTGCTGAGACGGGATGTCTTCTCTTGAATGTGATGGTGGGTATGTGAGAGCAGTGTCAGATCGTCGGCAAAGTCTAGGTCTTCAAGCGTTGAGAAGGGGGTCCATCTGATGCCCCGTGACTGGTCAGCTGTTGTCTGTCTCATCACCCAATCAATTGTCAGGTTGAAGAGTAGTGCTGTCATGGGGCAGCCTTGTCTGACGCCGGTTTGTACACTGAAACTGGTTTTGCTGTTTCCTACTCTGCACGTGAAGTTGTTGTAGAAGCTCTTAATGACTTGGATAATCTCCTGTGGAATTCCATATGCTTGGAGTATGCGCCATACACTTTCTCGGTGAATGCTGTCAAAGGCTTTTTAAAAATCTACGAAGTTGATATACAGCTGTCTCTGCCATTCCGAGTGCAGACTCCACTGACCCCAAAAGTCCTTCAGATGAGACTATAAACCTAGGGCCTGTGTGCGAACGCACGCAGAACATCTTGTGCACACGTTAAATCCTGTTCCGCTTTTCGTAAGAGTAGGCCATTGTGTGCCGGTGGGACCAGTTGACCAAATTTACAAAACCGCATACACACGGGGACTGGATGTAAAAAAAAGCCATAAGTGCTTATTCCATTAACCTCCATAAAAAAAGAATTAAAAAAAAATGAGCTCATGGCCGCAGAAGAGTTATTCCTAGAAAAAAATTATGTAGGAAAAAAGGAATTGTCTTATTTTCTGAGACGAAGAAAATAATGTTGCTGTGATAGGCCTAACTGCGAAATTGATGTGGAAACTGATGACATCAGCTGGCAGTTACCAGAACAATAGGCTCTAGTAGCCTAATTTCTCAGTCTCCAGAAATGAATTAAACATGAAGCAAATCTGGATTGCTGTATTGTGAATATAAACAATATTTTGAGAACAGCATATCTGGAAATCATTTTTAAGATCATTTTACATCGAGTCCCCGTGTTTGGTAGATGTCAAGATTTCTGATTTTAATTGTAGGCCTATTGCAATTCGCGCGAAAAACGTCACTGAGCACGTGACCAGATTTCGACTTCCTGAACTTGGACCATATCTGGGGAAAGAAGGGTTTGGTCGTATGTTGCTGAGATAACGTTGAGAAACAACAATGACGTAGACCATTTTAGACCATTTTGAAGACATCAAGATGTCCACAGCCGAAGAGAGTCCTATCCTCATCCCTTCCGAAGGTAAATTATTACGTTTTGTTGTTGTTTTAGAAGTATTTTCGTTGGTATTTTAACAAGGACTGGTAGCGACTATTCACAACATTCTTCTTGCCTCCAGCAGGATTTAGCGAACTGGAAGTAGGTATTGACTTGTTCAGGATAATTTTAGCCAGTTGAACGTTTCGATTGTTTTCTGTTACTCGATAGGCTTGGAAATGTGAGAAAAAACGGGTAAGACGGCCTTACGATTGATCATTTGTGATGATTTTATGAGCGGGTGTTGGCAGGTGTTTTTTTTTTTTTTTCCCCCACCACCACCACCACCACCCCCTCACTCTCTCCGTCGGCTAGCAGTTTGGGCTGCCTGCATACATCAGTGGCCATTGTTTGAGTCGATGAATTTCCATTTTGTTGCCGTTGCGCACTTTTGTTAAAAAAGATTCTTCCAGAACAAAAAGTGGCCATTGCCTTTTAAGCCTTCTAAGCTTGCCGAATCGCGAAAGGCGCACGAACGTGAATGTGCACTTGAACTTCCAGTCGATTTGTTATTTGTGGAGGTGGGAAGTGGTCAAATTCCTCAATTCAAGGTGTGCAAAGCAAATGTATGGGAACAGTTTTGATGTCAGAGTTCATCAGGTTGGTTTAAATCAGTGGAGATTAAGCTAGATACACAGCATGCTATGATGATGCATGCAAAAAATGGAGCCTCACTTTCAGTCTTATCAATAGGGCAGACATGGAGGAAGTAATAGGCCTAACACTCAGGGGTTGTACTTGTAGAGAAGTGATTCAGAGAGACTCAGAATGAGAGTTAATCATGAATTGAATCATGCAATCAATATAATACAAATATCTGGATAGTATGCTGTGTCATCCAGTATTGATAGTATAAAATCTAATAAATGATAATAATTATAAGCTTTAAATTTAAAATGTCAGGTGCCACTAACTATATAATGAGGTTTACAAAGTCATCAGTGGTAGTGGTACATTGTGCACATTATTACTAGAGGCACTATGTATATGGTTAAACATTCATCAGTCATTCAAGCAACTGCGAAACAAGTTCCAATTGCTAGAATCACCTGAAACTTGAACACATGTATACACGTCTGTAGGTAGCTGCATAATCTTTTACTAGTTTCAGTAGTTGATAAGCCTGAACATGTCCAGCCAGAATGGTATTATGACTCTCATATCATTTTGCCAGGTTTCAACTTTTAGATTGATATATTTCTTTCACCATAAGCAACTCTGTTAACGATTCATTTTGATATTGGAATTATGACTCCTGCTTTGATTTATATATTGCCATAATTGTGTTCATTGTCACTATATAAACTAAGGGTACAAAAATAGGACATTGATGGTCCCAGCCCAAGGTTTTGTTGTTGTGGTTGCTGCCTCAGCAGCTTTGACATTCCTGTCCTGCTGTTCATACGCCACTCACATAGCTGCCAACCTTCCGACTTTCCGGAATTCTTCCAGACTCAAATCTCAGTTCCGATTTTCCATTTTACAAGAAAATATTCTGGTTTCCGAAATTATCAAGTCATCAACCTCCCAAATGGAGAAGAAAAAAAAGGTTTTGCCTGACTGAGGATATGAACAACATTGCTTTTTTGGAGTGTTTTTTGGGTTTTGTTTGGGGCAGAAGGGTTAGCAGGTTAATTTTCTTCTTTCATATTTTTGGGCGTGTTGTGTCATCAGCTGCCCCAGCACCAGAGGAGCCAGTCCAAGTGAACTGTTAACAAAGTGTTAACTTTAGTACATGTATAGAAGAAATCTCCATTCTCATATTGGCAAGGTGTAGACCAGAATTGCTGGTTGAATCTATCAGTTTGCTTAATGGATGGTATATTTCTTAATGTGTGTTTAAAAAAAAATTATTGTGGTTTTTATTTCAGGAGATGAAAAATTTGCTTGTCTAAATATAAGTGCTTCAGCTTCAGGGGCTGCGCTCCCTGACCCCTGCTTTTATGGGAGGGGGTGCTATGCCCCCCTCCTGAACCCCCCCCCCTCCACACACACACACACACACCAGGATTCCTATCTTTTGAGTCTAAGAGGTTGGCAGCTATGCACTCATTTCAGCCTTACCTCAGTCGTTAAGTTGCATCCTCAAGGTCAGAAATCCACCGGGAGCATATCAGTTTCAGGGTGCTCTGGGGCCACCAGCTAGAGGAGCCCTCCAAAGCTGCTGGGTCACTTAGGATGTGTTCAGAGATCCCTGTTTTCAGCTGACATACTCAGTACATCACTTTCTCAGCTTCTGAGCCCCCTACTTATGAGAATATTTGCTTGGTCAGGGATCCAGACTGAGATGCCCACCTGGGATAGTGATGATCACAAAGTCTTTCCAGCCACCTTTGCTTGTGAATCTCCAGCCTGGAGGCTGTGATACAAATTATAGCTCAGCATAGGCACTGAAGATGAGAAGTGTATGGGAAACTGAAACTGAGGTCACCTTGAGACCAGAGCCACCAAATCAGAGGCAATTTTCTTTTGTTGCATGATGATCAGTGGTAATGAAGATATAAACATATGTAATGCTGCTGCTGTAGAAGTGCATACATGTGCTTTGGGGCAACTTTATTGACAGGTTTGTACTCCATGTTTCCTATTATGCATCTCGGCATCAACCAGGCCATTGAAATACAGACACCTGCAGTGTTGGTCATGTAATTCGAGCAACTCTGTCACAATCAAATGATCAGTAAATTGGATAAAGCTGTCCTGTGGGGTCCCAGCTTCTCAGGGGGGCCCGGTACCCCAGCTTATTTAGTTATTCGGATGGGAGGGGGCTGGAGTCTGACCAATCCCTGTGCCCTTGGGGAAATTTGAATCCATGCCCTTTCAAAGCCTGTAGCCCAAAGCGCTAACCACTGCCACCCCAAACCCCTTTTTTTTCGGGATAGCCTATGCCAGTAGTGGTTAGAGTTTTTGAGCTGGCGATCTTTTTTGAGCCCCCCCCAAAGGCAGACACTCTGGGGAACCCCCCCCCCCCCCCCCCCCCCCCAAGATTTTAAGACCCTTACTGACCTATACCCCCAACTGAAAAGCCCTTCAGATGAGACTAGTAATATATAAACTGAGGTCCTGTTAAGAATACATGCAGAACATTTTTTCACTCACTAAAATTGTTCCCAAAGGGGTTTTGGGTTTTGGGGGAAGTAAGGGGCCCTTTAAATTTCCCGAATAGATGACAATTTTAATTCTGTTAAAAACTTTGTAAATGGTGGCTTATTCCAAACTAAAAACCTCACTAGAAAAATTCCCTAAAAACATCACTTTGTATGGTATTTTGTAACTTTGGGGGTTTAAAAGAAAACAATTTACCAAATGGAAAATTTATTTTTTTCAAGTGTTTTCATCTTGTACTTATTGTTTCAAAAAACAAGAGAATCTTTGGGAAAACATTATTTTTTTTTTCTTCAGTGCTGATATTCATCAGAGATAATTTCCACATCTTTTCAGGGAAAAACACTGATGGGGTTTTTTAAAAAAAAAATTTTTGTTTGAGAAGATGCTAAGAAATGTTCCAAAATGCTTGTGAAATTAAAGTAGTTTACAAACTTTTTAAAGTAGCTCATGTTTACTGAATCAGTTTGGGGGTGCGTTGGGAACGCGTCAAATTTTAAGAGTGAAAACATTTTCTGCCAAATTGGGGTGCACGGTTTTGTGATGTTGCGCAGGGTGAAGTCGGTCTATTTCATCTTTTTCCCGGGCGAAAACCTTCCTGTTCCCTTTTTGAGTTTTTTGGTCAAATCCTCGAGATTCGTCCGATGATGATCTTTGCCAGAATCTTGCTGGGAACAGATAGCAGAGTGATTCCTCTCTAGTTGTTACAATTGTTCAGGGCTCCTTTCTTTGGGATCTTCACGATGACTCCTTCTGTCCAATCTGCTGGTAGCTGTTTCTCCTGTCATATAGCTGCAAAGAGTGGCTGTAGAACTTTAGATGCAAATTCTGGATCTGCCTTGAAAAGTTCTGCGTTGAGGTTGTCCTGGCCAGGGGCTTTTCCATTCTTGAGAGAGCTGATTGCTGCTATAATGTCTTCCTTCTTTGGTGGTGTGCTGTTCACATTGAGATCGGCATCAGGATCTTGTACATCTGCCTCTTCAGTTGGTGGTGGTCTGTTGAGAATCTTCGCTGAAATGTTCTGCCCATCTTGCATCTTGTTCTGCTTCTGTGGTAAGTATTTGGCCTTGTTTATCTAGGATTGGTGTTTTGGTATTGCCCCGGTACTTGCCACTGACAGTCTTGGTGATCTTATACACCTGTCCTTGCTCTCCCTTTGCGCGGCCTCCTCTGCTTGTCTTGCAATATCATCCATGTAGGTACGCTTGTCTGTTCTTGTCATTCTCTTCACAGTTTGGTTTGCTTCTCTGTACTGTTGTTTGTACCTCTCTCTTATCCGCTCTGACTTTGTCTCTAAGATTTTCTTCTTCAGTTCTCTCCTGTTCTCAATGGCTTGCCAGGTGTCTGCTGTAATCCACCTTTTTCTCTTCCTCTGTCTCTGTCCTAAGCACGTTTCACTGGCTTGTGTGTAGGCTGTCCTGACTTGTTTCCACATGGTGTTTATATTAGTTGTGTCAGGAGGTGTGTAATTTTCAGTATCCACCAGTGCTTAGAACTTGTTTTTGAGCTGGAGGGTGAAAGCACTCTTTACTTTGGTGTTGCGCAGCTTTTCCACATCAAAATGTTGTTGTCTTGGTTTCCCAGATCCATTTTTTCTCAGCTTCACTTTTAGGGTTGCAGTGACAAGGTGGTGATCACTGCCAACATCGGCTCCTCTCCTTACTTTTACATCTAGGAGCGATCTCCTCCGTGTCCCATTGATCATCAGGTGGTCGATCTGGTTTTTGTCTCTTCCATTGGAACACCAGGTAAGCTTGTGGATCTCAGGGTGTGCAAATAATGTCCCTCCAATGGCCAGGTTGTTTGTCGTGCAGAATTCCACCAATCTTTCTCCATTGTCATTTATGCTGCCACATCCTTCTTTTCCCATGGCTCTTTCTTGATTTGTGTTGTCTTTTCTGACTTTTGCATTTAGGTCACCCATCACTATCCTCATGTCATGGTTTGGTGTGTTTTCCATTTCAGCCTGTAATTGTTCATAAAATGTATCTTTGCTTTCTTCTTCACTGTCGTTGGTTGGTGCATAGCACTGTATGATTGTGGTATTAGCATGTTTACCTTTCATTCTTATCCTTATCATCCTGCTGTTGATAGGTTTCCATTCCATCAGGCACTTCTCCATTCCTTTCTTCATGATAATTGCTACTCCCTCATGGTGTTGGCTGTCATTCTCTACCACTGTACAGCACTGTCTCTCCTGTGCTGGCTCTGTATTTGCCTGATCCTGTCCATCGGCTTTCACTGATTCCGAGAATATGCAAATTATAGCGTCTCATCTCTGCTGTAACTTGCGCTAGTTTTCCTGTTTCGAACATGGTTCTCACATTCCAGAATCCTATCTTGGTCTTATTTTTGGCGCTTAAGACTTCCATCTTCCTGTCAGTGGCTTCCTTTCGGCTTTCACCACTGACATTCATACGAGTATCTTCCGATGACTCTGGAAGCCTGTCACACCTAGTAGTGTTTATTTCTTTTGTTGCTGTTTCCGTAACAAATGTTTTCTTTACAGAACAGGGTTGTTAGCCCTGTGTCTAACCCCGTACCTGGGGGAAGGGTTCCACCTTAGTCGCCTTTTACGATATGCCTGGTTGGAGGGCAGAGATCCTATTCTTGCGATGATCGCTTTGCAAGCATACCCCGGGAGTCCCACGGGGATGAAAAACATTTGACTATTGAAATTTTATGTCATAGATTTTGTCTGCATTGCACCATATTTGTAAATATCTGTTTGTTTAAACTATTGTCACTATTGATTATTTATCATTGATTGCATGGCTGTGTAAGATTAGGTTGAATGCATTTGCTTTGATTTGTCTTTGCAAGATATAGCGCTATATAAGTTCCATTTATTATTATTTGCAAATGAACAGCAAAACTAGATTTGAAAAATTAAGAAACAATGAAATAAGCAAGCAAAAAAAAAAAAAAAAAAAAAAAAAGAATATATAACCAAAACATGAATAATAACCAAATAACAGATGAATGATAAACAACAATTTAACAATGAAACAGATCAAAGAACTGAACAAACTGACAACAACAACAGCAACAACAAAGATAATAATCAGAAACCAGCCACTGTGGCACAGCACAGATTAAGACATCACAGTCCAAACCAGACAGCTGTGTGGGGTCATGAGTTCCAGTCCCATCAGAGAACAGACTAGCTGGCTCCTACCCACAGTTAGAAAGTGCTGCAGACAGCTGTCGGGGATGGGGGGGTGGGGGGGGGGGCCACAGAGATGAAGGCTGGGCACTATCTTCTTTCATCAAACTTGCCATTGTATGAGAGTTGCTCAAATCATGTTGACCAACACCACAGGTGTCTTTATGCCAAAGCTCTGATTAACTTTAAGGATATGTTACAAAGAAGATTTTTTTTTAAAAAAACAACAAAACCAAACAAACAACAAAACTTAAAAAACCAGCCTTGTCATGTACATGCCAAAGTTACACCACCATGTCACCATCACCTACATTCAAACAAAATCATCTCTTATTCAGAGATTTCTTTCTTTCCCACGTCTCAAGGTGACTTCGGTTTCGGTTTCTCCGCGGTGTCATTCTCTGCCTGTAGGACAGGACAGCCTAGAGGTTAGAGGGTTGAGCTCATGATCTGATGGCCCGGTTTCCAGCCACCACCAAACCACCCATTCAAGGGGATTTTCACTCTGGAGTTCATGTCAGTGCCAACTCTACTGCCCTGAAAGTCCTTTGGATGAGACTATAAACCATGGTCCCACATGCAAAACATCTTGGGCACACGTTAAGTTCCACCTTTTGAAAGAGTAGGCCATTGTATGCTGGTAGGAATGGATGCCAAAAACTTTTTTTTTTTAAATGCATGTACACTGGTATTGTGTTTACAAATCATCCCTGGAGTTGGAATGCAGCTACCCTAATGGTGGGCAAAAACAGTCGCAAAGCAAAATCTCACCATTGATAAACTTCAGGGCTCTAGTCAAGAAACAACAAACCCCCCCCCAAAATTGCATGCCCATGGGTATTTCAATGAGTGCTGTGGGAGCAGTAAGACTGCATGATCACAGGAGAGAAAACCCCCCCCAAAACAAACAAAAACTGAACAAACAGGCAAACTGAACATACAAATAAATGAAGCAACAATTACATATCAAGCAAACAGAAGACAACACACAAACAAAACTGCTTTTAGATGAATGACAAAGTGAAACAAATAATTAAGTACAGGTATAATAGGTACAGGGAGTGGGGGAAGCTGGTTGCAAAATCCTCATTAGTGCCCCCACGGTCCATGGGACTATGGGATAGGTGAAGGAAGGATAATAAGTAAAGGTAACTAACTAAATACATAAATATCTATATCCTTGCAGAACCTCTGATTTCATATAAGAAATAGAAATCATGCCAGGAACATGTCGTGTAATACAGTCCATAAACATAATGCAACATGCTTCAATACAAATGCTGTAGTCTGATACAAACAAAAGCAAAGAACTTGTACAGAAAAAGTGACCTGAATCTACCCCTTTGACTAACCGAAAACAGTCTCCTGCAAGCTGACTGTCATCATCCTCACCATCCAACACTTTGTCTTTGAGTCTCCATGGGTGGTTTAAATAGATATGTTAAAATAATTCTTTTGGTTCACTCACATAGTCAATGCCAATATTTTTTAGATAATGTTGACAGATGCTTCAAATGATTACAAAATACTTTGCAGGAGACTATTTTTTGTTAGACCTTTTTTTAAAAAGTATGAAGCCCCATTTGAAAAAGAACATGCACATTTGCTCCTTCTTCAGCAGCTATCATTACAAGCATCCCTCATCAAGCAACCAACCCAGCACCCATGCATCAAAGCTGACTGCAATAAACAGGGTAATAAGATAAGTCAACATAAGAAAATTGTCTACCAGGGAAACTGCCTTGCCTTTCTGTTTCATGTATCACTGAGACAGCATTTTATAGAGACTATGGTTATATGACTTTCAACATGGAAACAACATACATTAGTATTTTGTTTTGCTTCATATTTTATTTTTATCAAAGTGTTGTTGTTTTTTTTCCAATAAAAACTGATATCTACTTGAGACAAAACAGAGCAAGCAAATGTTAAAGATTAAAAAAACAACTAATCATGTTACTAATAACTGATTTCTTAAACATTAATTTTCTAATTGAAAATGGCTTTTAGGGGGGGAGTGAGTGGGGGATTTTTACAGCCTGAGTATATTGAAAGCAAAAATCTGAAAATACGGACAACAACCTATCAACCAAAATCAAGCATCAAACAACAACCCCCCCCCCCCCCCCCCCCCCCCCCCCAAAAAAAAAAAAAAAAAAAGCTTGATTAGTTCATTTTTGTATTGTTGAACATTTGGATTTTATCTTTTTATTTTATCAATAACATTTACATGTCATCCTCTTGGGAACATTTTTTAATTTATTTTGTCTTACAACAAAAGGTTTTTGTTTTTTCTACAAGTAATACCATGAACAGTAAAACAGAATGAAGAAAAAGATAAAGCAATGCAGATCCAGAAGCTATAATTATAGCATAATGGAATTGATGGCGCAAATAAACGGCTCCCTGCCTATGTAAGGGTACTAAACAATTAAGGTCAAATTGAACTATTAAGAAAACTACTATAGGTCTAAACAAAGGGATGGAGGAACAAGGGTAAGGATCGACATGCTAAAGGGGTTTTACTTAATACAATTTTGTTTAATTAAATAATATACCCATGGCGTTGTCTGTAAAAAGCAAACTCATTATGATAATATGACAAGACAACATGTGACAGTCACAATCATATCAAACAAATATGTGAACAATGTGACAATCAGAATAGGATCAAATCGAAATGTCAACAATCATCAAAAGGTTTAAAAGCTAAACAATCCTATAATTATGCTTTACCATCATAAAACAAACACTGATACAGGCAAATGGTGACTAATGGTGAAAAAGCTGTTGCCAAACCACATCGAAAAAATCTTATTCAATGTTCTATATAAAAAACAAACAAATTTACAGCATACAAAATTACTGTTAACATATTCACATGCACACAAGTATTATTTTTTCAGTGTGTATGTGTGTGCTCAAGCATGTGTGTGCATGCACGTATGCGCACACACACACACACATTCAATTATCATTGAAATAAAAGTTTGTTTTTTTAAATACACACAATAGATAATGACATATCATATCTTAATGCATCATCTACTGAGAAAAAAACCTGAAAATAATTAATAAGAAAACTAACTTCATTTTCTGACCTCAAAAATGAAAAGAAAGAACACACACACACACACACATGCATGCACGCACGCACACACAAATTCAATTATCATTGAAATAAAATAATTTTTCTTAATGCACACAATAGACAATGACAAATCATATCTTAATGCATCATCTACTGAGAAAAAACTGAAAATAATTACTATGAAAACTAACATGAATGGAACTTATATAGCGCTATATCTTGCAAAGACAAATCAAAGCGCATTTCTAGTAAAACATGTTTAGAATGTATCCTGGTTACCTTTACATTAACATTTGATTTTGGAGGGGGTGGTGGGTTGTGGTGGAGTGGAGCAGGGTGGCTGTTTCATCAAAATCTGTTTTATCTGATCAGCAACTGAATTCCAGGCTGAAAAGAAAACTGAAACACTGAATTCCAGGCTGAAAAGAAAACTGAAACACTGAATTCCAGGCTGAAAAGAAAACTGAAACACTGAATTCCAGGCTGAAAAGAAAACTGAAACACTGAATTCCAGGCTGAAAAGAAAACGGAAACACTGAATTCCTGGCTGAAAAGAAAACTGAAACACTGAATTCCAGGCTGAAAAGAAAACTGAAACACTGAATTCCAGGCTGAAAAGAAAACTGAAACACTGAATTCCTGGCTGAAAAGAAAACTGAAACACTGAATTCCAGGGCTGAAAAGAAAACTGAAACTTACTTAGACAATTCACCAGTCACACATGAAGAGCACAAAAGGCAAAGTGGACAACAGAATATGGAGCAATTTTTATCTTCAAGCACTGCAGATTTCAGTGAGCAGACTGTGCAAAATCCTCAAGTCTTTTTTCTGTAGAAGCAGAATAGAATGAAAGTATCACAAGCTGAGAGAACAGCTGCAGCCTAGCAAAGACAGCTGGAAGAGACAAAATCCAAAATTACTGAGGAAATTGGAAAAAAAAGCCCAATGTGCTGTACTTTCGAACAGGTTTTTGTTTTCAGGATTTGCAGAATAAAGCCTAAGAGCTTGACAATATGATGAAGACATTGAATGCTGAGCTTGAAAAAAAGATGACATCCTGAACCAAAAACTGAAAGCAAGTTGAGGAAGCAATTCAGGGGGAAATATGTTTAAGTTGTAATTTGTAAGAGTCTCAAAAGGATGTCGGTACATTTTTGTTTTTAAGTTGGAAATAGTTGCCAGAAATACATAAAAGTAATGATAATATTAATAATAAAAGGAATTTATATAGCACTGTATCTTGCACAGACAAATCAAAGTGCTTGCACTCAACTCATTCTTGCACAGTCATGCAACCAATAGCAAGTAATAGTTCTAACAAGTCCAAATGCACACACACACACACACACACACACACACACACACACAACACACACACACACACACACACACACACACACATATACAGGTTATAAACTTTGGAAGGGTGATGGAATTTTTGGCTGTTGAAAAGCAGGGATAGCTATGAAATGAAACAGGAAAGGAAATTCTTAGGTTTGAAACAAATGCCAGATTTAAAAGTGTCACAAGGTCTTTGGCGAAGAGAGATTCTCAGATAGGAAGGCATTACCTCAATGATAATGAGGATGATGTAATGATGCTGCTGTGGAAGTGCATATGCTTTTGAGACGACTGGACAGGGTTGTACTCTATGCTTACTTACTATCCTAATATATTCAGCATCAACTGGGCTGAGAGATTACAGAAAGCTCCAGTTGGTTCAGGTAATTTGAGAATCTTAATTTGATCTATCCGATAGTGGATGAAGCTCAACTGTTTGGTCCAGTGTAACTGAGGCACAGTACACTAACTTGGTAGGAAGTGGCCTGATCCAAAAATTCCATTACTTTATGGAATCAAACCCAAAGACTTTCCAGTCCAAAATCCAAGGCGCTTAACCTTTTGGTGGCTTTTTCAAACCTTGGCACACTCCCAACCCACAGATTTGGATAACTGCCCAATGTGAATTGGCGATTTTTCCAAAGTTTGACACCCTAGTACATATAAACTGTACATGTGCATTTTTGACATGGTGTTATTCATTTTTGAATATATGTTATAAAGATTCAAAATACTGATTTTTTTTCCAACTGGATTTGTATGTTTAGTACAGTTGAATTCTATCGAGATTGAACCATTCAGACTTGGACGATATTAGTCAAATTGTCATGTGCGTCAGCCTACCCCATTTTAAATGGCCATATCTCTATAAGTATGAAAGATAGAGTGAAAGAGACTTGGTTATTTATTTAAAAAGTTTGATCATTATCTTTATGATGGTATGGGTTTTATATTTTTAAACAAATCTAATTTTGGACAGTCGCTACCTAGTGCTAGTTCTAGTTTTGCTTGTAGTTGTAAAATGGGCTATAGTATAGTTGTTAAGAAAATGCCATTTCTCCGCTTATGCCTCTCACATGTGTGTGCACACAGACACATAATTGACACACACGCACAATGTACCCTTTGGAAATAGATTTTTGACTTTTCACACACATATGCACGCACACACACATGCACACACACACTCTGTATATATGCATTCACACTTACACACATGCACTCATACACACTCACGCACACACACACAAAAAATGTATATGCACTCTCTCTCTCTCACACAACACACTCACTCACACCACACACACACACACACACAACCACACACACACACCACCCCCCCCCCCCCCACACAACAAAAACACACAATAAAAAAAACACCACACACACACACACCACCACACACACACACACACACCCACACACACACACCCACCCTCACACAAATATATGCACCTCCCAACATACACACACAACACCCACACACAAATTATATGCACCCACACACACACACACACACAACACCACAAACACACCACAACAACACACACACATACACACCTGTAAAATTTACACTTTTACTTACATACACTCCACTACAAACCCCCCTCCCCCCCCAACACACACACAATGTACACCACACCCAACAACATTTCTTTTAAAAATTCTTAAATTTTTTTTGTGTATCCTTTTAAGTAAGAATGTACTATTTAAAATCTAGCTTCTTTGTTGTTGAAGGGTATAGTTTTGGGTTTCTCGGGGGGTTTTGTTCCCCCGGGCATTATTTCTCTCACATTCCTTTAGAAATGTTATTTTTGTGTTTGTTGTTTTTTCCCCCCGTGGGTCTGTCATAAAATCACCCCCCCCTTCTGGAAATTCGGGCTGAATTATCCCCTCTCTTTTCTATCCCTCTTTTTTTTGCCTTTTCCCTTTTTGTCTTCCTGTCACCTTCTCTTTGTTTTTTTTTCTGCCTTTTCTTTGGTTCAGTTCTGCCCTTATTTTTTTTTTTTTTTTTTTTAGAGAAAATTAAAAAGTACAAATTTCCCTTTTTCCATGCCGAAATCAATGTGCTGGGCCTGGCTTGTCGGGGCTTAAACAGCACACAACGCATTTTGGTCGTGTGACGACAACACTAGTTAGTGAGAGCGTTAAACAAGAAGAAGAAGAGGATTTGGGGGTTGGCTGCAGGCGTATTTTGGCTTCCTGAAATATTTTAATTTCCCCCAATCCGTACAACTTCAGCTTAAAAAGGGACACCCTTTTCTCAGCTCTCAGGAATATCCACTGGTTTTTGATTGAAACAGAGATAAATTTTCCATCAACAGCCCACCCTTTTTAATATTAGTTTTAAATAAGAAAAACCCCAAAAAAAAAAACCCAAAAAAAAAAAAAGAAAACTTAGTTCATTAAATGTGGGGTTGTGTGTGGGTTTATTTTTGTGAGAGTGGTTGTTATTTTTTTATATACACCGTTTGTGTGTGTGTGTTTTGTGTGTGTGCATGCATGCATGTGTGGGGTTGTAAAGGGAAATGAAGTGGGTGGAGGGGGTTGAGACGGGTGGGTAGGTATTTAGCCAAAAAGGGATTTGCACATTTTAGCAGTTAAATGAAAAATCAAATAAAAGGGTCTGTTGGGGCTGGGCCTTACATGTAATGATGTACATACACCCAAATGTGGGGGGTTTAGCCCCTGCAAAAGGGCATACATTGTATGCAACCCACCCACACACAACCCCCACACCCCCCCCCCTCCTCCTCCTCACACCCCCCCCCCCCACCACACACACCCACACCCACAACCCACCCAAATCCACACACATACCCACACCCACACCACACCCCCCACCCACACTCACACCCCCCACCCACACTCACACCCCCCACCCAACTCACACCCCCCACCCCCCTCCCAACAACACACACACAAACACACACACCACACACACACACACACACACCACACACACAACAACACACTGTACACTAAACTCTCAATTTGGATAAATCTGTAGATAGTTTGCATCTAGTGTACATGTAGGGTTTATTGATTTAGATAAGTGACTTTAGCCCACGTTTATTTAAACAATATTTACAGTCTAAATGTACACTTGACTGCAAACCAAAGAGTGAAACAAGGTGTGTATGATCAGAGGGAAAAAAAGGGGGGGAGAGAGAGTGGAGGGTAGGGGTATATGTAGGATGTTAGTGTTTTCCCAAAGAGACTTAGAAGCACCCTAATTTCACACTGCGGGAAAATCTGTCTTTACTCAATTTACTGTGATACACTAAACAAAAAAATATAACAATGTATACATATAATTTTTCACGGGTTTTTCCCAAAGAGATTGAAGCAGCCCAAATTTTCACACGTGAGAATCTGTCATTACTAAATTTTACTGTGATACCCCAAAAACAGTAAAATATAACGGATATAACATGTATAATATATCAAAAAAAGTGAGGGGACTTTTTTAGTTTCCCCAAAAGGACGTTGACATAATTATACACCTGAAACTTTAGTGCGTCCTGCGTCTAAGTGTGTTTTTTTTTTGTGAGTTTAAAAATTTTATTTTTGGTTTTCCCTTTGCAGGCTTTGATTTCTAGAGAACGAGACTTTTTTTAAAACCAAAACGAACAATACCCCCGGAAGTCAAAAAGTGGCTACCTTAATGGGGGTAAAAAAAAACCGATGTGACACAAAAATCCCTTTGGGTGAACCTTGGGCTCCAGGAATGGAACACCTTCCCCCCCAACCCCCCTACCCCAACCCCCCCAAAAAAAAAACCCCCCAAAAAACCCCCCCCCCCCCCCCCCCCCCAAACACCCCCCCAAAAAAAACCCCACAATAACCCCCCCCCCCCCCCCCCCCCCCCCCCCAAACAGAAACAAAAAACACCAAACAAAAACAACAGGTGAAAGTATTGTGTGTCATTTGTATTTGCAGGTTTTATTTTTTTGGGTTTTTTCTTTTTTTTTTTCTTGGTACACTTTATTGGAAAAGGGTTTGTAAAAATGGTACTACATATTATCTTAAAAATTTTGTTTTTAGATAGAGGGCTTGATAAAAAAAAAAAGAAAAATGCATTGCTTATTCAATGACCATCAGGAAAAAAGTTTTGACTTGCTTACCAACCAACCAAAAACAAAAACCTACCTCAAAACAACCCAACTAAAAAAAACAAACTAACACACCCCAAAACTTTGTAACATCATGTATGCCTTTTACACGTTAATCCTCGGCAGCTTTTTTTTTTTTTTTAAAAAATTTCTTTTATATCAAAGAAAGGAATAAGCACTTATGCGCTTTTTTACTTTCCGTCCCCGTGTTATCGGTTTTTAAATTTTTGTCATCTGTTCCCACGGCACAAGTGGCCACTCTTAAAACAGCAGAACAAGATTTAATTGGTGGCAAGATGTCTCATGCGTTTGCCCCGGGGGCCCTGGTTTAAGTCTCACCCCAAAGGGTTTTGAACCCTTTTTTATAAAAGAATCTGTGGGGACATGAAAAGATAATGTACCGAGGAACGAAAACATACAAAAGGTTTCCCCAGTGTTTTTTTTTTTGTTGTTTGATTTTTATCACAAAGTCCCAAGGTTGTCAATAGGTTTTCTTTTTAATATTTTCAATCTATTTATTTATTTTTTTGTTTTTTAATTTTTTAGGTTTTTAGAAAACTAAAATAACTTATTAGTTTTTTCCATTGTTTATCATGGGGGGAGGGACTGTCAGCTTTTGCTTTGACCACACACAGGTGTGCCACACACGTAATGAAACACACAACACACACAAACACCACACACACACACAACCACACACACCACCCACACACACAGATATAAACCGAGGCCGTGTTAAAACGCTGCAGAACATCTTGCGCAAAAAGTTAAATCCTTTCTATTTTTGGGAAGAGGGGGCCATTGTGTGCCGTGGAAACAGATGACAAATTTAAAAAACTGCATACACACGGGACGGATTAAAAAAGCATAGTGCTTATTCCATTACCCTTTGTTTTAAAAAATAAAAAAAAAAAATTTTAAAAATAGATGCACACACACACACGATGCACGCCATTCACTCGCACACTTCCTGCGCGCCACACAACCCCACACACTCCACACACAGAAAAACACACAATGTACACAACATCACACACCTCGCACCAGAAACACACCTCGCCCACACAAAAACGCTTCACACCACACACAATGTACACACACACATCGCACTCACAGAAAAAACACACACGCCGCACTCACAGAGAAACACCACACTCGCCACGCACACCACACACACACAACACACAAAGTATACAAGTTGTCAGATTAACAAGTGGTTCTTTCCAATTTTCTTTATATTATGAAGTGCAGGGGCAAAAATTGGCACACCTAGAGCAAGCTGTACGCCTTACTTTTTTAAACACTTTGAAGCTGCTTTAATAAGTACTTAGGTGCACTAAAAAAATTCTTGCCCATAGGATTTTTAATTAATTAGAGGGGTAGACATTTTCAGAATTGTAGTCTTGTCCCCAATACTTTTTTCGTACATTTTTAGCGTTTTTAAAACATTTTCTTCCTGTAGTTAAATATATTCAATGTGGGCATTCAATTAACTTTAAAGAAAGAAAAACCCTAAAAACTTTACTTTTATATTCAACATCTCATTTTAAATTTTGAACACGGGAAAGTTTTCTGGATTGCCACCATTTTTTAAAAAACCAAGCTTTTTTCTGGGGATAATTTTAGGCATTTAATTTATGTATTTTTTTAAATTAAAAAGGTTTTTTTTGGTATATTTTTAAATAGATTAAAATTTTTTTGATGTGTTTTGTTTCATGGTAACACACCCACATGCATAGTCGTCCGCTTTTGTACTAGGAAAACCGTTCTGGACAAATTTTTAGGAACACATGAAACGGATATTGAATAGAAGGGGGCTATAAGGGAGCCTTGTTAAGCCCATATAAAATTTCTGGGATTGAATAGTTATTTTCCACCTTTACTTGAATGGATCTTTTTCTAAAAAGCTCTTGATGTCATAATAAACGTTCCCAGAAAATTTTAAGGCAGTGCCAAATCTATTTGAAAGCTCAAACCTGATAACTTTGTTTCAAAAGAAATAAAATGAGGTCTGAAACGTTTTTTCCCCAAAAAGCCCGACACATTTTTAAGACAAAATACCTCCCAAATCAGATCTTTACGAGCGTTCTGAAATTTTAAAATCAAAAGTAGACCACAAAGAGCATTTCATTCCTTTTGGAAATGAACAAGCACACTTTGATGTAGATATATAAAACATGAAAAAGAATAGAATTCAAATACATGGCATTTAATATCATTCACAATAAAACATAATTACTCCATTGTTTTAAAAATTTCATACCTGAGATGGCTCATTTTAGAGGGTCATCAAGCAGGTTCAGCATTCTCATACCAGCACTAAAAGTAGAAAATTGTATTATGTTGGTAAAATAATCTGTTTTTACAGCTGAACTGATAGCTATTTCAGGGCTTTGAATTTTTTTTAAAACTGCATACGTTTCTTTCACATATTATTTTTGTGTGGTTTTCAGAATCGTTCTATATGCCTTAAAGTCATAACTTACACAATCCTAATCTTATACTAAATTTAAATACTTCATAAATCTTCTGGTTTTGTAGGGGGAATTCATTTTTTCCTTTTGCGGGATTTTACATATAGGATTATTTTAATGGTGGGCTGATTGGCTGCAAAGGAAAGGTGCATGTAATGAAAAGGGTTCTATAGTACGCATGTCCCTCTACCATGAAGGGTTATCAGTTGTTAAAGAAGCTTCCTTAAAAAATTCAAAAAAAAGCACAAAAATCAAGCGGTTTTCACATTCAACCCCCGATGGAAAGCGTTTTTAATACATGACACAAAATCATAAAAATGCTGTCAAAAAAAGACAACTCAAGGCTTTTTTTTTTCGGATAAGATGAAATGCATTCACAAAAAAAATTCACAAGAAGTTAAATCATGTGGTGAATATATTTAAAATCCCCATATCATATTTGAATGTAAAAATTTAAAAAACCCAAAAACCCCCCTTTTTGAGAATACCATTGACGAGTTTTAAACAATTAAAGCAACGTTTACATTGCAAATTTTTATTGTTAAATCCTTTAGGCACTTATTGTAGTTGTAGTTTCTTAAATTTCATTTTTGGGGGTTTGAAAAATGTTTTTTATCTGTTTGTTAAAAATACTTTTTGTGTTTTTCCCTTTTGTTATTACTCTTTTTTCACACACACACATTCAGAAAGCAACACGAAACATACTGATAGATCATCTATCTATCCATCCACTCTTTATTCAGTCTCCATTTTAGGGTGTTTTTGGTATCACTTTAAGTAAAAAAGCTTTAAAATTGAAGACTTACTTACACACCACACACACACACACTCACACACACACACCTCAGCACAAACACAGAGAAAAACACACACACACCACACACAACACACCAACACAACAACACACACACACCTCGCACTACCGCACACACACAACACCAAAAATATATCTAGAAGGAAAAAAATTTAGAAATTGTAACAAGATAGAAGATGTTTTCTTTTAACCGATGTGTTCTCTATGTAACTCAGAAAAAATTTTTTATTAAAAATTAAAACCAAAGACAAAAAGTAACGTTTGTAAGATAATTAAGAATAATTGCAGTTGATATCATCAAGCAGATACATAAAATATGTGTATGAATGTTTTAAAAAAAAGAGAAAATGAGAAGAAAAATGCAACATGCTTAGTTACAAAATTTTAGCCAAAGAGATGTTTAAACGATTTTGCTTTTTTTGTTGTTGTGTCAAATAAGTCACGCTTAAAGGGCAAAAAAAAATTCTGAATCGAACGAAAATCACAACACACACACACCACAAACACAACACACACCACAAAACACACACACCACCAGAACCAAAAAAATTTATCTGCCTTTATCATACCGTTTTGCAGGCAAATGCCGAAAATGAAAGGGGATAAAATAAACCCTGAAAATCTTTGAGGGTGGTAAAATTTTATTTTTTGGGCCAAACCTTTGGCGGGGAAGTCATATCTGGGTAAATTTTGTTCAGAAATTTCTCCCTGGAATTGTTAAAAACCCCGTGTGTCTCTCGTAGGGCGGGAATTCATCTACATCAGGGGAAGTTTTTTTGGGTCCTCATCATCTTGGTGCTAACTTATGCCCAAAGTCTTTTTTTTTTCTTTCCAGTTTTTCCTTTGTGCAACACAAAGTGATGGATCACATTCCGGGTAAGGAGACTGAGTACTGAAGGGGAAAAATTGCTTTCTGTTCTATTGTTTTGGGAAAGGATTGAGCTGCATTACTCTCTCTCCCTC
Source organism: Rapana venosa (assembly GCA_028751875.1). NCBI lineage: Eukaryota > Metazoa > Mollusca > Gastropoda > Neogastropoda > Muricidae > Rapana > Rapana venosa. The sequence continues at coordinate 48,579,543 of CM054158.1, read as the reverse complement.
TCTCCCTCTCTCTCTCTCTCTCTCTCTCTCTCTTGTTTTAAAAAAAAAAGGCATATAGAATGTATTAGCTTTGCTTAGAAAGGCCTGTGACATGGAAAACCCACTTAAAGAATATTCTTTATGAAAGGATTTGAACAAGTTGGCTCTTTGGTGTGCTAAAAAAAAGACGTTTTGAAAGAGTTTAAAGAAAGGTTCCCATAGCATTTTCTGTTACCATTGCGAACCACATGGATTAAATAAAACCCCACAATTTTCCATAATGTAGAATTAAACAGTATTTGTGATAGAACGTTATGTTGTTTTCATACATTGAAGGACAGAAATTCCTGGCACAATTAGATGGGTGTATCACATTTTGAATGTACACAAATACCTTTTCACCCACAAATGAGAAACGCACCCCTGCATTCTAGACAGAAAAGAAAAAGGACATTTGTATTTAGTTTTCCCCTATACCAGGACATTAACATCAGTAAACTTAACTTTGATTTGGTGTTAACCTAGACAAAGCGCTTGTCATGTAAGGTACAATTCAAAAACTCTCTAGAAATCTCCCCAAATTTCCTTTTACGCTTTTAAAAAACAGACAGAATTTTATTAAAAATATGAGAAATTTAAAAAGGAACGCCCCCAAGATTGATTGTTTCCCACTGCACTCAAGTTGTTTGTTTTTTTGATTTTTTTTTTCGTAAAACTTTTAAATGTAGTACCATATTGTTTTTTCTTGATCATGTTATAATTTTAGTAGAATAAGTTTATTTTTTCCCTCCATAAAAGGGGGCTGTTGGCCTTATTCTTAAATTTCAGAGTTCAGAGTTCTCTCCTGTCTGCTCTTCCCCCCTTTTGGGGTAGTTTTCTGTCTTTTCTTTGGTTCTCTGACTTGGTGGTGTGGTCAAGTCAAGTCAAGTAAAAAACGCTTTAACATCCATGAAGGGATGGAGGGGTGTTTTGGTGCCCAAAGCCCATGTGAATACTAGTAGTATTGAAACCCAAAAGAGGACTTTCACTATTGGAGTAAAATAAATTCAGTGTTTTTTTAATTGATTTTTGCCGGGGTCAGTGGTGACAGCCTGGCAACACGTGTTGAATCCATTACTAGTGAATGTCTTACCCCCAAATTTTGGTTATTAAATGGCCCTTTTCTAAGAATAAAGTTCATCCCTTTATTCTTCACTACCCCCAATTTTCTCGCGGGAAGAATCAAAACAAACAAGAAATGAAGTTGAGATAATTTTATCTTTCATTTACCTTCAGGGGGAGAAAGTGTTGGGAGCGATTTTCTTACTGAACACACAACCTTGGGCCCCCCTAGGGGTTCTTTGTACCAAGGTCCGCCTCCACATGGAGAAAATTAGTCGGCTGCCAAAAGGCCCCCCGGGTTGAAGAGATTTGCACTAGTGTTTAACATTTTGATAGTTTTTATCTCTTCGTGTTTTTAGTTCATCGAATAGCAGTAGGAACCCCTTTAAACCCAAGCCTATCTGACTTTGGTCTTGTACAAAAAATTTTGAATACAAACAAGTGGCTTGTTCTGGTCCCAATCATTGCACTACGGGTATTGCGTTTTACAGAGGTTAAGTCATGGAAGCTTTTCGTGCAAAAAATTGATTTTACCCAGGGCCACATTTTTACCACCCGTCCCCTTTCAGTTAGTTCAGTTTATAGGTGAGGTTTTAGCCCGGGATCCGTGTGCGAATAGGAAACGTAGTATTTTTTTTGTTTTTACCACTCACACATGTATCCCGTGTGAAAGGAATACTAGTATATTTTTATTTCCCACTCACCATGATCCACATGTGAATAGTAATCGTAGTATATTTTTTATTTAACCACTCACACATGTACCACATGTAATAGTAATCGAGATATTTTTGATTTCACCATCACACATGTATCCACATGTAATGGAAACATATATATTTTTTTTTTTAACCGCTCACACATGTACCACTGTGAATAGGAATAATATTTTTTTATTTTTGATTTTAACCACTCACACATTTTTCCACTGTAATAGTAAACTAGTAATTTTGTTTTAAACCCGCTCCACTTTGTTAATACTTTCCCCCCTTTGAAGGAGAGTGGATTTTTTTGGTTTTTTTTTTTTAAGGGAGATGGGCCTTGGCTGAAAAGTTTTTTAATTTTTTAAAATTTTAAAAGGGAAACAGTTAACTTTTTTTTTTTTTGGGGGGGGGGGTGCAAAAACTCGAGTTCACTGAGGAAGAAGAATAGAAGAGAGAGGGAAAAAAACCCAAAACCAACAAAAATCTTATGTGTTTTTGCTGTGCTTCCCCATTTTACACCCTGGGGGTCCCCCCCAGAACATGCCACACTCGACTCCTCATCTCCCCCCCTGGGAACACGTGAGAGGGGAATACCCCGGAGGGAAAAGTTTTGTGTGTATACTTTTTTCCAAGTCCCTTTCCCACAAAAGGCAGCCATACCTGACCCAGAGGATTTTTTCTCCTTTTAAAGGAGATGCGGGTTATGTTAGGCTTGTATGGCTAAGGGCAATCTCAGAAACATTTACAACAAAAACAGTTTTTAGTGTGTATTTTTGCCCGCGTGTTTGCGATGACCCAAAAACAGCAGGGAGGCAGTGCTTTTTTGGGAAACGGCAGACTTTTTGATTAAGTGGATCCTTGCCTCACACATCCCCACTCCTCGGCCAAGCGGCATAAGGACACGGCGTTGGAGATTCCCAAAAGGCCAAAACTAGCCCCCAGGAATCAAGCCTCCTAGTCAGGAAAGTGGACTTCCATGGAGGGAAAGCCACGGCTACACCCCTCTCACTTTGCTGTTGCCCCCACACATGGTTAATCAAGAACTGTGATAAACCCCGCGCTGACGGCACATTTTAGGAGGCCTTGGAAAAATTAGTGCTAATAACTGACACATTTTTACCCCTGGGCCAGAACCTTATATTCCTGAAAAGATTTTCAGTGCTTAAACCCTAAAATAGTATTTAAGACAACTTCAGATAGCGTTTATTGAAATGAGCTATTATATTTTTGAAGGCAAAAACCTTTTTTTTATATTTTTCTTCCCTCGCTCTTTCCCCCCAATCTTACTTAAAAGGTTGAATGTTTTTTGTCGTGCTTAGTTTTGAAAATGTATGTCGATTCTAAAGATTGAGTGCCGTTTTTGCTCACTTGAAAAGGGTAAATTTTGACGGTACTCTAAAAGTTTTCTCTAGACGTGAAATTTAAAGTCTCCTTATGACAAAGACTCTTTTTTTTGTTTTTCACAAAACCAGTAAAACGATGTAAAAAGGTTTGTTTTGATATACTTTAAAACAAAAAAAAAAAATTCTGCCAAAAAGCAATGTACGGATGTCAAGATTTACACTTCTCCCCCCAGCTCTTACAAATTTTTTTTGATTTACAAAGTTTTTATACTATCTTTTTATTCATCCCCCTCCCCCCGGAGCTAGGCTTGGGTTCCCATGGGGATTTTTATTTTGTGATGCAAGCATCCATACAATAATACTCACACAAGCAGCACGCACACAGCACCGCGCGGCCCCAAACGCACCCCACAGGCCCCCCCTTTAGGTAACTGCACCTGATTTGGGAAAATTTAAATGAAAATTTTATAAAAGGGTGGTTTTTTTCTGGGGTTTTTTTAAAAGGGCCTTAGGTATAGGCTGGGTTTTTTTAAAATTTGTAATTTTTTTTGGATTTTTTTTTGGAGGGGGGGGGGGGGATTTTTGGTTTGTTGGGGTTTTTGTGGTTTTTAAAAAATTTGTTTTTTTGGAAACTGAGGGTTAAAAAAAGGGAAATTTAAAGAATTTCCCAAAAGTGACTTTTCATTTTAAAAAACTAAGTTTTTCTTACTGACTCAAAACACACAAACAAACCAATACAGGCAGGAAAGTCGGGGGAAAACTAAACCCTGAGAAGTGGTTTTTTTTTGTGATTTTGTTTTTTTTTTGTTTTGTTTGTTGGAAATTTGTTTTGGGTTTTTTTGGAGTTATTTCGGGGTCTGATGGGGGAAATTGACGCAACACACAGGGTGTGCTGGCTCAAAACCTCGCAGCATAACCAGTGAGAAAATAAAAAATGATTAAACTCTTAGCATTTTAAAGGTTTAAAATGGGTTTGTCGACTTGCTTCTAAATCATGTGTGTATGTAAAGTCCCTTGGGGCGGGGAAAACGTCGCATGTTGAATTTTCCATACCTATCTTTAGTTTAAAAGTTTTTTTTGCATACTCCGGGGGTTTTTTTTGTGTTGTTTTTTTTCTTTCCCCCATTCCTTGCAAGCTCTGGGTTCCCCAATTTTTGAGATTTTGTGAATGTGCCCCGTTTTTTGCCCCCCATAAAGGGAGCCGCATTTCGACTTCGGGGATATTTTATCTATCTATCTTTTCTATATCCAGAAATTTTTTTGTGTGAAGTATGCGGAGCGGAATCATTAATTGAATCACAACCTTGAGCAGTGAACTGAAAGCTAGTGCGCAGTGCATACGTAAATTTCAAGAAGAGCGCTATTCATGAACTTTCCTGCAGATTGAAAGGAAGACAGCAGGGTTTGGGCAGGAGCCACACTAAAAAAAGCAAAGAAAAAGACCATGTTGATCCCTTTCACCGAGTCCAAAGTTCAAGCAGTGTGGTACATGGCCATGATTTTATCTCTCTTTTTTTGTTTGTGTTTTTTTTGCTGAGAAAAGTTGTTTTTCAGTTAATTCAAAATTAGTAATGCAGAAAGAGCAGTGGAGGAAAACGAGTGGAGGTAAACAACTTACAACTTCTCAATCATTTTTGAAAAATAAAAATTGGAATTTTTTTTTTTATAGAAGATTCAGATATATAAATATTTTAGTTTCTCTAACTAAAATAAGTGGAGGGAAACGGTTGCAAAATCTTAAGTGCGCCCTAATGCGTCGGATAGATTACAGGTAGGGGAAGGGTTTTAGAGTGGTAACGAAAAGACTGATAGCTGTTCCGTGAAAAAAATACCACGGCCCCTAAAAAAAAAACCCCCACACCAAAAATTGACTGTGACTATTTTCTAATTTTACTGATGGCTTCACACACAAAAAGACTTGAGTCTTTTTTGGGGTACGTGGTCATTTTTCAGTTTTAAGAAGACTTTTTGGTTTTTCCCCTAGAGTCCAGGGGTCTCTCATATAAAAACATCCCCACCTTTTGGAAGTTCCAAATAACGTTCTCTCCAACACCAAAGTCAATGCGCTGGGCCCACTTTTCAGGTCTTTTAAAGCGGCACAAAGCATTAATAATAAAAATAATGTTGGAATTTTTAAAAGGCGAAACTTTTAAAGCAACAAAAGAAAACGCCAACACAATTTTTTTTTTTTCCCGAGGATAAGGATAAGCACTCATTGCTTTTTTACATCCAGTCCCCCTGTGTTGCGTTTTGTAAATTTTTTTCATCTGTTCCCCCCCGGGAAACCCAAAAAAGAAAAAACCCAACCAACCACACAGACCTTTAGACACTACCCCGAAGTCGGGAAAGACTACCTAAATGGTAAAGGGGGGGGGGGGGAGGAGAAATGGTCGCATACGCAAAAACTCACCCTTGGTTTTAAACCCCAACCAGCTAGGAAGGGGAAAAAAAAGAAGATAAAAAGTAGCTAACATGTCGCCGCTTGGCACATTTGCACGCTTCCCCAAACCTTCAAATCTGTCATGTCACGGGTCGTTTTTCAAGTATGGATGGGACTCAAAATCTGTGGTTTTTTAAAAACCTGTTTTTTTCTTTACCCTCCCCTTTCACACACACACACACCCCACACACACCCACACACACACCACACACAAGCTCAGGCATTGTTTTTTTCACTTATTGGTTTTTTTCCCTTTATGGCGTGTCAGCCCCTGATTTTTTAATATGGCCTTGAGGTCAAAGTGAAGGAGTAATATTTTCCCTTGGAAAGGGGGGGGTGGTGGGTGGGGTTTGTGTGTGGGGGGGGGGGGGGGGGGGGGGGGGGGGGGGGTCGATAGTGTTTGAGATTGTGAACAGATACTTTTTTCACGGGGTTTTGTTTTTTTTGTCCCGCAAAAGACTAAAAAGGGGCAAAAATCCCTGGGGGATACCAGGGGGCCTCTAATGTGTCAGTATAAATTTTTCATCTCCACCTTCTGGAAATTTTGTCAAAAAATTTCCTTTTTTTCTTTCTCTTTGTTTTTGAAATTTCCATGTTTCCCTTTTTTTTCCGGGGTCACCTCCTTCTTGTCTATTTTCTGCCATCTTGGTCCTTCTCCTGCCCCCCCCCGAAAGCTTAAAAAGATAACAATTCCTCCCGTGTCAAAGTTGGAGAGCTGGCCCGACTTTCAGGGGCTTAACAGCAGCCCAAAAAACATTTTACTTGAATGTAACAAACAGCAATATTGCTGTCTGAGCATTCGTGGCAAAGAAAAAGCAGACCAGACCAGAAAAAAAATGTGTAAGTGAAGGAATTTAAGAGAGGAACATCTTTTGCAATAAAAATTTATGGGTTTTTTTGAAAGTCATAATTTTTTTTGTGTTAACCCAGCTTTAAAAAACCATTATTCACCCCCGAATAGCACTCCATTGCATACCCTTTCTGGTATTTGCTGTGAGACATAAATAAATTTTTGGGTTTTTCTCATGAATAATACGGTTCTTTATCTTTGAATGCCAAAAGCAACTATTATTGTCGTGTATAGTGAAAATGTGTCACGCCCATTAAGCGCCTGACAATCAGGCCCAGCGCATCCGACTTTGCATAAGAGAAAATTATCTTTCAAATCTTTCTGGAAAAAAGGGAGGAAATGGGCCAAGAAGGCAGAAATAGACAAAAAGGGGGTGACAGGAAGAAAAGGGAACAAGGCAAAAACAAATTTTTTTATTTTTTTTTTATTCTTTTTTATTTAGGGAAAGGGAAAAAGCACTCATGGCTTTTTTACATCGGCCCCCTTTTTATGCGGTTTTTTAAATTTTGTCATCTGTTCCCACCGGGACACAAGGGCCCACTCTTTCAAAAAGCGGAACAGGATTTAACTTTTTTTTTTTGCGCAAGAGTTTTTTTATGCGTTTTTGCACAGGGGGGTCGGGGTTTTTAGCTCATCCGAAGGTCGGATGCGCTGGGCCTGATTTGTCAGGCCTAAAAGGGGAAATAAAAAGAGGGGTAGAAAAAGGGAAATTTTTAGCACAGAAAATTTGGGAAAGTGGGGGGTGTATTTATACTACGGCCCTGGCATTCCCAGGGGGAGTTTTTCTGATTTGGAGGGGGAAAAAAAGATAATGCATGTAGCAGCTTTTAAATATTTTACTGGAGTTTCTTTGGGGTTCGATTCCCCGCCTTGCCCCTTTTTCTCCCTGTTTGACCCAAAAAATCGAACGAAAGTCAAAAAATCCTTTTATGAGACTGAAAAAACCCAGCTCTGTGCGAAATGATCAAACATCCTTGCGCAAACTCGTTGAAAAACCCGTTCTGCCTTTTGAAGAGTAGCCATTTGGCCCCGTAGGGGCTGGGTGACACATTTTTTTAAAAACAACCCCATGCTCACAGTGTCTGTTTAGACACCATCCCTGAAATTGGGAAAACTGCTACCTAAGTGGTGGGGGGTGGTTGGTGGGGGGGGGGGGGGGGGGGGGGGGGGGGGGGGAGGGCGTATATTAGTAAATTCCAAAATCTCAACCTTGGGGAAACCCTGGAGTTAGCCAAAGACTAAAATTACCAAGGACGGAAACCCCCCCCCCCCAAAAAAACAAACAACAACAACAAAAACCCAAAAAACAAAAACCCAAAAAAACCACACACACACCCCAAAAAAAAGATGATTGAAAAAGCATTTTCATGGATGAAATGACGACCTGGTTTCAGATGAAAAAAAGAAGAAAAAACGGGGCACGTCAGTACATAAGAGGAGAAGGCCCCGCCCATCACCATCGACGAAGGGGGCCAGGACGCGCATCTTCGGCCACCTGCCCCGCACCGCCCCCCCAGTCCTTACCTCGGCCCGGGACGATGCCTTGGCCTGACCCATCCTTCACCCCCCCCTCCCCGGCCCCCCCCCCCACCACCGCCCCCCCCACCTGCGCCGGGGGCCCGGGGCCCCTCGGGGCACAGCCTGGCCGGGCCTTCTGCCCCTTCGGCCCTCCTACTCCTCCACGCCCCCCACCCTCTCCATCACACCACCCCCGGGGGGCTGCCCTGACGGGCGACCCGACCCAGGCCAAACGCCCCTGCCCCTTCCCCCCACGGATTTGACCCGGGGGCCGGCGGACCCGAGCATGACGGACAGCTCCAAACCTGCGGGGCCTTGTCCGGGGGGGGAGCCTGGGGGCCCTCCCCTCGACCTGGCCCTCCTGCGGACAGTGAGACCTGACCTTGCCCCCCGTTCGGGGAGTCTGACGGGAGCGGGGGGGGTGTCAGCGTTGCCCAAAGCTGTTCCGGTTCCCGGGTCTGGGGGGCTCCAAGTGGTCTGAGCTCGAGGGCCGCAGAGGTGCTGCGTTCCACGCCACGGGGGCCAACCCCCTGGCCTGAGTCAACCACAAGGGGTGTCAGCTGGGGACCATGCGGAAGAAGGAGAGGGGGTCCCCCTTTTTTCCCCGGACGACCTGCAGAGCCCAGTGTGAAATGACGGGAGGGACGACAGCACATGAGGCATTACCCCGAGGAGGACGACGATGACGCGACCCCCCCCCCAAGGGAAAAGCGACCTGGAAATGACGACGGGGGGAAAAAGTGACCCCAGCGTTTGGGGGAGGAGAAAACGGGAGGCGGGAAACGCGACGACGCGTGACGACTGGAACTCGCATAACGAGGACGAGACGACGACTGTGGGCAAAGCCACCACCTTTCGGAGGGAGGGAGAAGAGCGCGGGTTGTCGGGGGGGGCAAACCGGTCGTTGCCTTGACGCGCCCCCCGCCGGCCCCTTTTTCTGCTGGCTTGACCTGGGCCCTCCCGGCTTTTTCCCGGCCCTGGCAGGGGAGGGGGGTGACTGCCGCCTCCCTCTTCTTCCGCCCCTGCTGCCGCCGTCCCTGCCGCTAAACCCCACCACCCCCCCTCAACCAGCCCCCAACGGGGGTTGGCGCGGCCCGCAAAGTGACCCTCCCTCGGGGTTTCCCCCTGTCCCAGGCAATGCAGGGGTAGCCTCGTTTTTTTTGCTTCGTCCTTCTCCCCCTCCCCTCCCTTCCTCCCCCTCGTCCGCCTCCCCCTCCTCGTCCGCCTCCTCCTCCCAACCAAACGTCTTTCAGTTTTGGACCAGGTTTTTGGGGCGGGGCAGCTCGGCCATCCGCCACAGCACACGCCCCAGCCACTCTGCCCGGGTTTCCTCCCTTTTCCCCCACGCTTCCAGCGGCCCGGCTTCCTCGGCTGTCCGTCAGGGGGGCGCGACCTCCTCCCCTCCTCCTCTTCCTCCTCCCCGCCGCACGCGGGGAGGCCAGGTAGCTCCAGCCCCAAACAGGGTCAGGGGTCAGAGGGGCCGTCGGGAGTCGGGCCACTTGGATCTGCAGCCCAGCTTTGGGGGCTTGCAAGCTCCTGGGGGCCGGCCCGATAGTGGTGGGGGTGCTAGCAGCAGTAACATAAAAACAGTAGAACGTGTCTTGAAGTCTGTGTCCCCTTTGAGTTTTGGCCCGTGTGGGACGCCCAAAGTCCCCCCAAAAACAACAACAGCAAAAACAACAAAAAGTGTTTCTCTGCTCATTTCCCAGCAAAGCAGCAGCACGCAGCGGCGGTTTTTGGGGGTGGTGGTGAGGGAGTGTGGTGCAGGGGTGATGATGTCGTCAGGGGGGCGGGACGCGTGGACTTTCTGGCAACGTTGCATGTTCCCCCCACACTCCTCCATGGACACCTCCTCCCCCCCCCCACCCCCCCCCGGCCGGGCCCCCCCCCCCACCCCAGGTGGCAGCGACAATGTCCCAATCTTCCACCCCGTCACCTGGTGACGCGACCTGCGGCCCGAATCAGCATGCGGGTGCAGCGGCGGGGCCACCACCACCACGCCCTACTTGTCCTCCCCTCCCCTCCTCCTCGTCCACTGGGGAGGTGCTGCAAGCGGGTCAGCACACCCCGCCAGCTCCTGGCACGGCCGCCTGCCGCCCAGGAAGCGGTCTGAACACGCACCTCCTTCCCCCCCCCCTCCTCCAAACCCTCCCCCTCCCCCTGGCCCCACCCCTCCTGGCCCCACCCCTGCTCGGCCTATTTCGCCTTTCCCCCGGGCTTTCAACCCCCCCCCCCCGCACCCCCACCCCCCCCCCGCGTCCGTTCCCTCTGCAGCGGCGGGATAGTAGTACTGTAGCAGTAGCAGTAGTAGTGGTAGTCAGCCGCCCGCCCAAAAAACATACGGCCGCGCACGCTCTGGCGCATGGCTGGGTGGGTGTGGCGCAACCCGCTGCTGCCCGGAGCTCTAAAACCGGGGGGGAACAACAAAAGCAGCGCACAGGACCCACCACCCCCCGCCCCACCACCCTGTTGTCGCTGTTGGCCGCTCCACCGCCGGTGGTGGTGGTGGGGGGAAAGATTCCAGGGTGAGCAAGGGTGGTGGTGATGAAAGGGAGCGCGGGGGGGCGTGTGTCCTGTAGGAAAAAGGGAAGGGGGAGGCGGGGGGGCACGGGGGGGAAGGGGCGCCTGTCTCTTTCAGCGTGGCCACGTGGGCCCCGGCGACCTCTTTGGGGCAGGCGCGCCGCGTCTTGTCCGCAAGCGAAGGTGATGTGAGAGATGAGAGGTCTTCCTTCACAGGTACCGGGGTCAAACCCCCGCACCGGCCCCGGGGCCCAAAGCTGTGTCGGGTTTTTATCCATGCGGTCATTGCCAAAGGGCCCACATTAAAAATTAGGGGCCCGGGCGAGTGGTTTAGGCGGGCAACTCGTGACCCGAGGTCGCGGTTCGATCCCCGCTCGGCTCGTTTTTTGTGTCCTTGGGGAAAGACACTTTACCCTATTTTTCCCCTCCACCCAGGGTACAATGGGTACCAGCTCTGCTGGGGAGTTCTGGCGACAGACTAGCGCCTGTCCGGGGTGGTGAAAAACCTCAGTTCCTTAAAACGCTACAAAAACCGGGATAAGCTCCGTTTTATGGTCCTTTTTGGACGAAAGAACTACTTTTTAACAAATTCGCCACGAATAAAGGGGCACCAACAATGAGCTCATGAAGGGGCCGAGGCAGGGAAGAAGGAGAGCCCTGATCATCGATGTCGCGGACCGACCCACACTGAAGAAAAAAAGATGTTGTAAAAAGTGGTTTGAGATTGCCCCACCATGACAAGCCTTAAAAAACAACAACCCGAATTTCTCTCCTTTTGTTAAAGGAGAAAAAAAAAAGCCTGAAATCGGGAGTATGGCTGCCTAATGGGGAGGGTTCTTTAAAAAAAAGTGTACCGCTAAACTTTCATCCAGTGTGTATTCCTATCTCACAGAGATTCCCAGGTGGGATGAGTGAGTCAGAGTGTGGCATGTTGTGGGTGACCTCCAGGGTATAAAGCTGGGGAATGCACAACAACAACAACAAACACCCGCACCCTTCATATTGTTTGTTTGGTTTTGTTGTTGTTGTTGTTGCTAGCTTTTTAAAACTTGTTTGGTTTTTTATTTTTGTTCCTTTGGCTAGAGCTCCAAGGTTAACCAATGGTGACATTTTTTTCATATGCAACCGTTTTTTTTTGTTTTTTTTTCTCTCTCCCACTATTTTAGGTTGACACATTCCAACTTCAAGTAGGATGTCTAAACTCGACGCCTGTTTGCATGCGGTTTTTTTTTTGTTGTGTGTTTGTTTTAAATTTTTTTATCTGTTCGTACTTCTTTAAAAGGTCTACTCTTTTTAAAGGTGGAACGGGGGTTTTTAAGTATTGCAAGGTGCCCGTGCTTCACACACGGGCCCATTATAGTCTCATCTGAAGGACATTGACATTCGATTTTTCAAAAAAAAATCTTTTAGATGAGAATTAAACTGAGGCCCCCTGTGTGAATCACTGTATGCAGAACACTTTGCCACTGTTAAAACCTGATGCCCTTTCAGAAGGTTGGGCCCTTTTTTTTCTGCAGGAACGATACAAAAACTGAGGTGTTTGTTTTAGACCCCCCCCCCCTCCCCCCCCCCCCCCCCCCCCCCTCCAAAATCACCGTCTAAAAGTAAACCCCTTTAAGTTTGAGTTCGAAACCCCGCTTTGCCCTTTCATCCAGTTTGAAGGGTTAATTGAACTGAACGTAAGTCTTTTTAGAAAACACCTTTTAAAACCCTGACCCCTGGCTTTCAGACCCTGCATGCAAAAAAAGTTTTAAAAATTAAACCTACAACAGTTGAAAATTTAAAAGACAGGGGGGCCCCCCATCTGCCTTGGCAAAATTTGGATGGGGACCTGTTCAATTTTCCAACTGTGTCCCCAAAAATTGGAAAGCAAATTACCTTAATGGTTTTTGGGGAAGGGGGGGGGGGGGGGGAAATGTCACATGCACTAGTAAAAATTTAACCATTGGTGAACCCAAGCTTTAGTCAAAATAAACAACAACAAAATTACTACTGTTTTTGTTCTGGAATTTTAATTTATTTAGAGTGCAGTTAAATCAAAAAAGTTTTTTTAAAAAAAAAAGAAAAAGAAACGCACAGTTTTTTGGGGAACGTTTTTAGAGAAAGTAAATGCCTTTTTTTCGCTTTGTTTAGACAAAGACTAGTATTTGGTGTGGCAGACCTTATTGTTAAAAAAAAAAAAAGTTTATATATAAATACTGTCTTTTGACATGAAATGGGTTGGTGCTTTTTGGGAGTCCCGAAATGTATTCATGTGAAAACCCGCTCAGGGTTTCATCCTAAGTAATATATTAATTAATAAGTCCAGTGTTGTTTATCGAGAAATGATGTTTTAGAAATGGTTGATTCTTTCTTTGGGGGTTACATTCACTTTGTATGGAGTCCTGTTTTTTTCTGTTTTTTCACCACTTAATTGTTTGCGTTACTGATCCATTTTATGATCATTTAGCCTTCTGGGGGTTTTTTGGCCTCAAAAACTCTGTTTATGGTAAAAAAAAAAAAAATTTCCTGTACTGTCTTCAGAAATGATTATTTTGTAGAATGGTAAGGAGCAGAAAGGACATGCGGAATAATTTTTTTTATGTTTGTTTTAGATGTGTACAGAGTGTGGGGAATGTAAATTTGGTGAAATTTTAAAACTATAGATAGCAATCATACTGTTTTTTCATTGAAAAAAAAAAATTGTGGGGGGTTTGTTTGTGAGTTTTGTTTTGCCGCTTACGTACTATATTTGCTTATCAATGCCCAACACAGTTTCTCCAACAAATGTAAAAAAAAACCCCCCCCAACCAAACAAATAAAAAACAAAAAAAAACCTTTTATAAAAGATACCTTCTCTTTTTTTGATTTTTGATTTAGTTTTTTTTTTGGTTTTCTGGGGTTGGGATACTGAAAGGGGAAAAAAAATTGAATTTGAGCCAAATTTGACAGGGTTTTCCATACCCCACCCCATGAAACTTTGTCCTGGCAAAGAACGAAAAAGTCGCTGCCCATCCCATAGTGGATTCTTTGGACAGACATGATCAGGAGTTCGTCGACTTCCCGACAATCTCAACAAAACCCGGAAAACGACGAAGCCAAGAAAGCCGAGGCAAACAAGCCCAAGGGAAGAAAAGAATCCGTAAATCCAGCAAAGGTACGCTCGCAAAAAGGCCGCATTTGTCCTTCTTATGCAATCTCTTGGACGGCGCCAATTCGACGCGGGCGTGAGAGTAGGGGAAGGGAGGAGGGTCTGGACAAGGGCCCACGGCTACCCGGGTTGGATAAGGCGATGGAGGACCGGTGGAGAAGGGGCCAAGGGGGTCGGCGCAAGAGCAAGAGGAAAAGCCCCGGACTATCCTACCACTGGACCTCCAGGGTAACAGCAAGGAAGGCTTTCGGTAAAGTTTTTTTGGAACCTAATGAAAATTGAGCGCTTTGATTTGTTGCTTTACAAGATTCCGCGCTATATAAATTCCATACATTATTATTATTATTAAGGTGGTAAGACGGTTGTCAGACGTTCACCAGCCGGACGAGTAAACCGTGAATTTCTGGGTTCCATTCCCAGCCGTGCCCTTTCTTCCCAGTTTGAGGAGTAAATGGAACTGAACGTCCGAGCGTTTGGTGAATTAAGGGTGAGGATTTTTTTTACGATCTCTCAGGTCAACTTCAGGTGCAGACCTGTAAATGCGTTAATTCTCTTCGTGTACATGTTACCACACCCAAGCAGAAAATCAAATCCATTTTAAAAATCCTGTAATTCCTGTGGCTCATGGATTATGGAAACAAAAATACCCTTGTACATCCCTGAAGACGAATGCAGCTACCTTCATGGTGGGCAAAAACAGTCACAATTTTTGCAAAATTTCACCATTGGTGAACCCTTTAACTCAAGCCGAGGGGGAAAAAAAAATTAGAGTTTTTTTTTTGAAACTGAACCCCCCCCCGTGTACTATCAGGGTATTATACAGTAAAAAAAAAATAATGTTGCCTTTTTTGATTTCCCTTTTGGGCACGTTTTTGAAGGGAACGGAAGCTAACAAAAAACTTCCGTCATGTTTTTTATAGTGGAAAAAACAGCTGTTGGTTAAGCTAAAGTTCCGCAGCGCTATTTCGACACAGATACTACCTTATCTCCCCCACACTCTTCGCCAGCTGAGTTCGCCAGAAGGAAGTCAGCTCCTGGAAAGTCGCGAAATTTTACCACAAGGGGGCATACATTTTTCCTCAGCGCTGCCCCCGCCCTGTCTTTTCCCCCAAAAAATGGAGACACAACGCACACTTTCAAAAGTCCTGTCATGTTCCTGAAGGGGTTTTTATCAATGTTCATTATGGATTTTAAGTCGTTTTTGGGGGGGTTTGATCGGAGATGTATGATTGGAGACGCTTTGTAGTTTTTTGGGTTCTGGAATGAAAAAGAATTATATCACGCCTTTCATCATACCTATAAAGAAACCATAGTCACCTTACTCGCACTTATAAAGAATTCAAGTCACATCTTACATCGTCCTCTATAAAGAATTCATAGTCACACCTTGCATCACACACAAAAGAATTCACAGTCACACTTTCATCAAACTATAAAGTATTCATAGTCACACCTTTCATCAACCACTATAAGAATTCACCACACCTTGCATATCACACTAAAAAGTATTCATAGTCCCCTTACATCATACCACTATAAAGAATTCGCATCACGCCCTTTGCCCTCCCTAAACAATTTTTTAAATTGACGCACCCTTTCACTCACACATCATTAAATCATGTCAACCTTCCACAACACTTAACTTTGTACATCAAGTCACACCTTACACCATCTTACTAGAATATGTATCATAGTCCCCCCCTTTCATCACCATACTACAACTTTTTACACCCTTTCCTACCTCACATCATCCACTAAACTTTGTAATCCTTTCCTACCCACACCATCACACTACAACTGTGTACATCCTTTTTCACACACAACTATGTACATCAAGTCCACCTTAACCCATCAACCACAACTATGTACACCAAAATCCACCTTCCATCACCACACTAAACCGCTATGTCCCTCATAGTACACTCATCACCCCAACTAGTACATAATATAGTCACAAACCCGCTCTCACACCAAAAGTACATTTAAAAATAGTCGCACCCTTTCATACCACACTACAACTAGTACTATCAAGCACACATAACACAATATTCATCATAATATCCACCTTGCTGCATCTATACAAACTATGTACATCAAGTTCTCACTTTACACATCACACACTATGTACTCAAGTCACACCCTACACCATCTTACATAATCATAGTCACACCTCCCACCCCCACACAAAACTATGTACAATAGTCACTCTTACTATAACTCTAGGTCACCTCTCACCATACACTACAACTATGTACATCATAGTCCACACCCCTACCACACACTACAACTATGTACATCATAGTCAACCTTACACCCCCCTTATATAACTCAGTCCAACCTCCCATCACCACACTACAAATGTACATCATGTCTACATTTCACTATCTTCTAAACTATGTCGCACCTCCCCCTCACCCACTACAACTATTACATCATAGTCACATTTATATAAATCATAGGCACACCTCTCACCATCACCACAATATGTACTCATAGTCCACACCCCCACCATCACACTACAACATGTAATCATAGTACACCTTACACCCCTTTTATAAACCCGTCCCCCCCCCATACCACCTACAACTAGTACACATAGTCCACATTCCACTATCTTTCTATAATCATAGTCCACCTCCCATATCATACTACAACTATGTACATCATTAGTCACCCTACACACTACCATAAACAAAACACACCTCCCACACCCACAAACTATGTACATCATAGTCTCACATTAAAACCATCATACATAACTAGTGCGTCATAGTCCACCTTGCTCACCCCACGAACTTTTTAAAACATAGTCACACCCCCATCACCACACTGCAACTATTTCATCATTTCACCTTACACATCACACTACAACTATGTACATCATAGTCTCACCTTACACATCACACTACAACTATGTACATCATAGTCTCACATTACACTATCTTACTATAACTCATAGTCGCACCTCCCATCACCACACTACAACTATGTACATCATAGTCTCACCTTACACCATCATACTATAACTATGTGCGTCATAGTCACACCTTGCATCACCACACTGCAACTATGTACATCATAGTCACACCTCCCATCACCACACTGCAACTATGTACATCATAGTCTCACCTTACACATCACACTACAACTATGTACATCATAGTCTCACCTGACACATCTTACTATAACTCATAGTCACACCTTGCATCACCACACTGCAACTATGTACATCATAGTCTCACCTTACACTATCTTACTATAACTCATAGTCGCACCTCCCATCACCACACTACAACTATGTACATCATAGTCTCACCTTACACATCACACTACAACTATGTACATCATAGTCTCACCTTACACATCTTACTATAACTCATAGTCACACCTTGCATCACCACACTGCAACTATGTACATCATAGTCTCACCTTACACTATCTTACTATAACTATGTACATCATAGTCACACCTTACACCATCTTACTACAACTATGTACATCATAGTCACACCTTACACCATCTTACTATAACTATGTACATCATAGCCACACCTTGCATCACCACACTAATGTACATCATAGCCACACCTTGCATCACCACACTACAACTATGTACATCATAGTCACACCTTGCATCACCACACTACAACTTTGTACATCATAGCCACACCTTGCATCACCACACTAATGTACATAGCCACACCTTCCATCACCACACTACAACTATGTACATCATAGTCACACCTTGCATCACCACACTACAACTTTGTACATCCTTGTCCTACCTCACATCATTACACTACAACTGTGTACATCCTTGTCACACTACAACTGTGTACATCCCTGTCACACTACAACTGTGTACATCCAAGTCGCACCTTACGTCATCACCATACAACTATGTACATCATAGTCACACTTCACGCCATCACACTACAACTATGTACATCATAGTTACACCATCCTACTATAACTCATAGTCACACCTCCCACCATCACACTACAACTATGTACACCATAGTCACACCATCACACTACAACTATGTACATCATAGTCACACCTTACTATAACTCAGTCACACTTCCCATCATCACACTACAACTACATACATCATAATAGTCACACCTATCATCACACTACAACTACGTACATCATAATAGTCACACCTTACATCATCACACTACAACTATGTACATCATTGTCACACCTTACTATAACTCATAGTCACAACTTCCATCATCACACTACACAACTATGTACATGAAGCAAAGAGAAGCTACTAGAATGACTTTCAGACTACGACACCAGTCGTTCACTAAAGCTGTTACCCTGCCCCCTCTGTCCTGTGCCATCACATCGCTGATTCACTCTTGCACAAACCTACAACCTCAAACGGTAAAATAAGGGGGTGGGTGGCAGGATGGTTAAGACATTCGCCTGCCAATAAGTAAACTGTGAGGGTCTTGGTTCGATTCCCCAGCCTCACCCTTTCTTCCCGGTTTGAAAAAAAAAAAAAAAACTGAATGTCAAAGTCCTTCGGGTGAGACTATAAACCGAGGCCCTGTGTGCAAATGCATGCAGAAAACCTGTTCTGTCTTTCGGAAGAGTAGGCCGTTGTGTGCCAGTAGGAATGGATGACAGAAGAAAAAAAACCCAGCATGCACACGGGTATCGTGTTTAGACACTATCCCTGAAGTTAGAATGCGGCTACCTAAATAGTGGGAAAACAAAAATGGTTGCATGCACCCAAGTCTCATCATAGGTGAACCTCGGAGCTCTAGCTGAGGAACAAAAAGAAGAACAAAAAAGTCATCGATACACCTTCCACGCCAAAAAAAAAAAAAAAAAGTCATGGTTTTACGATACACCTTCCACCACGCAAAAACTATGTACAACAACCAAAAGAATCTACACCGAAATTACACTCGAACTTCGACGCCAAACATTCGCTAAAATCCGTTAACCTCTTCCGCCCCGCCCCGCCCCGCCCCTATTCCACGCTGTAACCACCACCACTCGGCTTACTGCCAATTCACTCTTTGCACAAACCTACAATCACAAATGGTGAAATCTATGCTGATGCTGATGCTGACAGTGATGATGATGATGATATATATGCATGGGCTGCAGAACCTGGTGGAAGTGGTGGCCGTTCCTCTGGAGCCCAACACGGAAGAGTACGTCAAGGTGGCTGTGCGCTTCCACGAGCACCTGGTCTTCCCTTCCGCCGACATCACGCGCATCGTGCGCATCCAGAACCCTTACCTGTGGAAATCCTACGCCCTGTGAGTGGCAGTAGATTAGTGCAACGCTGTTCTTCTTTTGTCGTAAATGCTGGTATCACTTAAAGTGGAAAGACGTTAAAATTGAAGATTTACTTGTTGTAAATGGGATTTGTGGGGGGAAAAAAATCCCAACAAAGAAACCTATACAATAAAAAGAGTGAATCATTTCTAGGTGTTCTCCAGAAATGGCGTCCCCACCGGCTGGAAATTCTGTGCTAGGAATTCCATCTTTTCTATCCCTCTCTTTGTTTTTGCCTTGTTCCTTTTCGTCCTGTCACCTCTTTCTTGTCCATTTTCTGCCTTCTTGATCCATTCTCCCGTGCCTTTTTTTTTCCTCCCCCCCAGAAAGACATAAAATATAACAATTCTCTCCCACACCGAAGTTGGATGTGCTGGGCCTGACTTGTCAGGTGCTTAACGGCAATGTAACGCACCGTCGCTCATATAACAGACAAGAATAGTTGCTGTCTGAGCGTTTGACGAAGAAGTAGGAGATTTTCAGTCGGTTTTTTTGTTTGTTTTGTTTTTGACTTGTTCAGTCGGTCAGTCTTGTTTTGTTTTGGTTTTGTTTGGTGGTGGTAGTTTTTGGTTCCCTCTGCCGCACCTGCCACCCCCGCCCCTTCCTCCCGGGTTTTTTTTGTGTGGAAAAATGAAGTTTCTTTTGTGTGTCAGTTTTAAAGGGTTTTGGCACCCTCTGGTTAGGAATGCTTCATGACATGTAGTAGTAATCTCTCCAAGAAATTGGTTTCCTGATCTCAGACTCTGGCTTGTGTGAGTTCATGGGATTATGATAGTTGTGACTTTTATGTTTGTACACTCACCACTGTCCTCATTCCCTGTATGCAGGGGCAGGATAGCGGAGCGCAACATAGCCTAGTGGTTAGAGCGTTGCACTCCTGATCTGATGGCCCGAGATCAAGCCACCAGGGGGCCCCCCCTTTTTTTTAAAGGTTTATCCTGGAGTTAATAATATTGGTACTGACTCCACACTCCCCCTAAAGTCTTAGCAGATGAGACTATAAACCGAGGGCCCCCTGTGGGGACGGGATAGCTCAGTGGTCGGAGCACTCGCTTTCCCCTAGCCAAGTTAAGCAGCGTCAAGCGTGGTTACCAGTTGGATGGGTGACCGTTTGCGCGCCTTGGCTTCTGTACAGTTCCCTGAGTTCACCCAGCTGTAAATGGGTACCTGCCTCTTTAGGGTCAGGGAAGGTAAAAGCAGCGAGGGAGAGGAGATGGGCGCCGCCCTCAATATACTGGCCCCTAGATTAGTTGAGGTCTCTGATGCCTCACTCCCCTATGACTTTACAGGTCATGGGACATCTTTACCTTTACCTTACCCCTGTGTGAGTGAACACACAATATCTCACGCACACGTTTAAAAACCTGTTCCGCCTTTTGGAAGAGTAGGCCATTTCATGCTTGCTTGTAGGAACCAATGACAAATTAAAAAACAAACAAACCCCACATGCATACAGGTGTTGTGTTCTGATACTATCTCTGTAGTCGGAATGTAGCTACCTTAAGTGGTGATGGTGTTTGGGGAAATGGTCGCATGTGCAAAAATGCTGGTACCACATGGTGAACCTTGGAGCTCTAGACAAAAGGAACCCCCCCCCCTAAAAAAAAATCGATTTATATTTTTTGACTTTGCCTGGTCAGCTTCTGTTTATACTCTCAGCACTGCTTTCATTCCCTGTGTATGTATACAGTACACATGGTTGTACAGAGAGTTACCCCTGGTGTACATTGTGGGTCGGTGGTCTAGAGGTAACACACCTGCCTACAAAGCAAACAGTCCAGGTTTCAAGTGTGTGGTGGTTTGATCCCCGTTTGTGCCCGAAACTTCTCCCTAGACCATGAGTGGTGGTCTGGGTGCTAGTCTTTCAAATAAGATGATAAACCCAGGTCTCGTGCGCAATACTCATTTAGTGCACGTAAAAGAACCCACAGCAACAAGAGAGTTGTCCATGGCAAAATTCTGTAAAAAATAAAGCCACTCTGATAGGAAACCAAACACGTATGTATGTATGCAGACAGGAAAATAAAAAAATCATAATGGGTGGCTTTAGTGGTGACGCACTCTCCCCAGGGAGAGCAGCTCGAATTTCAGGCAGAGAAATCTGCCGTGACTTAAAGTGGTATACTATACAATTCCAGCAACAACAAACAATCAGAGATGTATGGTGATGTAACAATCCTGTCCCTGATGTGTGCGTGTATGTGTGTGTTTGTAAGTGTATGTGTGTGGTTGTGTGTGTTTGTTTGTATGTGGTGTGTGTGTGTTTGTGTGTGGTGTGTTGTTGATTAAAAAAAATTTTGTTATGTGTGTGTGTGCATGCATGGGTGCATGCATGTGCACAGGAAAAGAGAGCAGACTTAAAGTCGTATACTATACAATTCCTGCAACAACAAAAAATCAGAGATGTACGGTAATGTAACAACCCTGTCCCTGATGTGTGCATGTATGTGTGGTTGTGTGTGTGTGTGGTGTGTGTGTGTGTGGTGTGTTGTTGATTAAAAAATTTTTTTATGTGTGTGTGTGTGCGTGCATGGGTGCATGCATGTGCACAGGAAAAGAGCAGACTTAAAGTGGTATACTATACAATTCCAGCAACAACAACAAATCAGAGATGTATGGTAATGTAACAACCCTGTCCTTGATGTGTGTGTGTATGTGTGTGTTTGTATGTGTATGTGTGTTTGTGTGGTGTGAACAAAATCAGAGATGTATGGTAATGTAACAACCCTGCCCTTGATGTATGTGTGTGTTTGTGTATGTGTGTGTTTGTATGTGTATGTGTGGTGTGAACAAAATCAGAGATGTATGGTAATGTAACAACCCTGTCCCTGATGTGTGTGTGTATGTGTGTGTTTGTATGTGTGTGTGTATGTGTGGTGTGAACAAAATCAGAGATGTATGGTAATGTAACAACCCTGTCCTTGATGTGTGTGTGTATGTGTGTGTTTGTATGTGTGGTGTGTGTGGTTGTATGTGTATGTGTGGTGTGAACAAAATCAGATGTATGGTAATGTAACAACCCTGTCCCTGATGTGTATATGTGTGTGTGTTTGTATGTGTATGTGTGGTGTGAACAAAATCAGAGATGTATGGTAATGTAACAACCCTGTCCTTGATGTGTGTGTGTATGTGTGTGTTTGTATGTGTGGTGTGAACAAAATCAGATGTATGGTAATGTAACAACCCTGTCCTTGATGTGTGTGTGTGTGTGTGTGTGTTTGTATGTGCATGTGTGGTGTGTGTGTGTGTGTTTTAAATGTTTAAAAATTTTGGTTGATTAAAAAAAAAAAATTATGTGTGTGCGTGCATGGGTGCATGCATGTGCACAGGATATACATTATCTTTTTTTTTCTCGCTTTTTTTTTTTCTTTAGATAGATGGCTTGATGAAAAAAAGCAAATGCACTGCTTATTCAATGTACCATCTGAAAATAAAAGTTTGACTTTGACTTTGACAGGAAAAGAGAGCAGATGATTCAGGAGAATGGGGGCCGTGTGGTCAGCGAGAACCAGCTGTTCCACGGCACCAAGATCAGCACCATCGATGCCATCTGTCGCCGTGGCTTCGACTGGCGCTTCTGTGGAAAGCATGGCACAGCTTTTGGACAGGGTTGGTGCCTTGTCTTTCACATGTACACACACACACACACACACACAACATTATGAAAAATTTATATACTAAATAATATATATAATACAGTACACACACACACACACCACACATATATATGTATTTAGTACACTCACATACACATACATATGTGTATGTTTGTCCGTCGTGTCCGACGATGACCTCCAAAACAGCAGAAGAGGCAGCTGCTGTTTTGGAAACTGGGCAGAAATTTGATTATAGTGGAGGTGCCTTGCCCACAGTACATCCCCACTCTCTCGGCCAAGTAGGCGTAAGGACAGTCAGCGTTGGAGATGCTCTCCAAAGGCCAACCAGCCCCCAGGGCTGCAGCACGTAAGGACTGTGCGAGTCAAGCCTCCTAGTCAGAGAGTCATAGTCGATCACTAAAGACTAAGCTGTAAAGTGGAATTCCATGAGTGGAAAAGCCACTGGTCATACAGCCTCTCACCTTGCTGTTGCCCCCAGCGTCAATGGTTTAATCAAGAACTGTGATAAAGCCCAGGCGCTGACGGCGTACACATACATACATACATACATACATATATATATATAGAGAGAGAGAGAGAATACATACATACATATATATATATATATATATAATATATATATGACTTTCTGCCAAAAGGTCGTCACCCAGAGGGGTGGTCTCTTTGAAAATTTGTTTTAAATGCTTCTGAAAAGATCTGACTGTTGTTTTTTTGTGTGGGTGTTGTGAAAGAGTTAAATAAATAGTAGAAATAAAATGTAGGCATAATTGGACAGGGTTGCCGAGAAATTGAAGCTTAAATGTCATTTTTGCAAGAAAAAATGGCGCCCAAAAACGGACACTGCTACACCATCGACAAACAAAACTCATTCAGAGCCAAAGTACTGTCGGAATACTACTTCTCTTTTAATAATAGAAAGAAGAAAAGTCAAACAAACATACGCAACTGATACGAGCACCAATAGGTGTCAGGTACAAGAAAACCGATTTCAAAAAGAAAGCGATCGCACATAACCTTCGGTGTAATCACATTTCCACATCGACCGCCGAACTTTCAAATCGTCAAATGTGAAAACGTGGGCACAAAGGAGCTGCCTGTCACCTATTTTCGGTTGACCAATGAGGAAGCTACACCAGGAAATGAGAACTGGTTTATTTTCTATTCGGTTTTCTTTTTCAATGGCAGTTTTGTCATCCACTCGATTTTTGGTTTAATCACTGACGTACGACAAATCTGGTGATAAAAACGCTAAATTAAAAACGATAATTTTGAAACGTTTACTACACTTCCATTTAGTCACGTGACAGCCGCCCATGTGATTTAAACCATCAGAAAATGTGTTCGTGGAGAGCAACAACTTCGAAAAGGTGAGTGGTACTCGGTAACAGTAAGCTGTCGTACGACCATTTAGTAGATAAAATGACCTGCGACCCTTATTTTTCGGACATTAACTCACTTTTGGGGGTTATTATGGTGTAAAATGAAGATCGTTCGTTAATAAGAAAAAAACATGTGATCTGAATTGTCTATGAGACCAATGACATAGATGATTTGGCAATTTTATGATGAACCAGATGATTTTTTCTTCTCAGTTTACACCAAACCGTTTCGTGTTATCAAGATACGCGATCGCTGATGATGTGCGACGTGTATTTTTAGAATGTTTTTTAAGTTTGTTCAAGTTATGATCTGTAGATTAAAGAGTGATTTAAAAACAAATTTTTTTGTTTTTGTGTGCCTAAAGAGAGACTGAGAGAGTTGAAAGAATAAGCTGGAGCTCAGATTTGATAAAAAGAGTTTTTCTTTGATTACACGAAAGGGGATTGTTGTAAACATGATGTGCAATCAAATTTTGCAGCTTTTGCTAGTATTACAAAAATAGTTGGTTTAGATTTTATTTTATATTATTTTGTTAAATAGTACAGTGTTATTTGTGTGTAGGGCCATGGTAGTTGGGTTTGTGATAGGAATGCTCTTGCCCTATGCAGATATTGATCAGTTGTGAAAAATATTGTTTAGTTTCCTACAGTTCTTGTTTGTTCAAATGTTTTATAAAAATAGTTGTCGATGATTTGTTTTGAAAAAAGCTCAGTCTTGCATATAATATCCAAAGTATCACTTTGACGTGCTGAATATTTCATCAGGTTTGATATGAGTATGTTTTTAGAGTAAACATGAGGTATGACCAAGACATTGTGTGTAATACTGATATGTGATTAAAAAGGTAGTGTGTAAAATTAGAGTTCAGTTAAAACATTTCTTAGCAAATCTGCTGTGAAAACATGATTTTAAAGATATGGTAGCATGTTTTGTAACAAATAAAATGACAGACTTCATGACTCAAAGCAGAATGAAAGATAAAAACTGAACATATTGTTACAAGTTAGAAAATTTTACATTAGATGGCTCAGAGCCCAAACAGTATATTCTTACAGGTATTACATCCTTTTATAGTTTTAAGATACACAGGATATATGCTGAAAATTATCTTTATATCTGTGTTTAATATTTATACCCAAAATAATGAAATAGTATATGGTATATAAATACGAACTTGTTCAAAACCTGCACAGTATATTACATAGTAGCTTATAAAATCAACTGAATGATAACATTAGGGCTTTCTGAAACTTCAGAAGAAATGTAATGACTTTTTTTCCTTTAAAATCTATTTCAGGATGGCCAGGGTTCCAAAGAAGAAGGCCGGGACGCTTTCCAATGCTGAAAGATGACGAGCATACAGAGAGAAAATCGAGAAATTCTTCTTTTTGTTTGTTTCTTTGTTTGTTTTGGTGTGTAAACCAATACCAGACTATTTCCCTTGCTATTAAAAAAAACCCAAACCACTGATGCTCGGAATGTCTGATAATTTTCTGTCGAGCATTAATAATAATTACTTCAGATACTAGGAGAAAGCATATTATGTCAGACATTTTATAGTGTGTTTTGCCACTTTTGTGGTTACATTTTGACCATTGTGCTTTTTTTTTTTTTGGGGGGGGGGGGGTGTATTTCTTTGGTTCATTGTAAAAATATAGTGAAAGTTTTGATCAATGATTTTTTTTAATACATTTTATTGCTATTGTTCAAACTTGCTTCACTTTATTTCTTGGGTCTGATCATTTTTGAAAGTAATGTGTTGCCTACTGTCCCCAACTCCCGTCACATTCTAATGTGTAAGTTGCTTTTTTTTTTTTTCATTTCTATAGACATGTTTATAAGTGGATTGATGTGTTTTATGTGAGAAACAAGAAAACATCGGTGCAGGAGAGCATTTTTGATTGAAACAGGTATGAATTGTAGGTCATGTAGTGTTTTGGCGTTATACTGAAGTGCGACATATTTGTTGGGTTTTGCATTTTCCTCTTTGAAATGAAAAAGATTGACATAAATTGAGTCTGTGGTGTGATCTTATTGTATATATGATGTGTTACATGGAACACAAAACAGTATATGTTACCCCATGTTATTAGTAGAAAACTGAAAAAAACTGTTGAATGTTGCACTTCACTGATTACCACACAAATAGCTTCCCATGACCCATCAATTATTTGAAGGGAAAAAAATTTCTGGTCATACACATTGATATGAACATACTCTTCTCAAATGTACTCATTTTTGTTATACAAACATATAAAAAAACAGACTTAAGCTTCAGCACAACCTCAGTGAGTTAAGGGACAGGGAAGGTAAAGCAGTGAGGGAGAGGAGATGGGCGCCGCTCTCAATATGCTGGCCCCTGGAGAAGCTGAGGTTTCTGACATCTCGCTCTCCAACAACCACATTGGTTACGAGAACACCTTTACCTTTTTTAGATGCATACATGTAATATAGGGGAGATGGGTTGGGCTTGATGTGAAAAGCAGCACAACAGCAGTGTAAAATGTACTTCTTGTCTTGACCTGAACAGTATTCTTTTAAACAAATCTGAAGAACCGACGTATGCGTACATCTTTTGTTTCCGCATTCATTCTGGTTAAAGGGAGAGAGTATCTCGAAAATACTTGACAATTGTGTGTTTGTGTATGTATGTGTTATATTTATTTTTATTTCAAGGATTTATTTATTTTATTTATTCTTTTATATTGAGGATAATGGAATAAGCACTTGTGTGCTTTTTTACATCCGGTCCCCGTGTGTTTGCGGTTTTGTAAATTGTCATCTGTTCCCACCGGCACACAATGGCCTACTCTTTTGAAAAGCAGAACAGGATTTAACGTGTGCGCAAGATGTTCTGCGTGCGTTCGCACACGGGGGCCTCGGTTTATAGTCTCATCCGAAGGACTTTTTGGGAAGAGCGGAGTCTGCACTGACGTTAACTCCAGGGGAAAAAAATATCCCCTTGAACGGGAATCGAACCTGGGTCGTCAGATTGCAAGCGCGACGTTCTAACCACTAGACTATCCCACCCCCACCCCAGGATAATGGAATAAGCACTCCAGTGTGTGTACATACATGTATGCATGTCTGTGTTGCAGGCTGTTACTTTGCCAGCGACAGTTACTACTCCAACGCCTACACGGACCGCGGGTCCACGCCCTCCTCCTCCACCTCCGTGGTGCTCAAGTCCATGCTCCAGGTGGCCCCCTCCTCCTCCTCCTCCTCCTCCTCCTCCGACCCCTCCTCCTCCTCCTCCTACCCCCAGGACCTCTCCTCCGCCGTTCAGCCAGGCGCCACCTGCGCGTGCCGCAGGCAGGACCCGGCGGGGCCTCCTCTGGAGCGGGGTCCTCGGGCGACAAGCCGGGCGTGAACATGCGGAAGCTGCTGCCGCTGCTGAGGAGCAAGCTGGCTGACCGCAACGCGCTGCTGGCCCACCTCCTGACGGTCAAGCGCGCCTCGGGCGCGGGCAGCTACACCGTCCCCAGGCCGGGGTCCGGCAGTAGCCGCCTGGTGGCCACCGCTGCTGCCGCCAACAGCGGCGTGATGTACGGGCCCGCCGGTTCGGTCCCTGCGCCCCCGGGGCCTTCGGGAAGCTCCCTGTTCGGCGGAGGAGGGGGGAGAAGCGCAGGGCCTTCTGCCCACGCGGCGCCCAACGGCGGCGCGCCCCCAACCGCCTTGCAGAATCCTCGCCCATCGCCGTCGTGCCGACCAGCATCTTCAGCGTCCCAGAGCTCGGGCCCGCCCCAGCCTCCTCCTCCTCACCCCCCTCCCCGCCAGGGCCTCTACCCCCCCCACCACCACCGCTACTCCTTCCTCTCCGGGCACCCCCGCTCCCACCCACCCCCCGGCCCCGCTCCCGCTCCCGCTCCGGCCTCCAGCTTCAGCCTGCCCCCCGGCCAGTCGTCGCTCCACCACCACCCCCCTCCTCCCCAGACCCCCCCTCTGGCGGGGTTCCGGGGGGGGCTGGGGAAGCCGAGCCCTTACCCTGCTGCTGCTGGGTCGTCGTCGTCGTCGTCGTCGTCGCACAAGAAGTACCGGACCTGCCAGTCCTTCTGCGCGCGCAGTTTGGGCAAGGTGTCGCTGCTGATGGCTCCGTCCTCCTCTGCTGCCTCCTCCTCGTCCTCCTCCTCCTCCTGTCCGCAGCAGTCGGTGTCGGGGCAGGGTGCGGGGAGCGTGATGGTGCCCGTGGGGAGCTACCCGTCGGCCCTCTCGGCGGCCAGCACCTCGGTGACCCTGTCTGGGGGCGGGCCGTCACCTTCTCCGGGGGCGGGGTCACGACGTCGGGGGGCCCCTCGGTGGCCCTGGTGGCCACGCCGGCCAACAGTTACGTGCTGGTGGCCCCGCTGCCGCCCACCCCCGGGCCCCTGCCCCCGCTGGCCCCCCTGCCCCCCCACACCCCGCTCTCCCTGCTCGCCCCCCAGCCCTCGGGGCTGGCCCCCCCCCCTCCCAAACCGGGGCCCTGGGTGCCGTCCAGCGGTCAAGCCTTAGATCTGCGCAAAGCCGGCTCCTGCCCGCGCTACATGTTCCTGGCCAAAGTCCTCACCGGCATCTTCACGGGCGGGCAGAGCGACTACCGCCGACCCCCGCCCCTTGACCCCAACGACCCCCTGGGCCGCTGCTACGACTCGTGCGTGGACAACATCCACACGCCCCGCATCTGGGTCGTCTTCGACAGCACCCAGGCGTACCCGGAGTATGTCATCGAGTATCAGGTCAACTCGGACGCGTACCGGTAGTATGCGCCAGCAGGTTGTGTTGTGCCACAGCGTCAGCTGTGTACACCAAATGGAGGATGGATGGATGTCAGCAGCCTGTACATAATACACACCGACGTGTAGTCCACACCACTGCTAAGGACGGCGTCGTCAGCTGTGTTGTGCTGCTGGGAGTCGACAGTGACGTGGGATCCGATCGCCACCCAAGTTTTATCAGTGTGTACGTGTGTGAGCAACCTTTTTGTGTACCGGTAGCCACAAGGCTCAAGTTGTGTCTGTGTGTGTTTGCGATGTAGTCTCCGTGTATGTGCTGGCGTTGGATTCATCACCCCCCCCCCTCCCCCCACAAAATGTGTAACAGAAGAGTGGAAAGGTATGAATCAGTTGATGATGTTAACTGTGAAAGATGAAAACCATTACCAACAAGAGGAAGAAGTGAGTGTCGAGTTTAGAAAGTGTCTGCCTGCCTGCCTGGTTGTCAGCACTCCTCATCTTGTGTCGTGTTCACGACTGTGTCGGTTCTTTCTGCAAAGTCATTTTTTTCAGTCTGTCGTTTATAGGTATCTATCTCTTACGTGTGTCGTGTTGGGTCTGAATCTGTTGTTTGTCGTGTCAGTCTCTGATCTACCTGGGCTGATGTGTGCCACTGGTGGGCACCATCTGAACGATCGCAACGTCTCCCGACTCGCCAGGGTGACTGTACTGAAGTGCTGTTGTTGCCAGGAGGACAAGATTTCGCCTCAGCTGACTCTTGTTGTTGTGTTGTCGTGATGATTGTGAATCGCTGTCAAATCGATACCAAGACTGACATTTATCACCCAATGTTGCCATGGATATTGAACATTCGGGTAAAAGGGAGAACTGTCAATGTGTGTGTGTGTGTGCGTGCATGTTTGCCCCCTCTCTTGGTTTTTTTTAAAATTTTATTTTTAAGGTACTGAATCATGTATTAATATTCCTATTTGTTGGGTGTTTTATTATAGTTTTCATTTCCTTTATTGTTCTGTCCACTCTTCTTTCTGATCATCTGACTACAATTTGGTAGTGAATGCATACATGTGCACACAGGATTGCTGCTTTGGTGTTAAAGTAAGATTGTTTCATTTAGTTTATTTCTCTCTCTTTTTTAAAAAAAAATTCTTGCACTCTGCAATCATCTTTGCCTGTTCAAGAGAATGGAATGACCGCAGATTTCATTCACCAGCGCCAGATTGTATGTGTTAGCCGATTATCAGATATTTTTATAATTTCATTTAAGGATCATGATGAAATTCTTAAGAGTTGGGTTTAGATTGTTCATCTTTTTTTATCGCATCAGTGGTGTATCTCGTTGGGTGGTTGTTTCGCTCTCCGATACATGACTAGGTTCACGTCAATAATTGCTGGAAAGATGACCAGTGACGGCTGTGTAATGAAGAAAATGATGAGTAAGTTATTTCTGGACACTGTTTTTAAAAAAATAATTTTTTACCTTTTTTTAAATAAATTTTATTACTTTTTTTCCCTGTCCCTTGGCTAGAGCTCCTAGGTTCACCAATGGTGAGATTTTGCGTACGAGTCCGTTTTTGCTCGCCATGAAGGTAGCCGCATTCTGACTTTGGGGAGTTTCCACTGTACAGGGATAGCCTAGTGGTCAGAGTGTTGTGCTCATGATCTGATGGCCTGCAATCAAGCCACCACAGGGTCGCCCACTCTAGAGGATTTACCCCTGGAGTTACCATCATATGAAAGAATCGCCCTGAAGTCGGAATGCAGCTACCTTCATGGTGGGCAAAACCACATCACATTAGCAAAATCCCACCATTGGTGAACCTCGGAGCTCTAGCTGAGGAACCAGAAATAAATAAATGAAAAAGAAAGAATAACACACCCTTGCAGCATAGGAGAAAGACACTAGTGCAATGAAGATGTTAAAAAAAAAAAAAAGGAGGAGAAAGAACAATATCAAATGAAAAAGTAAAAAAAAACCCACCCAGTTTAAACAAAAAGATGAAACCACCACCTCCCTTCTGCCACCCCCCCCCCCCTTTCAGATGCGCCCATGTCCACATCCCCCCCCCCCCCCCTGTTTAAATAAAAAAAAAAAGCAAATGGGTCAAACCAAAGACTGGAAAGAATACTTTTTCTCTTGCAGTGAGTGTCTGGTCTTTCTTCTCCTCCCTTGTCGAACACTCAGACAGCAACCGTTGTTGCCTGTTATGTGAGCGAATATGTCTCACGCTGCCGTTAAGCACCCGACAAGTCCGGCCCAGCACATCCGACTTCGGCGTAAAAGAGAATTGTTTTGAGTCTTTCTGGGGAAAAAGGCAGGAGAATGGACCAAGAAGGCAGAACATTGACACAAAGGAGGTGACAGGAAGAAAACCTGGAACAAGGCAGAAACAAAGAGAGTGATAGAAAAAAGGAAATTTCTGGCACAGAATTTCCAGAAGGTGGGCATATGATTTTTACTGACAGGTCCCCGGCATCCCCACGGGAGTAACAAAGAGAGTGATAGAAAAGGGGACATTTTTAGCACAGGCTTTCCAGAAGGTGGGGATGCTATTTATACTGACAGCCTCCCCCCCCCCCCAATACTCACAGGGGAAAGTCATTCTTAGTACCAACTTTTTTCAACCCTGTCTCAAAGTGCTGTTAGTTTGTTTTCAAGACAAGATCGAGTTGGGATCCATTGAGATGGCAATATGTGCAGGACACACGTTTCGTTATTTTAACCGTCTGCTGACTTTGTCGACTTCGTAAACTGCTGTGAAAAGACCATACGAAGGGAAGTAAATCTGCAACAAATATGAGGTCCAATATTTCATGAAAGTGAAGGCAGATTATTCATGAGAGTCAAAGCAAAAATAACCTTCCCTTTAAACAATTTTTTTTTTCTAAAGCCATTTATAAATGGTTAAGCTGGATAAAAAGTAAAATCAGTGCTAATAAAGTACGTATGTATTTTAATTTCTGGTTTTAATTATCACAGCAAAGAAACATGTAGAGAGAAAAAACTACGAGTTAGTATTTTGTGAATGCATGTATATATGTATTTAATTTCTGTAATGTAACCATGTTTGTGATCCACTGCCACGTAATGAGTAACATTATACTGCAAGTCAGTTTTTCAAATTATCATTTTTTTAAAGTTTATTAAAAAAAAAAAAAAGATTAAAAATCTGACAGTTCTATGAAAAGTAATTACACATTGAAATGCCCGATACCACAGGAAGTGGCAAAGTAAAAAATTTAAAAAAATTGACAAAGCTTGCATCCTAAGAGATGGTAAGGATGAAGGATGGGGTGATGTTAAAAGGACATTTTTAAAGCTAAAAGTAATCAAAATTATGCCTTGACACTCACTATCCCTACATTAACAAGAGAGAACCCCTCTTTCCCAGTACACGTGCACTGTGCACATTTGTATGCTTCTGTCACCCAGTAGTGGGAGATATTGAGGGAAGGGTTAGGAGATGGTTGGTTACCCTGTAGTGGGTGATACTGAGGGAAGGGTTAGGAGATGGTTGGTTACCCTGTAGTGGATGATACGGAGGGAAGGGTTAGGAGATGGTTGGTTACCCTGTAGCGGATGATACTGAGGGAAGGGTTAAGAGATGGTTGGTTACCCTGTAGCTGATGATTTGGAGGGAAGGGTTAGGAGATGGTTGGTTACCCTATAGTGGATGATATGGAGGGAAGGGTTAGGAGATGGTTGGTTACCCTGTGGTAGGTGATAACGGAAGGAAGTGTTAGGAGATGGTTGGTTAGCCTATAGCGGGATGATATGGAGGGAAGGGTTAGTGGATGGTTGGTTAGCCTAGCGGGTTACCCGTAGGGAAAAGGTTAATTAATACTTTAGTACAAGGAGGAAAGCTCAGGGAGAAGTCTGGTTGAGGTCAACCTTGGAGTTTCTGTCTGTGGTCTGACCGAGCAGCCTGTAGAGCAGGATTGCTACTTCTGAGACTGAAGTGTACTGTGTCCTCTTACTAGGAAACCTGTAGGCTTTATAGGGTGGGTGGGGCTTGCTTTCGTTTTGTGGGACTTGGTATATACTGGCCAAAGTGAATTTAAGGATTTTTCGAAGCTGTTTATCAGAAGAGGCTGAGCAGGTGTTCAAGCGATCTTGGAATTATATAAATTTGTTTGAAATAAAAGTCGAAGAATCTTTGAA
Organism: Rapana venosa; assembly: GCA_028751875.1. NCBI lineage: Eukaryota > Metazoa > Mollusca > Gastropoda > Neogastropoda > Muricidae > Rapana > Rapana venosa. Next base: position 48,546,788 of record CM054158.1, on the reverse strand, counting down.
ATGATATAAATATGAGATTTATTTATTTGCTTGCTTATATCAAGGATAATGGAATAAGCACTCTTGTGGGGGTTTTTTGGCATCCAGTCCTCGTGTGTATGTGGTTTTGTAAATGTTATCTGTTCTCACCAGCACACGATGGCCTACTCTTCCGAAAAGCGGAACAGGATTTAACACGTGCGCAAGATGTTCTGCGTGTGTTTGCACACGGGTCTCTGTTTATAGTCTTATCCAAAGGACTTTTGAGAGAGAGAGAGAGAGAGAGAGAGTGTGTGTGTGTTTGAAGTTTACTAGAAATGGTTTCATTTTATTTCATTTGGTTTGTGACTTAATCTTCGTTTTGATGAAGATTCAGAAACATACTTCACACATTCATGATGTATATATCTAGGAAAGATCATCAACATCAGTGGTCCCCTTGGTGGAGATGGTGGTCAGGGGGGGACATGCAGTAATAATGTTGGTCAACATTTTTCTCCAGGCTGGTCTGTCTGTCTTCAGCCTTTCATAGCAACACAACACCACCATGTCCAGGCTGGTTCAGTCTGTGATGTTAGTTCTGCATCATCCAGTTCTTCATCTGTCTGTCTGCCCCTGTGTCTTCTTCCTCCCACAAGTGTTTATCCCCTGTAGAACAGTCTTTGGAAGAAAGTTATGACACGTGACGTGACCAAACCTTGCCAGCTTCCTTCTCTTCTGTACAACAAACAGCCAGAAGGGGTTTGTTCCTGTGGCCCAGCTTTTCATGGTCATCTCTTGCCACACACTGACTCGTTGGTTCTGTCTTGCTGCCAGGAAATGTGTAGAAGCCTTCATGAATGATTTTGGTTTTAAGGTTTTTTGGGTTTTTTTCTTTTCCAGTTGTAGAAAGTTGTGATATTCTTGTCTTGTCGAGCTTTTGTTTCTTTCACATTACCGCCCCGTACAAGAACGTGGTTACTGTACTGTGTGCAACTCAGACAGTAGAGTAATTATAGATAGTAAGATTTTGTATCATGTGTGTTCTTTTGGTGTAGGATTGGTTCTATGATACATTCAAACTTCTTTTTTCTTCATGAGTGTGAAAAATATTGGGCAGGCCTATAAAGCAGCGAGGGAGAGGAGATGGGCGCCACCCTCAATATGCTGGCCCTTAGAGAAGTGAGGTCTCTGATGCCTCGCTCCCCTACGACCTTATAAGTTATGGGACACCTTTACCGTTATGATTTACTGTAATGCCTGTGGCATATCATAGGGAGGTTTGTTTTGTTTTGGATTTTATATCATTGAGCGTCACATTCTTCTTCGTTTTGTTGTTGTTGGTTGTTTTGGGAGGGAGGGTTGGGTGTGGTTTTTTTTTGGGGGGGGGGGGGGGGGGGTGCTAGGTTAAGGGTGACATCCCTTAAAGATGAAACTTTCTTTTAATATGTTTACACAGATATCATGTTTGAAGGATCTAAATTTGGCTAATTTTCATGTTTTGTTTTGGTTTTTTTAGATAAAAATTTAAAAAGCAGTTTATATTCTGAGGCATAGATCCTGTCTATTTTCCGTTTAGACGTGATGCAGTTAGATAGAGCCTCGGGTAATTACTCGGTCTTAGTTACAGGTGGTTTTGTGTATGTGTGTGTTGGTTTTTTTAGTTGTAGGTGTTTTTAACAGCAGATTGATCCACTAATATCACATTTCTGGCGTATTTTTCTCTCGTGCAGTATTTGGTTCAAAGTAAACCCTAATTTTAACTCTTCAAGCCTCTCAAACTTCAGGATGTTATGTTTATGATCTTTTTTTTTCTTTATCTTTATACATATTCAAACAGTTTTATCCAGACCAAAAGAACGCATGCAATGAACAACAGCAACAATCGACACTGAAAACAAAAAACTCCCACCACATTTAAATCGTCTTTTCTGTAGTCACATGTGCATATGTATATAATATATATAATATATAGGAGCAGCGTCATAGTTTGCTCATTGGTTCATGCTATCTGTGTGAGAATTGTGTGTGTACTTGTATACATGTATGCGAGTGTGTATGTGTGTCAGAGTCAAACTTCCAGATGTACATTGTGTGTGTGTGATTTGTTCCATTTTAAGGCTTCAGAAAGATATTTTGTCAAAGTGTTCTCTTTTTTAAAAAATCTTTTAATTTTTTTGGTTAGCATTTAGAATTAATGTAGTGACAGTTTGAGGTTTGATCAGTCTTTAAAGAGTGCTTGCACACATGGCTGCAGCGTCAAGCAAGCTTGCAGTTATAGAATTTTTTTCTATAAAAAAAAATTAAACATTTGTTTCGTTTTTCATTCTCTTTCTACTTTTCATGCTCAGATTTAAAAAAAAATTTTTTTTTTTCATTTACCACTTCAAGTCAGGAACGGCAGATTTCTCTCTTTTGCTTTTGTAGTTGATTTTTTTTTTCTTTTGTAGCCCTACAGAAAAATATTTTTCTGTAGAAAGGGTGGGAAAGTGCATGCAGTGATTATTGAAGGGCTGACTTTTTTTTTCATTGGCTGTATTCCCCTTGGGAGAAAATGACAGAAAGCAAAGATGCATGTAAATCAATCATTGAATGGAATGTGTGCCACCTTTTACGCGCGTCTTTGAGACTGAACATGCAGAAACAAAGAGTCACTCGTTTGATCATGGACAAGTAATTAGCTTGTTTATTTTAGGGAAAAGTAATCCACTTGTTTATGTTATGGAGAAAGTAATCATCGGCTCTGGCTCCTCATCCTCAGATCCTGTCGTTTTACAAGACATAGGCATGATAGTGTGGTTCTTGCCTCTCCCTGCCCCCCCTCCCTCTTATCTTTTTTTAGGCCAACCTTTCTCTCTGCCAGTTTTCAGTCTTGTCAGTGTGTATTTGATTCTTTTTTTTTCTTTCTTTTAAAGACCATAAAGAGACAAAAATTGTTGTTCTTTCCGTTGATCTTAGATGATAAAATGTATGAAAAATTCCTTTTGCTGACTCCACTGTAAGAAAAATATCATTGGTTGTCATATTTTCTGTTTGTGTGTGTGTGTGTGTGCTTCCCTTCTTTTAATACATTTTATGTTTGATATGTGTGGGGTTTGTTTGAGCATATATATGTATACTACAGCATGCAAAATTGCTTTCACTGTGCTGTCATTATCTTCGCTGAGTTATTAATATATATATATAGAAGTGTTGTTTATGTGTTATCAGTAATGTGTGTTTACATGTATAATTATGATATTTGGGTGTGTGGGGTCGGTGGTGGAAGTGTATGTGGAGCATTATGCGTGTTGAGTTTGTTCTGCGCGCTGTTTTCATGTGTGGATGTATGCATGTATTCATGTGTTAGCCTTCCAATCCAACACAGTCTTGTTTTATAGTCCTGCTGCCCACAGAGGCCACATCAGGGTTGTCTGTGTGAGCCTTTCACTTTTATTCATTTGTAGTTAGCGTTTTTCTCATCTTTTTTTCATATCCTCATATCTTGGTAATTATTTGTTGTTGGTTAAAGTGATTGGTGGTCTAGAGGTAGCTCGCCTGTCTAGAAAGTGTGAAAGTCCGGGTCTGAAGTGTGCGGTGGTTTTGGGCCCCAAACTCTCCCCCACACCCCCCCATCCATGAGACGATGAGTGGTGGTCTGGGCGCTAGTCTTTCGGATGAGACGATAAACTGAGGTCCCGTGGGTTATACTTAATTATTCAGCGCACATCAAAAGAACCCACGGCAACAAGAGAGTTGTCCCTGGGAAAATTCTTTTTATAAAAAAAAAAAGCTGATTTGATAGGGAAACAAATACAGTTGCAGACCAAAACAAAAAAAAAAGCATTTGTGAATATCAATGTTGTCTGTGGTCCTTCCAGTGGAGGCCTTCAGTTGAAAACAAATTGACACTAGTACGAAATGTGTAAAAACACAGACAAACTGATTCTGTTTTAGTGCACAGAATGAATAGCAACCGATCATGTCATGTCTGTATTGAGCTTTGTGCCCATTTGGGACCTCTTGGTCAGTCTGTCTGCCTGTCAGGCTGTCTCTCTTTCTCTCTACCTCTGTCTGCCTACCTGACAGTCTCTCTCTCTCTTTCTCTCTCTCTCTCTCTTTTTCTCTCTCTCTCTCTCAAATATGTTTTGTATCCTTATAACTGTGCCATGTTAAAAAAAAAAAAAGTAAAAAAAAAAAAAAAAGGATGGCGCTGCTCTTGTGGCGATGCGCTCTCCCCGGGAAGAGCAGCCCGAATTTCACGCAGAGAAATCTTGTGACTTAAAGTGGTATAAATAAATAAATAAAAAAAAACAAACAAAAAAACAAATAAATAAATAAAATAAATGATTAAATAAAGAATGCTGGCTGCAAAACCCCAAAACATGTTAAAAAAAATCCCATTCTGTCTGTTTTTCTCATACACTGTAACAAATATCGATTTTGTAAATTTTATTTATTTCGAGGATAAATGGAATAAGCATTCATGGGCTTTTTTATGTACATCCAGTCCCCGTGTGTATGCAGTTTTGTCAATTTTGTCGTCCGTTCCCACCCGGCACACAATGGCCCACTCTTCCGTAAAGCGGAGCAGGTTTTAATGTGTGTGCAAGATGTTCTGCGTGTTTTCGCACAAGGGACCTCAGTTATTTTGTGTGTGTGTTTTGTTCCTTGGCTGGAGCTCCAAGGTACACCAGTGGTGAGATTTTGCGCACGCAACCGTTTTTGCTTACCAAGAAGGTAGCCACATTCTGACTTCAGGGAAGAAAATGCTATGATTTACATGCTGTTCATTGTAAACTTGCAACTGAAAATTTATTTTTTTGCCAGTTCCTCGGCCAGATCCAGTATTGTTTTTGTAAACAGAATGGTACCTCAGTAGGCTACCTGTTTTTAAAAATATTTTTTTAAATCTGGTCCATAAAAGTTTTGCAAAATTGTGGTATATAGAGTGTATAGCCTTGCACTCATTACTGTCCGACTTAAAGTGAATGATGATTAGCATTTGGCATGAATGATGGCCCAAGGTTTATGAGACAGATCAAGTTTTAGATAAGATTTTTTGGGTGTAGGTATTAACATCCATATAAGCACACACACATATATATATATATATTCTTTTTTTTATTTTATTTTATTATTATTACTTTTTTTTTTAAACCTCCGAAGTTGGAATGTGGCTACCTGCATGGTAGACAAAAACGGTTGCTTATGCAAAATCTCACCATCAGTAAACCCCAGAGCTTTAGCCGAGGAACCCACCCCCTCCTAAAAAAAATAGTCATGTTCACAAATTGTAAAATAAATAAATAAAGCTGAAAGGAGGAATTAATGTCTGTTGAGTGCATGGTGTTCTGGATGAATGTAGATATCTAGTTGAGTGAATGCGTTTTTAGGATAGTGTTGGGTGGGATGTGTGATGACTGGGGAATTGAAAGACTGGGAATCGGTGTGTTTCACAGTCACCCACACACTTCCCCAGTGTATCAATCATTGAGTATATGGATCCATGAAGAGATGGGGACTGGGTAAGAGTAGGACTAGGAGTCAGTGTGTTTCATTGTCACCCTCACACTTCCCCAGTTATCGTTGAGTATATATCCATGAAGAGAAGCGTCAGTCCACATTTCAGAGTTGTACTGTCTCTATAGACATAAGACAGGAATGAAGAATTGATTACAAGTACTAAGTAGATTTTTTTTTTACATAGTGATCTAAAACTTGATTCTGATATTCCATACACTTTGTTCATTTTTTTTTCTTTTGGGTCGTAGCTGATTGTAGATTTTTCACAAAGAGGTAAACAACTTGATTGTGATTTCCCACACACTGTCTTCAAACATTTTTTTTTTCATAAGATGCTGCTTCTGGAATAGTTGACATTTTTCGTGTAGTAAAAGCCAACTTAGAGGATAATTTTTCAGTGAAAAATGTCGCAAAATTTTGGTTTTATCTCGTGAGAGAATCAGATGTCTGCTCGATCATGACGATGACAAAGCTCTTGATGGAAATGAAGAAGATGTGTGGTGACAGTGGTTCAGAAATGAATCATGTTGTTGTAGTTGTAGCAGTGCCTCCCCAAGTGCTAGATCTGATACAAGCGTTGATTTGGCAATGGATGGTTGAGATACATTAAATTAACATATCTGGCTAAAATGGAAAAAACCCCAACCCAACGCAATAATAGTATAGAAGCACAAACACAAAATAATACAAAAGTTTGTTCTGTAAATCTATTTTCCCAAACCATTTTTTTTTCATAAGTATTTGGCAATTTAAAAAAAAAATTTTTTTGTCAGAAATGAAAGATGTTGATATAAAAAAAATTTAAAAAACAGAAAATAAAAGATCAAGTACTCGCTTCTCCAAATTTTCTATAGGCAACCTCAAACTAGCAGATTTGAGACAAGCCCCATCACTTTCCCTGTAGTCTAGTCTGACGGTTGGGGTACCACTGAAGATTTTGCAACCAGCTTCCTCCACTCCTTGCAGTCACAATAGTAATAAATGTGTCGAGGAAATCTTCATAGAAGGAAGTTAGCTACTGAGGTAGTCTGTATTGTCACAATTAAAATAAAAAAATTCCCTAGCTTCTGTAAACAACACATTATTGCTATAGGATAGGGACAGCTAGTGAGGGTTGGGTGTTTGTGGTGTGTGTGTGTGTAAATGGAGGTTGTGAGTGTGTGTGTGTAAATGGAGGTGTGTGTAAATGGAGGTGTGAGTGTATGTGTAAACGGAAGTGTGAGTGTGTAAATGGAGGTTGTGTGTGTGTGTAAATGGAGGTGTGTGTGTAAATGGAGGTTGTGTGTGTGTGTGTAAATGGAGGGGGGGGGGGTGTAAATGGAGGAGTGAGTGAATGACACATCCCGACTCCTTAGTGCAACCAGTTAAATCTTTCTTCTTCCTCTTCTTCTTCATCATCGTCATCTTCTTCTTTGTCTTCTTCCTCTTCTTCTTCATCATCATCGTCTTCTTCTTTGTCTTCTTCCTCTTCTTCTTCATCATCGCCGTCTTCCCTTGTCTCTTCTTCTCTTCTTCTCCCTCTTCTTCTTCTTCTTCTTCTCTCTCTCTCTCTCTCTCTCTCTCTCTCTCTCTCTCTCTCTCTCTCTCTCTCCCCCTCTCCTCTCTCTCTCTCCTCTCTCTCTCAGACAGTATTTATATCATTTTCACAGCCTTTGTCCCCCTCTTTCTTGTGTGAATGGGCTCAAATCCTAACACATTAGATTAGTAGTTACTCTCCACCACATAATAATAATAATAAATGGAATTTATATAGCGCTGTATCTTGCACAGACAAATCAAAGCGCTTGCACTCAACTCATTCTTACACACAGTCATGCAACCAATAGCAAGTAATAGTTCTAACAAGTCCAAATGCACACACACACACACACACACACACACACACACACACACACACATACACACACACACACACACACATAATGAGTCGCACTCCACTGGAGGTCAGTTTTTTAGTCGGTTTACATGTTATTAATTTGCAAGGAAAAGGATATTCAATAAAAATACAAAAAAATTTAAAAGAAAAGAAACCCTCCCAGATTGAAAATCAGACAATTACACTATGAAAAATTTTTAAGTTACAGATTGAAATGCTATCGCGACTTCAAGAAGTGAGAAAATGACAAATTTTGTATCGTAATAAGTTGTTAGGATGAGGGGTTTGGTGTTTTTTAAACCCATTTTTCAAGGGAAAGGAAACACAGATGACGCCTTGATACTTCAGTGCAAGGTAGAGAAGAAGAAAACTTACGGTTTTAATCAAAATCTCGAAATCAACAACCTGATCCTTAGTGGCTCGTACTGTCATAGTGGAAAAGTGGGCGAGGTGCATTGCCACTCATTTCATGGGGATGGTCATTGTCAGTGTCTGTCAGTATGTAATTTTGATTTGGTGGTTTGGTTGGTTAAGTAATAGGGAGGCCCAGGATGTTGTTTATGCCATTAAGTAGTGGGTTGTTTTTTTTGGTATTGTTTTTGCTGATTTTTGTTAAATCTGTGGGTATAACTTTGTGTGTGTGTTTTAAATTCTTTAACGTCTGTTCACTCATAGTGATATAAGAAGAAAAAGTAACAACACTCTTGAGAAATTTTATAAAATTGTGTCCCATTTTGAGTGTGTGTTTGTGACAATAGTATGTGTGTGTGTGTGTGATAGTAGTGTGTGTGTGTGTGACTAATCAATATATAAAGTACAGTTTTAACTGCGCTCAAACACCTTGCTGCCATTCAACTGCTACAAAACTGAACGCAAACCACTTTTTTTTTTTTTGGTACCAAAATTATGGAACAACTGACTTTGTACAAAAATAACTGGATAAAATTTAGATAGCTCAGGCCAGAATATTGTTACAAAAGAGTTGGTTCTTGCACATATGTCAAAAGCATTCTCTACACAAAGCCTGGAAGTCCAGGCTTTGTAAACCCATAAAGAATGAATCAGTTCTGTCACTTGCTTTGGTTCTGTTGCAAAGCTCTTTCAAAAAGGCTGTTACAGGAAGAAGCTGAGGGTAGGTTAGATTTGCTTATGTGTGTAGCTGATAGATTAGATCTGTTCTATCTGCTTTATGTGTAGATGAGGATAGATTAGATCTGTAGATTTGCTTATGTAGATCTGTTAGATCAGATCTATAGATTAGCGTATGTATACCTGATAGATTAGATCTATAGATTTACTTATGTATAGCTCATATATTAGATGCATGGGCAAGCAAATACATGTACAGCAGAAGATAGATTAGATATGTACACTTGCTTCTGTATAGCTGAAGATAGATTTTATGTATAGATTTCCTAATGTATAACTGATGATAGATTAGATCTATAGATTTGCTTATGTGTGGCTGGTGTATTAGATCTATAGATTTCCTTATGTATGAATATGATAGATTAGATCTATAGATTTCCTTATGTATAGCTGGCATATTAGATCTATAGGTTTGCTTATTAAGTATAGCTGAGGATAGATGAGAACCTTCTAACGATCGTTAGATCGTGAAAAAGCGTAAACTTAAATGGTATGGGCATGTCACAAGATCCAAAGGACTTGCAAAGACAGTTTTACAAGGCACTGTCCAAGGAGGAAGAAGAAGAGGCAGACCAAGGAAGAGCTGGGAGGATAACATCAGCGAATGGACAGGCCTAGAACTCAACAAAACCCTGAGAAAGGCAGAACAGAGAGAGGAATGGAGGGAACTGGTTATTGAGTCTTTGAGGGTGCCCCCACGGTCCTCAGACTACGGGACAGATAGATAGATAGAGGATAGATTAGATCTATAGACTAGCTTATGTGCAATTTTATCACAGGGGGAGAGGGGGGGAGGGGGGGGGGGGGGGGGGGGCCACCAAACAAACAAACAATCCCAACTAGTTGTAGTACTTTCTTGATCATTCTCTCTACTTCTTGCTGGTTAAGAAAAGGTAATGGGAGTTTTCTCTATCTGGCTGATGTTGTGTACCATATATAGCATGGTTTTCTCCCTGTGATATTTTTTATTGGGGGGGGGGGGGGGGGGGGGGAGGATGGCGCTTGTAACTGAATTTTTGATTGTTTAGGTAATTTACAGGTTTAAAAGAAAAGTGTTTTACTTGTTTTTACCCGATTTTTTTTTGGTTCTGAAAAGAAAGGATGTGTCTTCAATTTTTCCCCAATTTTGGGGGGAGTTATGAAGAAAGAAAAGATGTGTCTGTTATTTTTCCTGAATTTTTTTGTTTTTTGGGGGGGTTTTTTGGTTAGTGTTTCAGCTATGAGTATGTGTAAAATATTGAACCTTAGCCAAAGCAAGCTGCATTGTATAGTTTGATATGTTCGTTGTTATGGTTAAAAACATTTTTTTTTTTTTTTTAAATTGTAAATGTTATAATTGATGACATAAGAATAAAGTTAATGTGTCCCGTGATGGCTAATGTTGTATTCTGTGAAGGGTGGTGTGGGAAAGAAGGGGGGGGGGGGGGGGGGGGGGGGGAATTGTGAGAAGAGCTTCAACACATGGTCATAATGATTACAGATATTTTAGGTTTGAATCCAGTTAGTCATGCTTTATGTGCTATGAGAAAAATTTAAGGCAATCAAGAGAGTTTATTGTTTTCCTTTTTTTTTTGGGGGGGGGGGGGGGGTGGTGTTGGTTTGAGGGTTTTTTTGGTCAGTTTTCTTTTTGTTTTTTTTTGGGGGGGGGGAGTTTTTGTTTTTGATTTTTGTTGTTTTTTTCCCCCACTTTTTGGCTGTTTAAGTCAAAGAATGAGACATGTTCAATAGCTGTTGTGACTAAGAAAAGAAAATTTGGTGAACAAGGCAGATCTGTTTGGTTTTTGGTGGGGTTTTTTAAAGCAAGTTAAGGATAAACATAAAACAGGATTTGTGGAGAGAGAGATCGTTTTTTCACTGTACCTATCTCTTTTTATGTTTGACCTGATGTTGATGGATACCTAAGGCACACATGTCGCTGTTCTATAGAGCTCTCTTGTCTCTTTCTCTGTCTGTCTCTCTCTGTCTCTTGAGTCTCTCTGTGTCTGTCTCTTTCTTTCTCTCTCTCTCTCTCCCCCCCCCCCCCCCCCCCCTCTCTCTCTCCCCCCCCCCTCTCTCTCTCTCTCTCCTCCCCCCCCCCTCTCTCCCCCCCTCCTCTTCCCCCCTCTCTCTCTCTCTCTCCCTCTCTTTCATTCCTAGGCTAGAGCTCCGAGGTTCATCAGTGGTGAGATTTTTGCATCTCCAGCCGTTTGTCCTCCACCAATTAAGTAAGGTAGCCGCATTCCATCTCTGAGAACTGCCCTTAGGCATGACACAGAGTCACTCACGCCCCTGATTGCTGACATATCCTTAGTGTTGATTGATTAATTAATACTAGTCTGGACTTCGTTGTTGTTCAGATTTTTAATTTTTTTTAATAATACCGTACACTGTTGACAACTCTGCTGTCACGTTACACCATGCTTGTGATAAGAAAATAATTCAAATTCAACCGTCTCCATCGTCGCTGTCGCTGGTAGGAGCTTCCACACAATGCCACCATCAGGGTTCGCCATCTTTCTCTCTGTCTCTGCTGAGTTCTACCATCTCCTGTAGGTAGCCCTCCTCCCTGACCACTGATCTCAGTGATGTTGGCAATGTAGGATGTTGGTGGTGGTCTGCTTCTTTTTCCTTACTGCCCTCAACCTTGGAGAACTGTCGTCATCAGATTTGTCTCTGTGTGTTTCTGTTCGCATGACCAACATTTATTTATTTATTTATTTATTTTATTCTTTTATATCGAGGAAAATGGAATAAGTACTTGTGTGCTTTTTTACATCCAGTCCCCGTGTGTATGCAGTTTTGTAGATTTTGTCATCTGTTCCCACCGGCACACATTAGCCTTCTTTTACGAAAAGCAGAACAGGATTTAACGTGTGCGCAAGATGTTCTGCGTGCGTTTGCACACAGGGCCTCGGTTTATAGTCTCATCCGAAGGACTTAGAGGAGAGTGGAGTCTGCACTGATGTTAACTCCAGGGGGAAAATATCCCCTTGAACGGGAATCGAACCTGGGTCGTCAGATTGTGAGTGCAATGTTCTAACCACTAGGCTATCCTGTCCCCCCCTATCACAACGTAGAGTGATAAGAAGGCTATCATTCAGAAAACACACTTGGCTGTCATCTTGGCATTACTGTTTGGCTGTCACCTTTCTTTGCCTTTCAACTGGTGTGTGTGTGTGTTCTTCTTTCTGTGGTTGGATCACACTTTTGTCAATTTGTCTCAGTTGTTGGTATCACTAAGTATGGCATTGGCTGCTGGACCCAGCTACTCTGACATGTTGGTAGAAGGTCATGGAGCGATGTGGTTGAAGCAAATGTGCGGGCCCAGAATGCTCACTTCGAAGTAGAATGTAGATTATATATTTTTATATTTTTGTTCTTTGTGGGGGTTTTTTGTTGTGGGGGGGGGGGGAATCACAGAATGTACAATTAGAATTTAGATTATATATTTTTATTATTTTTTCTTTGTGGGGGGTTTTTGTTGGGGGGGGGAGGGGGGGGGTAATCACAGAATGTACACTTAGAATTAGATTACATTAAAAAAAATTTCTTTGTGTTTATTTTTTTTAACTGTAATACTCTGCCTGTATAATCATCGACTAAGGGTTTAATAATAACAAAAGTAATAATAATAAAGATGGAATATTTTGGAAAAGCTGAAAACACTGAAGTTGTGAACCTGAGTGATAGGTTTGAAGCAAATTTGGGGGTGGAAGGGGGGGGGAGGGGGTATCACAGAGCGCATACTCAGAATTAGATTTAGATAATGCTCTGCCTGTATACTGTAGTCTAACAGTTTAAAAAGAAGAAAGAAAAAACAAGGAACTTAGATGGAATATTTAGGAAAATGTTTCAGCTGAAAACACTTTTAACTCTTTCGCTGCCAACTCTAGTCAACACTACCGTTCACCTCCATAGGCGACTTTCATCTACAGCACAAATCATGTTAAAAAAGGACTTTTTTTTTTTTTCATACAGTAACAAGGTTTCACGCCTGCAGTTGACTTGCATGCGTAATAGCATACATATGATCCTTCACCCCTGACTTAGTTTTAAGTGGAAAAAAAACTGACTGTGCTGTTCTGATACAGACTGCATGCCAATGACAAATTCTTTTATTTCAAGGATAATGAATAAGCACCCATGTGCTTTTTTACATCCAGTCCCCGCCCTTAGAGATATATGAGAGAGAGAGAGTGTGTGTGTGTGTTGGGATGGAATTGAACCTAAGACTGTTCGAATTTTTTTTTTTGTCCACCTGCTGGACTCTGCATGCAGAGAAATCAGTAACAGCTCTGAAAAAATAATTGACGCTGAAGAGAGTTGTTCTTCAGTTGGAAACCTGGCGGCGAAAGAGTTAAGTTGTGAGCCATTTGCCGTGCTGTTAAATCCGTTAGAAAAGAGATGCTGTCATGAATGTTAAAAGTGCTGCCAGTTGTTGACGTTTGTTTACACTGTAGTGTTGTGTCCTCTGTTGGCAAGCTGGTTGTGCCGTTGGTAGTTCTGCGTCCAGGTGTGGAGTTGGTAATTAACCCGTTTTTTGATGTGGATAGGGTATATGATTTCATTGTGTCGTGTGCCGCCTCAGTTACGACAGAATTCTCACTGTGTGAAATTTAAGTTGCTTTCTCTGTGTGTGTGTGTGTGTGTGTGTGTGCGTGTGTGTGTGGCTAATACTATAGTGGCACATGTTGCATACACCCCCTCCCCTCTATCCCCCCACTCTCACCTTTTTTTTTTTTCACCTTCTGTTTTTTGTTGTTGTATCTGGGTGGAAAGGTATGTTGTCTAAAAGAGTGGCTTTTTTTCTTCAGATTTTTTCATGAAATGATTTTAGTTTTTTTTTTGTGGTGGTGGTGGTGGTTTTCTGGGTTTTTTTACTACATAATTGTGTGTATTGTGTTGCGTGTCTGAAGGACTAGCGCCCTGACCACCACTCATGGATGGGGGGAAGTATTAGACAGGTTTGAATGTGCAACCTCATGCTTAACTTTGTGGGGTTGTGTTAAAACTACTCCACTTAACGACTTATACTTCAGACTTTGTTGTTATCTTTAAAGGAATGCTGACACTTTGTGTTATGGTGTGACTGGTTTCTGTTTCACTCGCATGATAGATATGCATGCATGTGCATTCATGTATAATGCATTTACACATACACTTGCACACAAACACGCATGTGCTCTTTCAAGCTAATACACACACACACACACAAAGGCATGCTTAAACACACACACACACACTCACACACACACACACACTTCTCTCTCTCTCACTCACACACACACACATGCACGCACGAGCGCGTGCACACGTGCACACACACACCATTCCATTACATACATAAACACCAAAATCTTTTATACTAACTTTGCATGAAAATCGTCTCGGTTTGATAAATATATATTTTATATTCTAGTCTTTTAATACATACATGAAATTGTGATACAATATTTTGGGTTTGATATTCATAAATTATTGACGGTTATTGATATGTAAGGCTTTTTGCACATTCTGTTTACATTGCAAAGATCCTGATACAGTTGTTATGGGTGTACTCAGATAATTTGTTGTTTATATGTTCAGGGGTGGTTGTTGTTTTTTTGGGGTGGGTGGGGGTTATGCTTTGTAAAAGTTTGTTTGGTTGTTATACTTCAGGGTAGATAAATGATGCGAACTTTATGATCTGCTGGTCTTCCTCATCCTATTCCCTCCCCTTCCTCTGTGTCTTTTCTCCCTCCTCCATCTGTGCACTGCTTATTTGAATATGTATTGGCATAAAGTGAACATATTCATTATGAATATAAAATGGTTAATTAACATACGTTGAAATATAGATTGGTATCAGGTAGGTGAAGAGAATAATGTGATAATAATGTGATAAGTGTAAGAATGTAGGAAAAGGAAACTTTAAGTTTTCATTGTGAACATTATGCAATATGAGCACTAATTAATTTCAAAGGTAGTGTCAGGATTAGATTTGAAGACTGATTTTAGATGATTGTTTTTGTTTGTGTTGGCACCAAGTCGCTCACTTTTCTTCTTAAATACAGAACAACTTTAAAATGTGAAATGTTGAACTTTTCTGCATGTGTAATAATGGCAAACATTGATTTTTTTATTTTTCAAAGCATATTTATTAGAGCTACTGAAACTGAATGAGGTGACAGCCCTGATATGGCCTTTGTGGTCGGTGGGGCTATAAACAGTAGGAAATGATACTGTGATTAACTAGGTTGATGTTTGGATGGGGGTAAACATTTGTTCATTTTCATGTGAAGTGATCGCTTGTGCTATATAGATTGTGAATTTGTAGCAGTTAGGGATAAATTAGGGGACGGGATAGCTCAGTGGTCAGAGCACTCGCTTTCCCCGAGCTAAAGTTAAGCAGCATCAAGCATGGTTACCAGTCGGATTAGTGACCGTTTGCGTGCCTTGGCTTCAGAACAGTCCTTCAGTTCACCCAGCTGTAAATGGGTACCTGCCTCTTTAGGGTCAGGGAAGGTAAAGCAGCGAGGGAGAGGAGATGGGCGCTGTCCTCAATATGCTGGTCCCTTGAGAAGTGAGGTCTCTGACGCCATGCTCCCCTAAGACCTTTTAGGTTATTAGACACCTTTACCTTTTTTTTTCTTTATTGTAGTGATAAATTGTATGGAAAGTCAGATCTATACACTCTGCTTGTTTGTGTCGACAGAGCAATTGTTGGAAAAAAAAAGAAAAATAAATTCAACAAACGCAATGCATGAAAAGTTTTACAGCTCAAATCACTAATAAGATGGGTCTAGCAAAATGTGTGTTCTGTAATATATTTTGTTGTGGGTTCTTTTTGGAGTTAAAAAAAAAAAATTTACATTATACTTTTTTTTTTTTAATTTGCATTTTTGTATCTCCACCATGTTGGTATATTTTGCACTAGATATATGTAACAAATTTTTCTTTTTAGATTTTGTACCATCTCTCTGGGTTTTTCTCCGGGGTAAGTTTTTTTGGGGGGTGGGGTGGGGGGGGTGTATGCGTGCATGTGTGGGCACATGCTTTTTTTCCATTCTTTTTAAACTTGGAAACCAAACACTTCAAGGCTCATCATCATACATGAGTGTTACAGTGTAAATGATTCTTTCTGGTTTATTCTTTTATTTTGTGTGAGTGCATGCATGCGTGTGCCCGCGCATTCATACTGCATTCGAAGCCTTTAAAAAAAAAATTTTTTTAAAGGGTTTATTCTTTTATTATGTTCATTGTGTTAGATGTTGTGAGATACATCACACTTTCTCAGACGAATGGATCAGTTGGACTTTGCAGAAGAAAAGAAAAAAAAATTTGCTTTTTTTTTCCAGATTAGGAATCAGTAGAAACTACAAAGAGACGGAATAAGAGAAAAACTATTTTCCTTTTTTTTTTTCTTTTTCTGCTGTATCACTTGGAGCTAGAGAGGGAAAGAAGAAGAGAGAAATCTCTTTCTTTTTTTTTTTCTCTGGATCAGGGGCTCACTAGGAACAAAAGAAAGAAAAATAGAGAAGAAGGAACAAGAAAAAAACACAAACAACTACAGTACTGTACCAAGAGAGGAGAGAGAGAGCAATAAGAGTCCACAGAGAATAACTACAGTACAACAGGAGAGAGATCTCCAGAGCACAAAGCCTAGGTAAGTAAGTATGAAAGGCAAGCTGTTACCCATGCAGCTGAAACCACCCCCCCCCCCCCCCCCACCACCACCACCACCCCCCACCATGTCACTGGAATGGTCCATTGGAAAGGCAATCGCCAATACACATGGTACCAGTGCTGTCACTGGAGTTGCCAGAACAATGCTGTATACAGCCTCAGACTGCCTTGGGGACTCCCGACTCCAGATTTTTCCTCAGGGTTGACTCCCGAAGCCTTTCCTATGAGTATGTATAGCCGCAAGGCAGCGGAGGTTTGAAATCAAGAGTTTTCCTTCTCCTAGATGAACTGTCTTCCCAGACTGATGAGCTGCATCTCCCTACATGACACAGGTAGTACTGGCTTACATGGCTGCCAGTGGCAGAGGAGAGCTCTGATGTGACTAAATGGAGAGAGATAGAGAAGAGAGTACAACATATGTCTCTATTGTCTGCAAAAAATGCATCGCAGGGAAAAAGACACTTTTTTTTTTCTTTGGTGAGACTGATACTTGCTAGCAAAAATTTTGCACTGACACATTTGTATTTCCGTTTCTTTCGGTATGAAGTCTGCAGGTGTGCAAGTTAGGTTGTGAGCGTAGTGTATATGTACATGTTTGATGATTTTTGTATGGATTGCATATTTTCATGTGGATGATTATATATGCGAAACACTGCTTGTTATATATGTGCATTATTCATGTAATTGTCAGTCAGTCTCCCACGAGACAGAAGGAGACTACTACATTCATTAATTAAATACTAATATGCATATTCATGTCATAGTAATATATGCATATTTATGGAAAAGTAATATGCAGATTTTTGTGTCCTCGCACCAGAGGTTATCACACCAAAGAGACTTTAGTGGGATGAGGAGTTATCTCTCACTAAGCTCTTCTTCTTCAGAGAGAGAGAGAGAAAAATACGACTTGGGTCTTGTTTCATAAATGTCTGATATTTTTCATGTCCCCTTCTTGCTTCAATGTCTAATCGTTTCCACTTTTTTTCCCAACTTCATGGGTGAGCATCTGTCTATTTTTCCATTTCACAAAATATGTACGTTATATCGTATCGGAATATAGATAACCTGTTTCTGAACTGTTTTACCATGAATGGCTCGTCTGGTCTATGACTGCATGACCCGGTCATAGATTCATTTGATTAAATATGCTGTTCTTGCTTCAGGTATATGTCATATATTCATACTTCTTTTCTTTTCTGTTTCGTTAATAGGGGTTGAGATACATTTAAGGAAAATAATGTATCAGATTTTGACTTTGGTCTTACGCGTATAATACTAGTGTGATATTTAATAAACAACTGCTTTTTTTCCTTTTCGTGTGTCCATTTCTAGTTTGTAGATCATGGAAAAGTCTTGTGTGTATCTCTGTGTATTGTAAATCTTGTATCTGGCTTTGTACGCATATTTTTTCAGGGTGGGAAAAGTATACCAAACTGATGAACAGAATATCTGCCGATGACAGATGCATGCTTTGCACAATCTTAGGTAATGGATATATAGAATTTTAACTTCCACGCTCATTTCTTCGTACATGGTGATCAGAGAATGCATAAAATCAAGTAGAATAGGATGTGTTTCTGGTTGCTTTGTGTAAACTGAGGTGTCTCGTACTGATTGTATTGTGTACCAGTAATTAATTATGTCTTGCTTTCTTTCTCAGTATGTGAAAGGTATGTATCTCTCTTTGTTTCTGTCTTTTTCCTGATATATATCATCTCTCTCTCGTATTATTATCCTAAGTCATATTTTTGTAGCTGGCTTTGTTATACAGTAACATTTTGTCGTTACTGTTGCTTTTACCCCCACCAAAATACTAAGCAGTTCGGCAACCCCCTTCATGTATGGGCCAATGGCCATTTTGTTAATATTTCGTTCAAGTTCTCTCTCTCTCTCTCTCTCTCCTGCTTATTTTCTCCTATGTCAGTTAATCATCCTGCCTTTTTAAATATTTTTTAAAAAAAAGAAAGTCTTGACATTTTTCTTTTCAACAACATGTTCGACATTTTGCCTGTACCGTTTTATTCTGATGACCAGGTCGAGAAATGGTTAAAAAAAACAAACTGGGATAGGCACAGGATGACTATCCATTCTGCAGTGTTATTTGCTTGTATGGAATTTTGTATGTGTGTGTGTATTGTATGGAATTTTGTTTGTGTGTATTGTATGGAATTTTGTATGTGTGTGTGTATTGTATGGAATTTTGTTGTGTGTGTATTGTATGGAATTGTTGTATTGTGTGGAATTTTGTGTATTATATGGAATTTTGTGTGTGTGAGTGTATCATATGGAATTTTGTGTCTGTGTGTATATGCTTCGATTACTTGGAAATGTTTGATCTTTTTTATGGTTTAAAAATAATAATAATTTGGGGATATGACGATCAAACGAAGAGGAATGGCTTGGTGTTCTCAGCACAGCCTGGTTTTATTTTTGCCTTAAGGTGCAGAATAGTTCAAAGTACTTTGTCATTTTAATGCATGCGCGCGTTCATGTTGACAGCGTTTCATATTTGAAGGATCAGCAGTCCTT
Source organism: Rapana venosa (assembly GCA_028751875.1). NCBI lineage: Eukaryota > Metazoa > Mollusca > Gastropoda > Neogastropoda > Muricidae > Rapana > Rapana venosa. The sequence goes on along the minus strand of CM054158.1, from coordinate 48,528,124 downwards.
TGGACGAGTCTATAAAACCAAGACCTCGTGTGCAAATGCACATGGAACGTCTTGCGCACATGTAAGAAACTTATTCCGCCTTTCGGAAGAGTAGGCCATTCTGTACCAGTATGAATGGATGACAACATTTTGTTTAAAGGCGTGCGTACAGGTGTCGTGTTTACACACCATAAGCTCGGAATGTGGTTACCTAAATGGTGGGTAAAAAAAAAACGAAATTAAAAAAATGGTTGCATACGCAAAATCTCACCTGTGACCATTGGTGTCCCTCGGCACTCTAGCCAGGGAACAAAAAACAAAAAACAAAAAAACCCAAAAAACCCAAAAAACTGAAGAAGAAAGGATTAGTATGCGTTCAGTATGGGCTTGAAGTGGCCGTTCTTACGAGTGTTGGTATTGAGGGAGGTGACAGCTCAGAAATGGCCTTTGTGGTCGGCGGAGCTGTAAACACCATGAAGTGAGAGGAGAGGGAGAGGGAGACTTGTGGGTTTCAGCGACAGTCCCTGATTTTGAGGGACCGCTTCTCATGCAAGTCCTCTTACGCGTGTATTTTTCCTGTCCCTTGCTCTCCTCTTGTATCCCTCTGTGTGTGATGTGTGCGTGTTTGTTATGTGTGTGTGTGTGCATGCATTCATGGGTGTGTGTGTGTGTTCTCAGATGCTGTTTAGTATTTGAAAGTTCGCGAGTATATATTTGATTATTCTGATGATTTTTACATCTTGATGATGTACGTTTACCCGTATATATATATATATATATATCCAAATGTGGGGTTGATTTGTGTGGGTATGTGTATGGAGAAAAGTGGTTGACAAAGCCTCGAAGATGCCCCCAAAGGATTCGGAATCTGAGGGATCGGTGTGGGTGTGAAGTGTATGATAATTTGATGATGTATTACGATCAGTCAGAAGAAAGGTGGATTCTTACATGCTGTGTGTGTGTGTGTTTTTGTGTGCATGCGTGCACACATACATCTGAATCTATGTTTCTACACGTATATATATATATATATAAAACACATGTACTCATTAAAGCGCGATACTGATAGAGAATATGACTTCTTCACCCATTCTTCTTGTAGAAATTATGGGGGAGGGTTGTTTTTGTTGTTGTTTTTTTTTGGGATTGTTCAGATAGTATCCTCAACTTAATGGGACATTTTTTGCGCAAGAATTTGTTGTTCCTTTTTCAGTCTTGTGTTTTTGTGTGCTTGTTTTCTTCTTTTTCACTTTTTCAATTTGTTAAAACAGTATTGGTCTCTTCGTTTCTGATTTGCTTTGTCTTCTTTATGCCATCCTTCATCTCTCTGGTTCTTTGTTCTGGGTTGGTTTTGTTTTGGGAGAGGTGGGGGAGGGAGGAGGGGGGGGGGCTGCCTCTTCTCTTCACAACTAGCCTTTACTACCACCACCACACACTCCTGCTCCCCCCCCCCCCCCCCCCTATTTTTGGGGGGTAGGGAGGATGGTGTGTGTGTGTGTGTGATTTTGCCAGTAATATATCATTTTTGCTGTTTCTCTGTGGTTTTGAGTGACATACTTGATACTGGGATGGGCTCAGGATGTCCTGTTTGGCAGGTGGTATTTGCATATGTGTGTATATATTTTATATATATATATATATATATATATATATATATATATATATATATACCTTTTCTGGGGGGGGGGGGGGTGGTTGTAGTTGTTTTTGATTTTTGCATAATTTGCTCTTCTTTCTCTTTCTTTCTTTCTTTCATTTCTTTTTTCTTCCTTCCTTCCTTCTTCTTTTTCTTCCTCTTTTTTCTTTCTTGTTGTTGATGTTGTAGTTTTTGTTTTCTTCTTCTTCGTCATCTTTGATGTACCATGTGTATTTATGAAGGCGTTTTTGTTGGGGTTTTTTGTACGCTTTAAAAAAAAAAAAAATTCTTAGGATGATGAATTAAGGGGACAGATTCTTTGCTCTGTCCTGCGCTATCTGTCTGAAAGAGTCTGGTGATAAGAAACCACGTGACACTCTGCGTGTTAGGTTACAAGATGATGGATTGGAATGAGCGTGGAATGGATTGATGAAATAAAATGACATGGTTTTGCAGTCGGTGATACGATTGACCAAAATTGCATTCATTTTGAATTTTGTATGTGATTGATTGAAATCATATATTGAATTTGCATATGGTTGACTGGAATCATATATGAATTTGCATATGGTTGAAATCATATATTGAATTTGCATATGATTGGTTGAAATCATATATATTGAATTTGCATATGATTGACCGAAATCGCATTCATATTAAATTTGCATGATATGATTGTCTGAAATCATATTCATGTTGAATTTCCAATCAGTCGGGCTCTCAACAGCGATATTATTGATAAGAATCATCTCACGTTTCTTGCGTATTTTCTGCCTTTCTGTAACCTTGTCTTGTCTAGCTAGTTTACCACACTTAAAAAAAAAAGGGGGAAAAAAGAAAGAAAATGCCAACATAGTCTATACTATAATACCTGTATTTTTCTTTTTTTAAGCAATGAGAAAGTAAAGTTGCAAACACTAGGAAAGGCAGGAGTTATCCATTCTGCAGAGTTATTTGCTTACAACGTTTTTTTGTTTCATTTTGTTTTGCCAGTCTCTTAGCCTTAAATCAACCGAAAATTTGCTCTGCCAAACACTTGGGTGTTGTGTTTTTGCTTTGTCTACTGTTTTCTTTGTTCATGTGTAAAGTTGGTTCAAAGTGTACCACAGTTTTTTCTTTCCATCTTTTCTGTTTGGTTTGAGTTTGGTTTGGTTGGTTGGCTGGTTGGTTTTCATGAAGATTTTTTGGGGTGATCATTTCACAACTAAGCCAGCCTGAAGGGGCAAGGTCTTTGGTATAGCCCTGTTCTGTTTGTTCTGCAGAATAAGCCAGGTTCTTGGCGTTGATGTGGTGGCAGTTTTGATAAATGTCCACTTGTTCTGCAGAATAAGCCAGGTTCTTGGCGTTGATGTGGTGGCAGTTTTGATAAATGTCCACATTGGTTGGCTGGGTGATGAGCCAAATTTGTAGTTAGTAACTTTGTCGTGTTTGATGCACGTCTAAGACCCTGACATGCTGGTGTGTGTGTGTGTGTGTGTGAAGTTATGTCTGTGTGCGTATGCATACATGCGTGTGAGTGTGCCTGCATATATATTATATATGCATGCATTTAAATTTTAGATTTTTTTTTCCATACATATATATGTGACTTGTGTATTTGTAAATGTACCGTTAGAGAATAGTTGGGTTTTTTTCTTCTTTCTACCTATTCTGCACATGTATTTGATATGTAATCGGAAATTTTGTCCACCCTCCTCCCACTCACCCCCCCCCCCCCCCCTTAAACCAATTATTTTTTGGCTTTTCCATTTGTATTTGATCCCTGAAATGTCAATTTGAATTGGATCATTCATGAAATGTTACCTTTGTACTTGTTCAGCATGGACATGAAAGAAATACTTTGTAGACTTTTTTGGAAAATGTGTGTATGGTTGCGCTCTCTCGTCGTTTTTTTTACGAGTTACATCCCTTGCCAAGGTAGCACCATCGTTGTCGTAGCAGCCGAGGAGAGTGAACTTCGATGAGATGGTGGCCTGAGTAAGAACAAGTGTTGTGGACGAGTGAGTGGAGTGTGTTCTTGCTTAGTTTTTATGTAAAGATTGGGTTTTTTTGGAAGTGAGAACAACAGCTAATAAAATCTTGTCACTTCATACTGGGTTTGTTTGTGTGTATGTGTTGTGTGTGTTGGTTTATGTTGTCATTGTTCTGCATATTTTATAAGAAGGAAGGTGGCAGGACACTTAAGACATTTGCCTGCCTAACAAGTAAACCGTGAGGTCCTGGGTTTGATTCTCACCCTTGCCCTTTCTTCCCAGTTTGACGAGAAAATCAAACTGAATGTCAACGTCCTCCAGATGAGACTCTAAAGTGAGGCCCCGTGCGCGAATGTACGCAGAACATCTTGCGCAACAATGGAAAACCTGTTCCGCCATTCAGAAGAGTAGGCCATTTTGTGCTGGTAGGAACAGATGACAACATTTTTTAAAATCAAACAAAAAACAACGTGCGTGCACATCAGTGTCATGTTTAGACACCATTCTCACAAGTCAGAATGCAGCTACCTAATTGGTCACATATATGCAAAAATCTCACCATTGGTGAACCTCGAAGCTCTGGCTGAGGATTGGAAAATACAATCCTGCATATATATATGCAGCAGGCTTTCAACACTAGAAAAGAATCATAAACATAAGTACATAAATTTACAACAAGCCCATCTGATACCAGTACCTAGGCTAATGTTTCTTGTTCCCTCCACTCTGCTGCAGATACCTTGTGCTTACGAACACAGAGATTCAACCAATCCACTGTTGGCCGTCACTCTTTCTCTGTTTCTGGTCCAGTGATTTGGAATGACCTCCCTCTCTCCCTTCGCCAAAAGCCTACTTATGACACTTTAAATCCAGCCTCAAGACATATTTTTTCCAAATCTGATTTTCCCGCTCTTGTTTCATCTCAAATCTATCCTCGCCTAAAACAGCCAAAATCCCATCACCCTGCCAAAGTGTATAATGTGTGTGTGTGTGTACATTTGAATTTGTTAACTGTTAATTGTTATTGGTTGTATGTATGGGTGTGTTGAATGTGAATGCAAGTGTTTTGATTTCTTTTTGCAAGATATAGCGCTATATAAATTCCATTTATTATTATTGTTATTTTTTGTTCCTCTTCAGAAGGGGCAGGATAGCATAGTGGTTAGAACATGGTGCTTGCAGTTTGACGACCTGGGATCAAACCTGGATATTTCCTCTGGAGTTAGTATCAGTGCCAACTCCTCTCTCCCAAAAGTCCTTCAGATGAGACTATAATCTGAGGTCCCGTGTGTGAATAGATCAGAATATCTTGCACACATTAAAACCCGTTCTGCCTTTTGGACGAGTAAGAATGGATGACAAAAAAGGAAAATGCATGCACACTGAAGTCAAAATGTGGCTGCCTTCATTTATGGAGAGCAAAAAGGATTGCATTCGCAAACATCTCAGCATTGCTGAACCTCAGAGCTTTAGCTGAAGAACATAAAATTAAAAAAATCCCTCTTTGAATGATTCCATATTCAGTCTTTGAGGAATATTTGTCACACTTAAGTTTCAGTATAATGATTCAGATGCTACATGATAAAGAGTTTACATAGAAAAAAAAGTCTACATACATTAGCTTAACTTGGATCCTGACAGCCACAAGGGATAGGGCCTCTGGTTGGCAAGGCTATATAAACAACAGGATTGGATTGGATTGGATTCTGCAAAAATCAAACAGGACAACCAGGATGTATATATATATATATACCCATAATCAATCTTGACCACCCGAGACATACAAGAATTTGGCACAGTAATGTGCTTATAAAAGTGGATTAGGAGTCTAGTGGTTGTGCACCTGCCTTAATTAAGATGTGAATCAATGATTGTGGGTTTGATCCCATTCCTTCTTCATTGTTGAATACTCGAACAACAACGATTTTTCTGTCATATGAAAGAAAATGTGTCACGCTGCCGTTAAGCACCTGACAAGTTAGACCCAGTGCATCTGATATCTGTGTGAAAGAGGAGTGTTATGTTTTCAGTCTTGCTTTAAGAAAGGCAGGAGAATGGACCAGGGCAGTAGAAAACAGACAAGAATAGACCTTCATGGTGAGCTAAAATGGTGGCATACACAAAATCTCACCATTGGTGAACCTCGGAGCTCTTGCCAAGGAACAAAAAAACTCCCGAACAACAACAAATACTGGTTGATTAGAATTCAAATTCATTTCACAGAGAGTCCATACACATGGTATCTTCCTTTAGCAATCAAAAAGCAATCTTAAAACATTTACAATATTTGATTTTTTTTAAAGGAGAAAACTGTTTGGAAATCCTTCTTGATGATGGACAATACATTCTTCAAAAAAGTGTTGTATTCTTTGTCATTGAATGCTCAGACAGCAACTACTGTTGCCTGTCATATGAGCGAAAATGCTTTGCGCTGCCATAGAGCGCCTGTCAAGTTAGGCCCAGGTTATCTGACTTCGATGTGGGAGAGAACTGTCCTCTTTTATTAAGTCTTTCTGGAATAAAGTTAGGAGAAAGGACAAAAAAGCAGATAATAGACAAGAAGGGGGGTGACAGGAAGAAAAGGAACAAGGCAGATGCAAAGAGAGGGATAGAAAAGTGTGAATTCTTAGCACATAATTTCCTGAAGGTGGGGATGTTATTTATACCAATATACCCCCACACACCCCCATGGGGGAATGTTATTATCACACAAGTGTTTCCTACAACCCAGTAAACCACAAAATTGCCAAACCATGGTCTGCACCCAGACAATCCTTTTCCTCTGGAGCTGACATTTAAGCAGATTCCAGGTCCCTTTCCTGTCCCTCAGATTTTTCACCCCCACTGGGAATGCCAGGGAGCCCTTCAGTATAAAAGCATCCCCATCTTCCACAAATTATGTGCCAGAAATCTCTCTCTCTCTCTCTCTCTCTCTCTCTCTCTCTCTCTCTCTCTCTCTCTCTCTCTCTCTCTCTCGCTAGCTCACTCTCTCATATGCTTATTTTCTCCCTATCCAGAACATTCTCCTGCATTTTGTGTTCAAGCAAATTTGAAAATTGTTTCACTTATGAACTTTCTGTGGAGCTGTGCTGAAGTCAGAATGTGTTGGCTGAGGCCAGCAGGCAGACCTCCTGCAGAGCTACAAGCTCAGGGGAAGATTAGACACTATGCATACCACCCAATAATTTTAACACTGACAAAAAAAGATGGTTTAAGCAGAGTGCTTTGCATGAGTGCATGCATTTCTAAAAACTTTTAAATGCATGTTAAATCACCACATATATCACCATATGGCAGTAGGAATGGATAACTTAGAATAAATTACACGCACAAAAGTGTCATGTCGTAAAAACATCGTCTTCGAAGACTAGACTGATGTGGAATCCATAATGGGTTTGAAAATGGTCGTACTGGTACCTATCTTACCCCCCTCCCCCCCACCCCAATAAAAACCATTGAAGCCGAAGTGTAAAACAAACGCAAACTGAACCAACTAAAATCGAGGAAGGAACAGCATAAAACAAGCAATAGACATTTTTCAGGTAAAATGAACTTGATGACTGCTATTCAAAATACTAGATAGGTTCAATAAATGAAAACACACATTGATCTATCATAGTAAGTACACACACACACACACACTTGTTCGTTTATTTGCCTTCCCTACAATGAGAATGTAAAGGAAGGTAAAGGAGTCCCATAACCTATAAGGTCGTAGGGGAGCGAGGCGTCAGAGACCTCACTTCTCTAGGGCCAGCATATTGAGGGCGGCGCCCATCTCCTCTCCCTCGCTGCTTTACCTTCCCTGACCCTAAAGAGGGCAGGTACCCATTTACAGCTGGGTGAACTGGGGGAACTGTACTGAAGCCAAGGCGCGCAAACGGTCACCCATCCAACTGGTAACCACGCTCGACGCTGCTTAACTTGGCTGGGGGAAAGCGAGTGCTCTGACCACAATGAGAATGTACCCGCAAGCAAAGACACAGACAGTCACCCTATCCTCCGTGAAGAAGTGGAAACAGCAGTCAGATCGCTGAAAAAGGGGAAGTCAGCAGGGGCTGACAACATTCCAGCTGAGTTGGTTCAAGCTGGAGGGAAGCCATGATCAGCGCCCTACTAAGAATCTGCAACAAGATCTGGCAGACAGGAAAATGGCCAACACCATGGACACAGTCACTCATCATCACCCTCCCACAACTATCTACAACAATGCCATAATTACCGCACAATCAGCCTCATATGCCACCCAAGCAAGGTCATGCTGCAGATAATATTGAATAGACTGAAGCCACAAGCAGAGACCATCATTGCTGAGGAACAAGCAGGTTTCAGAGCAGGGCGCAGCACAACAGAACAGATATTCAACCTCAGAATACTATGTGAGTGGTACCTTCAACATCAACAAGACCTTTACCATGTATTTATCGATTTTAAGAAGGCATTTGACAGGGTGTGGCATGCAACTTTGTGGGCAACCATGAATTTGTACAGCATCAATGCAAACCTGATCAGAGTCATCAAACAGCTGTACAGCGAGGCCACCAGTGCAGTGTACTACAACAACAACATTGGAGAATGGTTTCGAACAACAGTTGGAGTAAGGCAGGGCTGTCTACTCTCACCCACTCTTTTCAACATCTTCCTTGAGAAAACCATGGCTGATGCACTGGAACAGCATGAAGGATCAGTCAGCATTGGTGGCAGAATGATCACAAACCTCCGCTTCGCAGATGACATTGATGGAATAGCAGGATCAGAAAAAGAGCTTGCCAGCCTAACAGAACACCTGAATAAGGCCTCCAAAACATATGGCATGGAAATCAGTGCAGAGAAGACCAAACTGATGACTAATAACACCAACGGCATTAGCACTGATATCAGGGTTAATGACCAGAAGCTGGAAACAGTTCAAAGCTTCGAGTACCTGGGAGCCATTGTATCAGACCAGGGATCCCAGCCAGAAGTAGTATGCAGGACTGCACAGACAATAACAGCACTGTCAAAACTAAACACCATCTGGAGAGATAAAAAGATCTCACTTATCTCCAAGATCAGACTAATGCGCTCCCTTGTCATATCCATATTTCTGTATGCCTGTGAATCATGGACCCTGACTGCAGATTTGGAGAGAAGAGTACAGGTGGTGGAGATGAGATGCTTTCGGAGACTCCTTGGCATCTCTTACAAAGACCACATAAGCAACGAAAGCGTGCATAACAGAATCCAGCAAACCATTTGACCTTATGAGAACCTTCTAACGATCGTGAAAAAGCGTAAACTTAAATGGTATGGGCATGTCACAAGATCCAAAGGACTTGCAAAGACAGTTTTACAAGGCACTGTCCAAGGAGGAAGAAGAAGAGGCAGACAAAGGAAGAGCTGGGAGGATAACATCAGCGAATGGACAGGCCTAGAACTCAACAAAACCCTGAGAAAGGCAGGACAGAGAGAGGAATGGAGGGAACTGGTTATTGAGTCTCTGAGGGTGCCCCCACGGTCGTAAGACTACGGGACAGATAGATAGATAGATAAATAGACAATGAGAAGTTGATTGTATAATTTTCTGCCAAAAGACGACCAAGAATCATCACCGAAAACAAGCAAGATGGCGGATCCGTCACCGTGGCAGTCGACGAGTCAGGTTTGTTTTGTGTCACGTTAGTCCGAGTTTAATGTCTTCTTATTCATAATTTAGTGGTTCGAATTCTTCTGATGCTAAAACAGCTTATTTTTTGTACATTCCAAATGGCACTGTTTATTTTTCAAACAAAGTTTTCGTAAATTGAAAGTGCTTTGTGGGGTTTCCAAGTTTTCTTTGCTTTTCTTGTTTTATCTTGTTTCTTGTGGTGGTATGATTTCTCTCTGTCAGCTCAGTCCCCAAGTCAGAAATCTCTGCTAGGAGGTAAATAAATCACAATAACAAAACATCTCTCTGTCTCTGTCTTACTCTTAGTGTCTAGAACTGCCTCAGTGTCTGTCTATAGATCTGTCTCATCTCAGTGTCTGTCCTCTCTCTCTCTCTCTCTCTCTCTCTCTCGTGTGTGTGTGTGTGTGTGTGTGCACGCGCGCGCGCACGCACGAGTGTGCCCTGCGTGCTGTCAATGTGGCAGTTTGTGTTTGGATTCTTGTTTCAAGTCATCAAAGCCAGTCAGACTAGAACAGTAGAAGAGGATCTTCAAAGCTTAAACTAAGACTAAGAGTCATTGCTCCTTGTGGAGTCATTCAACTTGGTTTAAGGGGCTTTGCAAGTGAATTTTTCAGGTAGCATCATTGGCAAGTTGAGCTTGAGTCTTAACAGAGCCAGTGCTTTTTGAAGGTGCAGAGTGGATACTGTATCAGTGTATGTTTATAATTATCACTTTATGTCATCAGTACTACCAGCCCTAGCTGGTCTGCATAGAATTTTAGAGAGACAAAAAGTGGGCGTGC